>CM067326.1:2400000-3000000 GCA_034376525.1 Nicotiana benthamiana
TGACTATATAAATTTCTTATTAAAGATAAAAAAAGATAAAATAAAGAATTTAAAGTTAAATTATTTTTAAATTTAAAAATATATTATTTATTTTGGAACAAACTAAAACAACATCACTTAATAAGAAATAGAGGGAAGTAACTGAAAGAAGTCTAAAGTACCCGGATAATGAAACATGATATACTCAACTCTCAAGTCTCAATAATAGGGGAAAACATGCACCCAAAATTAGATTAGCTAAAAATAGACTAAAGAAGAACAAGAGATAAATATTTGGAAGGAGAAAACACATTTTCTCATTAATCAGGACGCCTAAACAAGGATTAGAGTTAACAAATAGTAGACACAGCAAGAGAACATTACAACCACCCCTCAGCTGCAAAAAAACGAACAGCTTTTTCTACGTATATACAAAATTCAACCGTTAGTCTCTCTCACACTCTTCTCTCCGTCAAATTACATCATCGTTAACATCAAAATTCCGTAGGTGGAGCAAGGTTAAGATCAAGATCAATTCCTCTTTTTCCATCATATTGATTCTCTTCCACTACAGAGGACGAGTCCGACACAGTAGGACCGACTCCGGCGTTAACGCCGTTGAACCCCATCGCCATCGGCGTTACATGGTAAGGCTGAGGCCTGTTAACAACTCCCGGTCGCCACAAAGAATCAAAGAGCAAAACCGGCTGGCCATTTGGTAGAACCGCCACCGTCGGTTGCTGGTGGAAAATCGGGTACCCAACTTCACCAGCACGACGACAGTTGTCTCCGCCATCAGCAGCCACGGAGCCCAATCGGCGCGTGAGATCCATCTCGAGCGGAGCGTTCTGCGGCGCGTGAACACCAGTCTCTCCGCTAGAGGACTCCACGGTGCTGCTGTGACTTGGGCTATGATTCTCCGACGGTAAAGAGAAGTTAGTTTTAGCTTTGGGTCCACGGAACTCTCGAGCGGCAGTGTCGTACGCCTTAGCCGCCTCTTCCGCAGTGTCGAAAGTACCCAACCAGACCCGACTCTTCTTACCCGGGTCACGGATTTCAGCTGCATACCGACCCCATGGCCTCTTCCTTACACCTCTGTAGTGAATTTCCTTAACTCCATTTGTTTTCACATTTCCTCCTTTCAGATCGCCATCACTAACCTTATTTTTGACAGACATTTTTTCAAAAGAAAATGCACAAAACTGTTTAATATTATATTCTATGTGAAAAAACAGAGTGAGGAACAAAGAATAGGTAAGAGTTACTTATATAATAGAAGAAGGAAGAGAGATTAAACGAAAAAGGGCCAAAAATACTTCTAACCTGTTGAAAATAGTTTAAATTTACCCTTCTTCCACCGCCACAATTGTCTTTAACTTTAATTTTTGGATAGAAAATATCCTTTCTTAAACAGAATTATTAGACGGCATATATGAGTCCTTTAATTAAATAGATGGTCCTTATTTATTAGTTCAAATGACTATTAGATTAAACTATAAAAGATTCTCTCCGGATTAACCTAAAATAACTACAACTCATTTAATTTTCTCACAAATTGTTTAAAGATTTTTAGTACTGTAAATTTCAATTAGGATAACGAAAAGTTTGAAGTTCAATCCTTACAGAGGTACTCCAAATAATATTTTAAGTTCTAATTAATTTTAGTCAAGCAATTAATACAATTGACCTCAATAAAGAAATTCACCAATAAAGAATTCCACAAATGTCTAGTTCAAGCTCCTCGAACTAACAATTTTAATCGATTTCAATTTTAATCCAATAGGTGTTATTGAATGGTTTCTAACATTCGCTAAATCAGTAATACAAATTTTTATCAACCCCAGATTCGTTCTTGAAAATTTAGGAAGTTATTTGAAAATTTCAACCAAATTACTTCAAATTCAGTATAAAATTCTCAAAAACTATAAAAATGATGTTTTTAAACCAGAAACAACTTAAAATCCCAGAATCAGAGCACCCAATTGATCCCTTAACAAATTTTCGGCGTTAAAATTTAACTCAAGATTTCATATCGTTCAATAATGGCAATCCAAAATTATGTGGCGCAAATTCAATTCCAACAAGTATTGGCAGAAATCAAATTAAAATAATTTCACGGCCTTAACAATAAACAAACTTAAAAAAAATTATACAAATTTATAATATATTCGTTTCCCATTTCTTCAATATTTACTTTTTATGATTGATTTGATTCAGAAAGCGATATCGCTTTTGTCTGAAACAGTTACTTTTTGTCAAAACTAACGTAAATAAGCTCCATCCTATTCTATAAGCTTTTTTATCCTATAAAAATAGCGGATTCTTCAAACTCAATTCCAACAATCGCCAAACTCATAATAAATAATTTGGAGCAATAATATTCACCATCTATTCAATTAATGGACTAACATATATCATCTTGTAATTCTGTTAAAAAAGGGGTGCAATCCAAAAATTAACATTAAAGGCAATTATAACCTAATAGGTGGAAGGAAAGTAAATTTAAATCATTTTTAATAAATTAAGAATATATTTTATCCTTTATCAGAGATTAAAAGGAGAGGTGGGGTAGGGGACGCGCTCAACGAGGGATTTGACTATAGGTAAGAGAGCGCCGCCCAAGCCATACACGCGGGCGTTACGTAGACAAAAGCGGTTTAGAGATGTTGATTGCTGGACCTGCCGGCTTTGGATTTTCGAAATTAGACGGCCTTGTTCTGTTAGGAGTGAGGTTTGTTGTACTTGTTTATTCTACTCCATGCTTGACATGGACACGTGTAGTCCATTGCTTTGTTCTGCAGCATAATTTTGTACTATTAAATTAGATTTTATTTAGAGAAATAAGCAAATCAAAGTTCTAGAACATGTATTGTCCATGAAATATTTATAAAATGGAGTGATTAAATTTGTGTTGCCAAAGTGGTAATCCCTTTATTTTTTAATACGCAAATCAATTAGTTTTTTGATTACTTTTTACTAGCATATTAAATAGCTGTATAACTAAAATGTTAAGTAGATAGCAAATATAACTTAATATTTTTATTGTTTTCAATTAAAATTTAGAGTCTAATGTTTCACGATTTTTATCCATTTCTTTAACAAATCACACTTGTGGTAGTCTCTTATTTTCGAGAAGCTTCTCTTTATTTTTTTCAATAGACAAACTAATTATATTTGACAATTTACTAGTTGTTAGTTTCTGGTGAAGTTTCAATCAGCTACTGCCATGTTCCAATTTCCGAAAACAGAACAAGACCTTTTGACTTGCAAATAGTCGTTATTGGATTGATCTCTACATTTAGTTTTGGTTCTTGGAGAAATGGGGAATTACACTTAACAAAACGCTCTCTCTTCTCTCTTCTTTCTCTCTTTTTCTTGAGCTTGGCAGTTATAGCTGCTGTGATCTCTCCCCAGCCTTTGACTGTAGGAAAAACAATCAAAACACAACTGAACAGCCAACAAATTCAATTCCCAAACCATCATGTGCAGCCCAGCTTCAACTAAAACAATCTGTCGTGTTGAAGCTCGAATTAGTGCTTGTAACAGTCGTGCATGGGGAGCCAACGATTGAGTTCACCATGGACCAAGTCAATAAATTTACTAGAGAAGAAGGACTTCATCAGACAGTAGTGGTGAAGTTTTCATACGGAAAACCAGAATTACAAGAGATTAGAAAGAGTTTTCCAGTGCAATTCGATATTCACGGTCGATGTAATATTGGTCTGTTGGAATATCGTCATCTGCTGGTTCATTTAGATTTATATGATGACTTTGTTAAGTTCTTATCAAGGACGACTGGAAATATGAAATCAAAAGGAGACGAATTCTTTTTAGAACATTTTCATGGACACTAAGCTTCAATCCAAAGGAAGAAACATCCATGGCTGTCGTATGGATCTCGTTCCCATGCCTTCCTCCTAATGTTTTTGCCAAAAGATCGCTTTTTATCTATTTCTTCTGCTGTGATAAAGCTTTGGCTGTGGATAAGGCAACACAGGAGAGAACTCGACCTAGTGCGGTGAGGGTTAAAGTAATACTGGATCTTATGGACAAACATCCAAGAAAAATCAAGATTGTTATGACAGACAAAATTACTAAAATATCAGTCGTTCATGAACAAGCAGTTGTATATGATAATCTCCCAAGATTTTGCACATACTGCAAACATCAAGGACATGAAGAAAAATCGTGTCGAATTTTGTAGAGACAAGCCGACGAAGAAGGGGTTGAAAAAGATTAGGTAGATGTGAGTATCTTCCTGTGATCGATACATCCATGACTAAGCAGCTTTAAGGTGATGCAAGAGAATATCTTAATGCAAAAAGAAGTATGCAACTGGAAGAGATTGCAAAAAGTCTGGGTGAGCAGCAACCTTTACAAATCGAAGGAGCTATTTTATCAACTGGCTCAAAAAGATCAACAAGAAGAACTGGGCAACTGGAAGCTGATGTAGAAAATATCGAACATCAACAGTTTACACAAAATGGTGAAGGAAATCAAATTGAGAATCATAAAAATGACAATGAATTCAATCATGTTGCTATGGATAATACTATAGCTAATGTTTCAACTTTGGATACTGCAGCTACTGTACGTGATAACATTGCAGTTGTTGACATGCCTCATTATAAGCTGGGCCCAACCGGAAAAAATGGTATACCAATGCCCATAATAAAAGATGGCGACAATGTTATTGATGTGGGATCATTTGGTCAAAAAAGAAATGGCATGTTGCACATGGGACAGTGGGGTCGTGAATCTGCTTCAGCTTTTGTGAAGGAAAGCACAAAGGTTTTAGCTGAAAAGCATGAAGCAAATAGAAAGGAATCTGGTATTTTTTAATGGGTAGGAAATTAAGTAGTGAAAATTCACAATTGGAGCAAAAAGAGCAAAAATTTGTGGGCCAGCTTGGTCGTTTGAGCATTAGTGATGCTAATGTCACTTTTGGTAGTTTGACTATGCAAAAGGCTGCCAAGGATATTAAATTAATTCAAAGTGCAACAAATGAGGGCCATGGTTTTTTTGAAAAAGAGAAGCATATGGCAGCTGGTCCACTCAAAGGAATTAAAAATACAATTCCTACAATTTCAAAAGGAGGTCAAGCACAGGAATCCTTATTTGGTCATACAGGAAATGGCGTGAAGCAATTTAAGGAAAAGGAGGTGGACATGTGGGGCTTGTGATTGTGAAGGAAAAGGAGAACAAATTCTGGACAGAAACCAATAAGACTGAGCAGTACAACAGATTTGTTATCTCATGATAGACAACTACTGGATGCAATGCTAAATGCACATCCTTTTGAAATTTTGGGTCGCGATCCATATAGCGCTAATAGTGGAAATATGAGCAGGAATGAGGTACATATACAACAACAAATCAAGCCAAGCGATGTTAATTCACAAGATGAACCAAACTTGGATGCACAAGGTGTTTTACAAATGCCAAATCAACGGACAGCAGAAGAAGGTGAAGTAATTAAAGTGATGCCACAATGCGTCGAAACAGTCCCAATTAATGCTACAGAGGAACAAAAGTCACATACAAAGGAAAAGAGCATGGAAGACAATGTTAGGCGCCCTCCAATGAGAAATGCCAAACTTAAGCAGGCCGCCCCAACTACATCAACAAAGTCCAAACAATCTAAAAAGAAATCTTGAATTTTGAATACTTCTTGAAGAATTGGGACGATGTTGATAAAGAATTACAAATTGAAGAAATTGCAAGGATCGACAAAAATGGACATCATTTTAACTCTTTCATCATTTTAATCTGCCACTTTGTTAGTATCCTCATTTGTAATCTTATCATAGAGTATGTTATAAACTTTGTGATGATCATAAAATATTTGGTCTTGTCAAGTTCGTATTTTTTGCATTACTGTTAATAAGTTAGGTTGTCAAGCCTCAATAGGATTTAGTACGGTAAGTTTTGCCTTGTTATATGGGTAACAGTACCGGTGTTAATCCCCTTATTTGTACTTTTCCTAACTGTTGTATTTTTCTTTTATGCTATTAATAAAAAGCTAGCCCTAGGCACTTGCCTAGTGAATTGCCAAAAAAAAACTATATTTGAGATTTATTGTCGTAAATTGAGGGGAAAACTTGAGATAATTAGGAGTGGTTCGACCAGTTTTGTGGCCAAAAGCTAAATTTTATGAGGGTTTTAACTTTTTTTTAAAAAAAAATATTTATTTATTTGAAGTATATATTTCTAATGTTTCTTAGATACAAAGCTGTTAATAATTTTCTTAGAATCAATAACTCCTAATAAGTCTTTCTTAATTGACAATATAATTAATCAATTTAACCTTTCTTAAGATATTGTTGATCTTAGGTAGGATTTTATCAATTTTAATTTAAAAATTATCTCCGTTAAAGTGACGGTAACAAGAGTTATTGACATTATTTTATAAGTAATATAGGCATTTGGAAAAAAATCAAATCTTTTTATTTGATCGAGTGTAGCAATTAAATCGTTATCTTCTAACTGTAATATTTTCTAATACTTTAATTTCGAGAATAAATCTAAACCATCAATATAGAATTAATTATTATGATTTAAGGAACATTCAAGATTAAGACAAATTTTTTTAAAATATTCATCATCTAGTGATCTTAATTTTATCGCTAAATAGAAAACTAAAAATATTTTCACATGTTTCGAATTATTTAAATCTATTTTGAAGTGAAAAAATAGTCTCGTCTATAATATGAATAAAGTAACCAACTCCAAAAACTATTCGAAAGATTTTAAGATTTTATTATCAACATTTTCGTCAAATGTATTTCCTATATATCATATGTTTCTTACGAAATTCGAGTTCGATATTCATTTCAAGTATAATTTTTATGCCAGAAATCATAGCAGTTGCAAATACTCATTCTCTATATTTGATAAAGAAAAAGTTTAAAATTTTTCACTTCTCATAATCTTTTTCTAAATTTACACGTAGACTATTTGGTGTAACAAAAAATAAGGTCCCTATAAATTAGGGCCTAAAGAAATTGCTTTATTTGCTTTATGGAAGGACCGCCCCGGCATATAATGAATTAGGGGAGAATTTTTCGCGACCCAATTTAGGATCATAATCAGCACCTAGAAGCAAGTGCCCCCAAGTAAGCCTCATCGGTATTTTACAGAAAATTGGACAGAGTTTTTCATTTTTTGGACTATCCCAAAAATTTTCCTATCTCAAATCAGCGACTAAACATTCTAATATTTACTAAACAATTGACAACTTGTCAATTAACAATACAAGTCTCAACCATAACTAAACCACCAAGTAACTACTAGAAATACTAATTTATCTCCAACATTGATAAATGAGAACGATAATCAACATAAAACTACAATAACAAAGAATACCCATGACACTAAATTAATGATTATGGAACGACTCTAAGAGTTCAAAAAAAAGAGTATAACAATATAATAAAATCTCCTCCCACGTGAACAACTGCTCGACTCACCAAGAACTATCAACTTGTGCGCTCTAATTAACGAAATCCTCACCCGCATCAATTGCTTTCTTTGTAAAAAAATTGGCGGGGAATGAGCCGCTAGCTCAGTGAATAATAACACTTAACCACAACCATTTTTATTTGGGGACAAGTAAGAAAATATGCTAGTATCTCGCCCTTTCAGAAATAATAAATAATTTTCAACCTCATCACGTTTTTCTTATATTATAATATAATTAATTATTCAGTAATAAGCTTGGTAAACACTGTATAATATCAGTATTCACATTTTGGGAAGTTTCAATAAATGGATTATGTAATTATAATTGTAGACTTCTTTGTAAGAAGTCAAATATAACGGTAGTTCCTACTAGAGGAAAAATCGATAATGGTATGCTAGTTCTACCTTCCCACTAGCGAGGGTTATAATTGTACTCTATAATCAGTAAATACAAGGTGCACCAGGTCTAATAAACCCGTTGTTAGCTACGTGATCCCTTAAAGTCTACTTCCATTTATACTTGTCTCTGTAATCCGTATATACTCATAAGAAATATTTTAAAACAATATAGGGCATTTCGGTTCTTATCAAATCATGTAATTTCATTTCGATAATAGTAAATTCAAGTAATGTTAAAATATATCTAGTGACAACAAGAATATTTAAAACAATGGTAATAATGTCAAATAACTATTTCGATATCATATCGAGTAAAAGACTTCTCCCACATGCAATTAAAAATATTCGGTACCATATTCGTATTAAAAAATTATGTGTAAATTATGCAAGTTATGAAAACAAAAATTCCGTAAGATTACTACTCACAGTACTCGTGTGAAATACCAAACTCGTCTCCGCAAGCGATCCGTACAACTTTCTTCAATCAATTTATAACCACGTCAACATCGATCTCGTGTTAATTGCCTCATTTAGGCTAAATTCATCACTAATTTAGAATACTCAATCCTTCGAGTTTTATATTTTATCATCAATTCGCCGAATTATATTTACCCATGGTACGAGTAATTTAAATTAGTCCAAAATCTTTTAAATAAAAAGGTATTGATATGGTTTGTTCCCTTTACTGTTCAATTTCCTTAATCGCATGCATAAATTGACACTAAAATAAATTTATTGTCCATCATATTCCTTCTTAATTGGTACTTATCTTTTGTACTCAATACTAGACTCATAACATTCAAACCAAAATTCGATATTGTCATTGCAATACAGTTAACAACAAAACTCAATCCTCACACCCTAACTTAATATACACCTAACAATGATCATATATAATGAGACTAGTTCAAGTACAATACATCAATACCTTTCTTTTTCTAAGTGAATTTATCCTACAATAACATTGATCAACTTCCAATAGCACAATTTGTCCTAACTCTTATTGGTATTAAATTTCTTATACCTTGTGAAACCCATCAAATATATGAACTGAGACAAAAAGAATTACCAGAAGAAAAGAACCTAGATGAAAAATTTGAGTATTACCCGTACGATATATTGCAGATTTAAAATTTCTCAAGTTTTGGTTCCACCCTCCTCCTCCTCCTCCTCCTCCTCCTCCTCCTCCTCCTCCTCCTCCTCCTCCTCCTCCTCCTCCTCCTCCTCCTCCTCCTCCTCCTCCTCCTCCCTTTTGAAATTTTGTTTTCTTGGCTATCTGAAGCTTCTACTTCAACGTATCAGCAAACCTTCTTTTGTCCTTTCTTTTGTTTTGGCAAATTGAGCTTCGGCCCTTTTTTGCTTTACTTATTTTATTTTTTTGAGTTATTTTGTTTTATTAAATTGCTCTCATTTTTTTAGTTATTATTATTATTGTTGTTATTTATTATTATTATTATTATTATTATTATTATTATTATTATTATTATTACTGTTTTACTAATGACCGATGCACCCTTATTAAATATAAGGTATTACATTCTCCTCACCTTATTAAATTAGGTATCCGAATTTAACTCAAATACGTACCTGTAAACTTAAACAAGTGAGGATATTTCGCTTGTATATCTTTTTCTACCTCCCAAGTAGCTTCTTCAATGGTATGGTTTCTCCATAAAACTTTAACGAACAAAATTTATTTTGACCATAGATTTCTTTCTTGTCTATCAACAATTGTCACCGGCTCCTCCTCGTAAGAAAACTTCTTATCAAGCGGTATAGTTGGCGCTTCAGGCATCTGAAATAAGTCAGATATATATTTTCTTAGCACTAAGACATGAAACACTGGATGAATAAAGGACAACTGAGGAGGAAGTGTCAAACGATATACCGCAGCTCCCACTCAATCTAGTATATCATACGGTCCTATAAACCTGGAGCTCAGCTTGCCTCTTTTCCCAAACTGCATCACACCTTTCATAGGAGAGACTCGTAGGAACACTTTGTCTCCAATTGTGAACACTAACTCTCTTCTTCTCTTATCAGCATAAGAATTTTGTTTTCTTTGAGCTGTAAGCAATATCAGATCAACTGGATTTTGTCCATTGCTTCTTGTGCTAAGTCGGGTCCCAGTAAGTTAGTGTCACTAGCTTTAAACCGTCTGATGGGAGAACGACATCTTCTATCATACAATGCTTCGTACGGTGCCATTTGAATACTGGACTAGTAGCTATTATTGTAAGCAAATTCAACTAAATGTGGATAAGCATCTCAACTACCTCCAAACTCAAGAATTCAAGCTCTCAACATATCCTCCAAGATCTATATAGTATGTTCAAACTGCCCGTACGTATGTGGATGAAATGCAGTACTAAGGTCTACTCGTGTACCCAATGCTTCTTGAAAAGATTTCCAAAAGCTTTAGCCAAATTGTAATCCTCTATTAGATATGATGTATTTTGGAACTCCGTGAAGTCGGACAATTTCATTCATAAATATCTGTGTATACACGACTCACGATATGTAGTCTTCACTAGCAAAAAGTGTGTGATTTCGTTAGTCGATCTACAATCACCCATACCAAGTCATACCTAGTGACAAAATCCATAGTAATTCTTTCCTATTTCCACTTTGGAATCTCAATTTTTTTGTAGTAATCCTGCTGGTCGTTGATGCTCAGCCTTGGCCTACTGACAAGTCAAACAACTAGAAACAAAGTTAGCAACATCTTTCTTCATACCTTCCTACCAATTAAATTGCTTCAGGTCATGGTACATTTCTGTGGATCTAGGATGTATAGTGTATTTAGAGTTGTGGGCTTCTTCAAGAATAACATGTCTCAACTCATCTACGTCTGCTACACATAGCTTGTCACCCATTCGAAGAACACCATCCATTTCAACAATCATATCCTTGCTTTTACCAGCTAAGGCCTCATCCTTGTAGTTGCATAATCGTTCATCCTCATATTGTGACGACCTTAATGTGCTCAACTAATGAAGAGTTATCTTGAGCATAAGCCAATAATGCCTCTGAATTTCCGACACTAAATCTGATACCCATATCTTCTAGTCTCTGAATATCTTTGGCCAAAAGTCTCTTTACAGGGGCTATATGTTCCAAACGCCCCATAGATTTTTTGCTCAATGCATCAGCCACCACGTTGTGATGACCCAAACGGCCATCACTTATTTTAAATTAAATTTTATGACTCCGAGGCCTTGAAAACCTTATTTAGATTCACCTCGATTTATGTCCGCAGTCTGCGCATGTAGCCGGAAAGCTTAAATATGAAATTCTGTGAATAATGCTACGTTTTTATGTTAAAATAAATAAATTTGATTTTGGTTAATATTTTGGGAAAATAGATTCGAGCCTGTGATCCGATGGTCCAGGAGGGTCCGTAGGAAAATATGAGACTTGGGCACATGTCTAGAATCGAATTCCAAGGTCCCAAGCCCGAGAAATCAATTTTTAAGTAAAATTATTTTCTGAAATTATTTAAAAAAATATGAAATGAAAATTGATTAAAACGTGTTGGTATCGGGCCTGTATTTTTGTTCCGGCGCTCGGTAATACTGTTATATAAGGTATAAGTCCTTTATTTAAAATTTGGTTGAAAACAAACGTCATTTGACATGATTCGGGCTCGAATTTCTAAATTTGAAACTTGATGAACTTGAGAAAAAGGTTCTTGATTTTGAGGTTTGATTCATTGTTATTGAGGTTATTTTGGCGATTTGATTGCACAGATAAGTTTGTATGATATTGTTGAGTTAGTATGTGTGTTTGGTTAGGAGCCACGAGGGCTCGGGTGTGTATCTAATGTGTTTTGGGAAGTTTTGAACTTAGAAAATGTTATAGATTTTCTAAAGTTAGTGCACATGAAAATTGTTCTTCGCGATCACGTAGTCCCACTCGCGAATGCGTAAGGCAATATCCCCAAGTGCCAGTCTCTGATGCAAAGGATTGGGCGCGAACGCGAAGTTGAGGGGGGAGACCCTTCGCGAACGCGTCCGTCCACTCGCGACGCATATGGTTCGGGGGATAGGTCACCATCTTATTCAACGCGAACAGAACCGGTAGGATGCAAATGCGAGGGATCGAGAAGCTACAGCTTCGCGATCGCGAGCCCCTTAGCACGAACGCAAAGCCCTAACAACCTGACTCCTCGTGAACAGGAGTGGTTTGTCGCAAATGTGTAGAATTAGATCGCCCAGTTATTTTAAGCTTCAAAAGCAGAATGCAATTCGGGATTTCTCAAAATTTTACAAAACTTCTTCTTGTCAAAAGATCTTAGGCGATCCTTGAAGCACTTTTGTGACGACCCAAAGGGGTCATCACTTGTTTTCATATCTATTCTGTACTTCTGAGGCCTTGAATACATCATCTGGGGTTGCCTTGATTTACGTGCGTAGTTCGGGCACGTAGTCGGAAATCTTAGATATATATTCTGTGAGAAAAATGCTAAATTTTAATATTAAATTAAATAAATTTAACTTTAGTCAACATTTTGGATAAACGAACCCGGACCCGTGATTTGACAGCCCCGGAGGGTCCGTAGGAAAATATGGGACTTGGGCATATGCCCGGAATCAAATTTCGAGGTCCCAAGCCCGAGAAATAAATTTTTGTGTGAATTTATTTTCTGGAAATAATTAAGGAAATTAGAAGGGAAATGTGATCAAAAGATTATAGTATCAGGCCCGTATTTTTATCCTGGTGCCTGGTACAAGTCTTATATATGATTTAAGCACTTTCTGTAAAGTTTGGTTGAAAACGGACGTTGTTTGACGTTTTTCGAACTTAAAATAGGAATTTGATATTTTATGAAATTTTTTTGGAGGAAATCATGGATTTTGAGGCTAAATTAATGTATATGATGTTACATTAGCGATTTGATCGCACGGATAAGTCCGTAGGATAGTTTCGAGGTGATGTGTATGTTTGGTTTGGAGCCTCGAAGGCTCGGGTGAGTTTCGAGTAGGTTCCGGGACACCTTAGGCTTAAAAGACTAGGTGTTGAAGGTTCAGGAAAATGTTGCAGACTCTAAACCCTCCATTGTGGTCTGCGTGAAAAACGCGTGCAGCCGCGAAGGGGCCAGCGTGGCCGCGGTTGCCTTTGCGTGGTCCGCGGTGGGTGCTGTGTGGCCATGGTCGGGTGTTTGCGGTCCGTGTAGGGCTAAGATCCGCAGGCCTTCAAGTCTTCAAGTAGGTCAGTGCGGCCACGATTCCATTTGCGCGGTCCGTGCTGGGGGACTTCAGAGGGTATAAATACACGAGAATTTCAATTATCCTTTCAAAAACCTAAAACATAAGGGGCGATTTCCCAAATAATTCTTCTTCTTTAAAACGATTAATAAGTGATTTCTAACTTATTTTCTTAACTCCTTAGCATCTTTTAACATAATTTCAACTTTAAATCGAAGATTTTAATGGGGAAATTTGGTTATGCTGGGTAAAACCTAGGTTTTGCTAAAATTGTGGGTTTGGACCTTAAATTGAGGTCCGATTTCAAAATAAACCACATATTTGGGTTCATGGGGGAATGGGTAACCGGGTTTTGGTTCGAACCCCGAGTTTTGATCACGTTGGTCTAAGGGGTGTTTTGGTTATTTTACCTAAATTTGCATCTTAGCTTTAAATTAAATAGTGGAATCAGTTGTTTAAGGTGTTATTTATAAGATTTTATTGAAATGAATAGATTTTGGCCATTTGGAGTCGAATACTCGTTGCAAAAGTGTGGTTTCAAGTTTAATTGGAGCCGGTTTGAGGTAAGTGACTTGTCTAACCTTGTGTGGGGGACTTTCCCCTTAGGATATGATTTTTGGTAATTGAATGCTCTGTACATGAGGTGACGAGCGCATACGTGAGAAAATTGTTGGAAATCCGTTTTTACTTGGAGTATTTAAATTGAGTTTCCTTGCTTACATGTTCATTTTAAATTGTAAGTTTAACATATGCTAGTTTATAGGAGCATGTTCATTTGACTTACTTGCCTAAGTGCTTAAATTGTCTTGTTTGTACTCAATGTAGTATGTTTGGCTAGGATTTTCTATTTCTTGTTCTGAGTTTAGTATCTATCCTAATGTTGTGGTTGCTATTGTGTATTTTTAGATTGGGACTACGGGTTGGCCTCCCGGGAGATCCCCCTGCACTTGATATGTTCTGGACTGAGGGTGCGGGATACCAAGATATCTCTGTCATATGAAATTGTAAGATTTGAGGATACCAAGATATCCTCGGGATACCAAGAGATCCCTAGCACATGAAATTGTAAGATTTGAGGTTACCAAGAGATCCTAGGGATACCAAGAGATCCCTGGCACATGAAATTGTAAGATTTGTGGATACCAAGAGATCCCTGACACATGAAATTGTAAGATTTAAGGATACCAAGAGATCATTGATACATGAAATTGTAAGATTTGAGGATACAAAGAGATCTCCGGGATACCAAGAGATCCCCGGCATATGAAATTGTAAGATTTGAGGATGCCAATAGATCCTTGGGATACCAAAAGATTTGAGGATACCAAGAGATCCTTGGGATACCAAGAGATGCCTGGCACATGAAGTTTTAAGATTTGAGGATACCAAGAGATCCCCGGGATACCAAGAGATCCCCGGTTGTGGTTCCTGTTGTGAGTAGTATTTACTAGTATTGTCATGTTTTTCTGCTTTCCATTACGGTTTCCGTATTCATCTTGTTTAGATTCTCGTAACACACTTTATCTATACTATTATTTGCTCATCTTATTATTTATTATGTTGTATCTCAGTAGGACCCGGACCTTTCCTCGTCACTACCCAATCAAGGTTAGCCTTGGCACTTACTGAGTATCGATGTGGTGTACTCATGCCTGTTCTGCGCATGTTTTTCATGTGTAGACCCAGGTACTTCATCACAGGCACACTATCCTTGAGGCTAGGAGAGCTACAGAGACTTTGAGGTACTTCTGCAGTGTCTGCAAACCAAGGAGTCTCCTTTTTCACTCTATTTGTAGTATTTAGACTTCTTCCATACTTTTGCATTAGATACTCCGGGAGTTTGAGCCATGTATTACTATTCATTGGCTTGTGTTCCCGTGAGTTCCGGGTTTTGGGATGATATTGTAGACTTCCACATTTTTTGTAATGCCGAGCGGCCTTTATATACTGGTTCTTTTAGTTGTTCAGTTTTTAATTAATTATTCCGCAAGCTATGTTGTTTTCCGCATTGTTAGGCTTTCCTAGTCATAGGAACTAGGTGCCATCACAACATGTTCACGGAGGGTGAACAAGGGTCATGACAAGTTGGTATTAGAGCTCTAGGTTCATTGGAGTCACAGGACATAGGCCGGTTTATTAGAGTCTCGTTGGTCGATGCACAGACGTCTGTACTTATCTACGAGAGGCTATGTAACTGTTAGGAAATTTCCACTTCATTTGATTCCCTTGTCGTGCAATATTTCTGACATCACAAAATTTTATAATTCTGCCTTCCATTCTCTAATAGATGGTGAGGACCCGCACTACTCAAGATGATCAGGCACCCGCGCCCCCTTCTGCAACCATTAGAGGCCGGGGCCGGGGTAGAGGCCGAGGACACGCACGTGGTGCAGCCAGAGCACCCGCACGAGCTGCCAGCGAGGCACCACCAGTAGATTCAGCTGGAGCCCAGGAACCTGGAACGCCTACTACTGCCACTACTACTCCAGCTTTCCAGGAGACTTTGGCTCATTTCATGAGTATGTACACCACCTTGGCTCAGGTAGGGTTACTTCCCCTTGCTATTTCCATGTCCCAGGCCGGGGGAGAAGCACAGACTCATGCCATCCGAACTCTTGAGCAGTGAGTGTAGGTTGAGCAGGCTCCCGAGATTATTCCTGCACCGTCGGTTAAGCTCGAGGGCGGGTCAGCTGCTTCAGAGGATGAGTAGCGGAGACTTGAGAGGTTCAAGAAGTACGATCCCCCACTATTCAGTGGATTAGCATCAGACGATGCCTTGGGATTTCTAGAGGAGTGCCACCGCATTCTTCACACTATGGGCATAGTAGAGTCCGCGGGGTTTCCTTTACTGCTTTTCAGCTTTGGGGAGCCGACTATGATTGGTGGCACACTTATGAGATAGACAGTCTAGTCGAGGTTGCTTCTCTGACTTTGACCCCGTTCTCGGATATGTTTGTGAGAGAGTTTGTCCCGTAGAGTCTCAGGGATGCATGGCGCGTAGAGTTTGGCCAGGGTGCTATAACCATTTCGGAGTATGCTATCCATTATAACAGGTTGTCCAGGCATGCACCGCCCTTGGTTGCTAGAGTCCGCGAGAGAGTTTGTAGGTTCATCGAGGGTCTTATCCCACCCATCAGATCTAGCATGGCTCGAGAGTTGGAGATGGATACTCCTTATCAGCAGGTAGTGAGCATAGCTAGGAAGATCAAGAGTATGCTCGCCAAGAGCGAGTGGAAAGAGAGGCCAAGAAGTCTCGAGAGTCGGGCCACTAATCTGGTGCCCGTAAGCAGCAAGTCGACATGGTAGGGGTTTTGTGGGTCACCCTATTCATTCAGCTTTTCCAGCAACCATCAGTGCTCCAGCTCCACCTATACCTTAAGAGCCTTACTACGTACCTCCAGTTCCTAACGCGCCTCCTGCGCGGGGTGTTTCTAGAGGTCAGTCCAGTAGACCTAGCCCTAGTCATTCATAGCCATCGTGCCCTCCCAGAGCTTTTTTTTAGTATGGTGACACTTGCCATGTGGTGAGGGATTGCCCTAGACTTGGGAGGAGTGCACTCCCACAGACTTCTCAGTCACTGCGTGCTTAGTAGAGTTCTCAGGCCATGATCACAGCTCCGGTTGCCGCCCTACCCGCTCAGCAAGCTAGAGGTGGATACCGAGAAGGTAGAGGCCACCCTCGAGGGGGAGGCCATGCCAGATATTATGCCCTTCCTGCTCGTGCCGAGGCTGTTGCCTTCGAGTCTATTATTACAGATATTATATTGGTTTGGCATAGAGAGGCATTAGCTCTATTCGATCCAGGCTCTACTAATTCTTATGTGTCTTCTTACTTTGATCCGCATTTGGGTGTGCCTCAGATTCTTTGAGTGCCCCTTTGTATATTTCTACTCCTGTGGGAGATTCCCTTTTTGTGGACTGCGTTTATTAGTCATGTTTAGTTACTATTCTTGGTTTTGAGAGTAGAGCAGATTTATTGTTACTCGATATGGTTGATTTTGACATTATTTTGGGCATTTATTGGTTGTCGCCCCATTTTTGCTATTCTTAATTGTCACGCCAAGACCGTGATGCTGGCTATGCCAGGCATTCCGCATATTGGGTTGAGTGGTACTTTAGATCACACTCCCAGTAGAGTTGTCTCTTTTCTTATATCTCAGCATATGGTTGAGAAGGGGTGTGTTGCGTATTTAGCTTATGTGAGAGATGTTAGTGCTAGTACCCCTTTGTTGATTCAGTTCCACTGGTATGAGATTATACCGATGTGTTTCCAGCCGATCTTCCGGGCATGCCACCCGATAGAGACATTGATTTTGGCATTGACCTGTTGCCGATCACTCAGCTCATTTCCATTCATCCGCATTATATGGCTCTTCCTGAGTTGAAGGAATTGAAGGATCAGTTGCAGAATTGCTTGATAAGGGTTTTATTCAACCCAGTATTTCACTGTGGGTGCTTCGGTTTTGTTTGTGAAAAAGAAGGATGGTTCTACGTATATGTGCATTGATTATTGCCAGTTGAACAAGGTTACAGTGAAGAACTGTTATCCTTTGTATCGTATCGATGATCTATTTGACCAGCTTCAGGGCGCAAATGTGTTCTAACATTAACTTGCCCTCAGGTTACCATCAGTTGAAGATTCATTAGCCAGACATCCCGAAGACTGCCTTCAAGACTCAGCATGGTCACTAGGAGTTCCTTATTATGTCATTTGGGCTGACCAATGCCCCTGCAACTTATATGCATTTGATGCACAGTGTGTTCAGGCCATATCTTGACTCGTTTGTTATTATTTTTATTGATGATATTCTGGTGTATTCCCGGAGTCGGGAAATCATGAGTAGCACATAAGGACCGTGCTTCAGATCCTGAGAGAAGAGAAACAATATGCGAAGTTCTCGAAATATGAGTTTTGGTCGGATTCAGTGGCATTCTTAGGCCACATGATTTCGAGCGAGGGCATTTGGGCAGATTCGAGAAAGATAGAGGTCATGCAGAGTTGGCCCAGGCCGTCCTCAGCTACATATATTCAAAGTTTCTTGGTTTGGAAGGTTACTACCGTCTTTTCATGGAGGAGTTTTCATCGATTGTGGCTCCTATGACTAGATTGACCCAGAAGGGTGGCCCATTTCAGTGGACAGAGGAGTGTGAGGCGAGCTTTCAGAAGATCAAGAAAGCTTTGACTACAGCCCCAATTTATATATTGCCTACCAGTTCGGGGTCTTATACTGTCTGCTGTGATGCCTCGAGAGTTTTCCTTGGAGCGGTGTTGATGCAGGACGGTAGGGTGATTGCCTATGCATCCAGACAGTTGAAGATACATGAGAATAACTACCCTGTCCACAACTTTGAGTTAGCTGCTATTGTTCATGCCTTGAAGATTTGGTGTTATTATTTGTATGGTGTGCCTTGTGAGATTTATAATGACCATCAGAGTTTACAGCACTTGTTCAAGCAAAAGGATCCAAATTTGCGCCAGAGTAGGTGGTTAGAGTTGCTGAAAGATTGTGATATCACTATTCTATATCACCTGGGCAAGACCAATGTGGTAGCGGATGCTTGGGTCGCCGGGTGGAGAGTTTGTGGAGTTTGGCATATTTACCAGCTTCGGAGAGGCCTATGGCGATGGATGTTCAGGTCTTAGCCAGTCAGTTTGTGAGATTGGATCTTTTGGAGCCCAGTCGGGTCCTAGCTTGTGTGGTTTCCCAGTCTTCCTTATTTGATCGTATTAGGGAGAGGCAGTATGATGAGCCCCATTTGCTTGTCATTAAGGAGAAGGTTCAGTGGGGCGATGCCAGAAATGTGACAATTGGAGATGGCGGGTTGTTGAGTATGTGGGTCCGTGTTTGTTTGCCCAATCTTGATGGGCTACGGGAGTTGATTCAAGCAGAGGCCCATAGTTCACGGTATTCCATCCATCCGGGTGCCGCGATGATGTATCAGGACTTGAGGCAACACTATTGGTTGAGGTAGATGAAGAAGGATATAGTTGGATATGTAGCTGGATGCCCAAACTGTCAATAGGTGAAGTATGAGCACCAAAGACTGGGTGGATTTCTCAAGCAGATAGAGATTCTGGAGTGGAAATGGGAGAGGATCACCATAGATTTTGTAGTTGGTCTCCCACGGACCTTGAAGAGGTTTGATATTATTTGGGTTATTATGGATTGGCTGACCAAGTCCACTCTGTTTCATTCCTATGTGTACCACTTATTCTTCGGAGCGATTGGCAGAGATTTATATCCGGGAGATCGTCCGTCTGCATAGTATTCCAGTTTCCATTATTTAAGACAGAGGTACTCATATTACATCGCAGTTTTGGAGAGTCGTGCAGTATGAGTTAGGTACTCGGGTGGAGTTGAGCATAGCTTTTCACCCCCAGACAGACGAACCGTCTGAGCGCACTATTCAGATTCTTGAGGATATGCTTTGTGCGTGTGTGATTGAGTTTAGAGGGTCTTAGGATCAGTTCTTGCCTTTAGGGGAGTTTGTCTACAATAACAGTTATCAGTCCAGCATTCAAATGGCGCCGTATGAGGCTTTATATGGTAGAAGGTGTAGATCTCTAGGTGAATGGTTTGAGCCGGGGAAGGCTCGGTTGTTAGGTACAGATTTGGTTCACGAGGCCTTGGACAAGGTCAAGATCATTCAGGACAAGCTTCATTCAGCTCACTCCAGATAGAAGAATTATGCAGGTCGCAAGGTTCAGGATGTAGCATTTATTGTTGGTGAACGGGTATTGCTCCGAGTATCGCCTATGAAAGGCATGATGAGATTAGGGTAGAAGGGCAAGCTTAGACCTAGGTACATTGGTCTGTTTGAGATTCTTGATCGAGTGGAAGAGTTGGCTTATAGACTCGCATTGTTGCCCAGCTTATTAGTCGTGCATCCAGTTTTCCATGTATCCATGCTCCGGAGGTATCACAACGATCCAGCCCACGTGTTAGATTTCAGCACTGTCCAGTTGGACAAGGACTTGTCCTATGAGGCGGAGCCGGTAGCTATCCTAGACTGGCAGGTTTTTCAGTTGAGGTCCAAAAGATTTCCTTCAGTTCATGCTCAATGTAAAGGTCATCCTCCTGAGGCATTGACCTAGGAGTCCAAGTCTGGTATATGGAGCCGCTATCCTCATCTTTTTCCGGACTCGGGTACTTCTTTGAGTTCTTTCTTTTGTCAGTTCAAGGATGAACGGTTGTTTTAGCAGTGGAGGATGTGACAACCCAAAGGGGTCATCACTTTTTTCTTATCTATTCAATACTTCTGAGGCCTTGAAAAATTCATTTGGGGTTGCCTCGATCTGCATGCGCAGTCCGGGCGCGTTGTCAGAAATCTTCGATATGGATTCTGTGAGAAAAATGCTAAATTTTGATATTAAATTGAATAAATTTGATTTCTGTCAATATTTTGGGTAAACGAACCCGGACCCGTGATTTGACGGTCCCGGGGGGTCTGTAGAAAAATATGGGACTTGGACGTATGCCCGAAATCGAATTTCGAGGTCCCAAGCCCGAGAAATGAATTTTTGCATGAAATTGTTTTCTGGATATAATTAAGGAAATTGGAAGTGAAATGTGATCGAAAGATTATGGTATCAATTTTGGTTCCGGTGCCCGGTACAAGACTTATATATGGTTTAAGCGCTTTCGGTAAAGTTTGGTTTAAAACGGACGTCGTTTGATGTGTTTCGAACTTATAATGAGAATTTGATGTTTTATGAAAAACATTTGGAGGAAATCATGGATTTTCAGGCTCAATTTAAAGTTTATGATGTTATATCAGCGATTTGATCTCACAGATAAGTCCGTAGGATGGTTTCGAGGTGATAAGTATATTTGGTTTGGAGCCCCGAGGGCTCGAGTGAGTTTCAAGTAGGTTTCGGGATGCCTTAAGGTTGAAAGACCAGGTGTTGCAGATTCATGAAAATGTTGTAGACAGTGCGGTCCGCATGAAAAATGCATGTGGCCGCAGGCGCCTTTGCGCGGTCCGCGGTGGGTGCTGTACGGCCGTGGTCGGCTTTACGCGGTCCGCGCATGGCTAAGATCCACATGCCTTCAGGTCTTCAGGTAGGTCATGGTGGCCGCGGTCCCATTTGCGCGGTCCACGCTGGGTTACTTCACAGGGTATAAATACACGAGAATTTAAGTTACTTTTCACCTTTCAAAAACCCAAAGCATAAGGTTCGATTTCCCAAACGATTCTTCTTCTTCAAAACGATTAGTAAGTGATTTCTAACTTATTTTCTTCACTCCTCAGCATCTTTTAACATTTTTTCAACTTCAAATCGAAGATTTTAATGGGGAAATTTGGGTATGTTGGGTAGAACCTAGGTTTTGCTAAACTTGGGGGTTTGGACCTGAAATTGAGGTCCGATTTCAAAACAAACCACATATTTGTTTTCATGGGGAATGGGTAACCAGGTTTTGGTTCTAACTCCGGGTTTTGATCATGTTGGCCTAAGGGGCGATTTGGTTATTTTATCTAAATTTGCGTCTTAGCGTTAAATTAAATTGTGGAGTCCGTTTTTTGAGGTGTTATTTACGAGATGTAATTGAAATGAATATTTTTGGGCCATTTGGAGTTGGATACTCGTGGCAAAAGTGTGGTTTCAAGTTTAATTGCAGCCGGCTTGAGGTAAGTGGCTTGTCTAACCTTGTGTGGAGGACTTTCCCCTTAGGATATGATCTTTGGTAATTGAATGCCCTGTACGTGAGATGACGAGCGTGTACTTGAGAAAATTGTTGGAAATCTATTTTTACTTGAAGTATTTAAATTGAGTTTCCTTGCTTACCTGATCATTTTAAATTGTAAGTTTATCCTATGCTAGTTTAGAGAAGCATGTTCATTTGACTTACTTGCCTAAGTGCTTAAACTGTCTTGTTTGTACTCCGTGTAATATGTTTGGCTAGGATTTTCTATTTCTTGTCCTGAGTTTAGTATCAATCCTAATGTTTGGGTTGCTATTGTGTTTTTAAATGGGGACTGCGGGTTGGCCTCCCTGGAGATCCCCCTGCACTTGATATGTTCTGGACTAAGGGTGTGGGATACCAAGAGATCCCTGTCATATGAAATTGTAAGATTTAAGGATACCAAGAGATCGTTGGGATACCAAGAGATCCCTGGCACATGAAATTATAATATTTGAGGATACCAAGAGATCCTCGGGATAACAAGAGATCCCTGGCACAAACTGTAAGATTTGAGGATACCAAGATATCCTCGGGATACCAAGAGATCCCTGGCACATGAAATTGTAAGATTTGAGGATACCAAGAGATCCCTGGCACATGAAATCGTAAGATTTGAGGATATCAAGAGATCCTCGGGATACCAAGAGATCCCTGGCACATGAAATTGTATGATTTGAGGATACCAAGAGATCTCGGGATACCAAGAGATCCCTAGCACATGAAGTTGTAAGATTTGAGGATACCAAGAGATCCTCGGGATACCAAGAGATCCCTGGCACATGAAATTGTAAGATTTGAGGATACCAAGAGATCCTTGGGATACCAAGAGATCCATGTCACATGAAATCGTAAGATTTGAGGATACCAAGAGATCCTCGGGATACCAAGAGATCCATGTCACATGAAATTGTATGATTTGAGGATAGCAAGAGATCCCTAGCACATGAAGTTGTAAGATTTGAGGATACCAAGAGATCCTCAGGATACCAAGAGATCCCCAGTTGTGGTTCCTGTTGTGAGTAGTATTTACTAGTATTTTCCTATTTTTTTGCTTTCAGTTACGGTTCTGTATTTATTATGTTTAGATTCTCGCTGCACACCTTATCTATGCTGTTATTTCCTCATCTTATTATTTATTATGTTGTATCTCAGTAGGGCCCGGACCTTTCCTCGTCACTACCCAACCGAGGTTGGGATTGGCACTTACTTGAGTACTGCTGTGGTGTATTCATGCCTCTTCTGTGCATGTGTTTCATGTGCATATCCAAGTACTTCATCTCAGGCACGCTATCCTTGAGGACGGGAGAGCTACAGAGACTTTGAGGTACTTCTGCAGCGTCCGCAGACCAAGGAGTCTCCTTCTTTACTCTATTTGTTGTATTTAGATTTCTTCTGTACTTTTGCGTTAGATGTTTCGGGAGTTAGAGCCATGTATTACTATTCGTTAGCTTGTGTTACCGTGAGTTTCCGGATTTTGGGATGATATTGTAGACTTCCGCATTTTCAGTGGTATATGCCGAGTGGCCTTTATATACAGTTTCTTTTAGTAGTTCAGTTTTTAATTAATTATTCTGCAAGCTAAGTTGTTCTCCGCACTGTTAGGCTTACCTAGTCATTGGAACTAGGTGCCATTACGACATGTTTACAGTGGGCGAACTGGGGTAGTGACAACGTTTTCACCAAAAATTCTTGGGTAAGTAATTTTTAACTTGTTTCCTTCCATTTTCATCAAAATCTATTGAATTTCTAGTCCTAAAACATGTGATTAAGTGTAGAAAATTAGGAATTGGGTACAGTTAGGGTTTTTTGATTATTCTTGATTTAGACCTTGTTTTGCGGTCGAATTTGAAAAAAAATTATATATTCGGGCTCGAGGAGGAATGAGTGATTTGATTTTGGTCTGAACCTCGTGTTTTGACCAAGCGGACCCGGGGTCGATTTTTGGGGTTTCTTGGGAAGAATATTTGGAAAGCTATAATTAGGCATGGAATTCGAATTGTTTAGCATTTATTGATGTTATGAAGTCGTTTATATATAGATACGATCGATTTGGAGCAAAATTTGAGAGGAAAAGTGGCTTTGAGGCTTGCGTTGGACGGGGAAGTTCAAGGTAAGTGTTTGGTCTAACCTTAGCTTGAGGAATTAGGAGTTGACTGCTATTTTCTATGTAGTAATTTTTGTGTACGATGTATAGGCATGGTGACTAGTATCTATACGTTGGTGTCTAGCATGACTGCGAGTCTTTAAATTGTGAATATTTGAATCCATTGTATCTTTCATGTCGTGATGATGATTCCTAATTGTTGTGAAAAGCTTGTGGAAGGAAATGGTAACCTTTGAACATCGAGGAGCGTTGGCTCAAGTTGTATTATAAATTGTAAAAGTATATGAGATGATTGAACCCTTTGGAGAATTTGCTCAAATGGTAAAGTGAGTTATGAAATAAAAGTGAACGAAAGAAAAAGATTTATTAAGTTGTTCCCTTGCCAGGATATATATATATATATATGTATGTATGTATGTATGTATGTATATATGTATGTATGTATGTATGTATGTATGTATGTATGTATGTATGTATGTATGTATGTGTTAGAAACTACGCTTAACGCTAGAGGGGGGGTGAATAGCGTTTTAATGAAATTTAGCGTTTTCTTGCGGAATTTAAATTTTACAGGAAGTAAATAAGTGCAATAAAAATAACTTACACAAGGATATATCCTGGTTGGCCACAACAGTGGTTAGTCCAGTCCCCGAGAGACTCTCTCGAGATTTTCTACTAACTTGTTAAGCTTACGGGTGCTTAACAAACCTTTACAGTTGCTCGGAGATACAATCTCAAAGACTTCACTTGCTCGGAGGTTCCTCACCTCAAAGACTTCACTTGCTCGGGGATACAATCTCAAAGACTTCACTTGCTCGGGGATACAATCCCAAAGACTTCACTTGCTCGGGGATACAATCCCAAAGACTTCAAAAGAGGAAGCACAAGTTCCTCAACACAAGAGAATCAAAATTCTCTTACAAGAATTTGAAATACTTGAACACTCACTTAACAAAGGTACTCCTTGATGAGTAGATATGAGTAAAATAATACGCTCAAGATCACAACAACTTTGAACAATAATATGGCTCTCAAAAGCTTTATGAAATGAGTAGAAAATGATGAACAATTGAATGAAAGCTTAAAGCAATGTAATGATCAGTTAGTGTATGTTGTTGTGTTTAAAACACTGAGTTGAAGCTGTATTTATAGGTGCAAAACTTGGTCTTACCGTTGTCTAATTGCCAATTAAGAATTGCTGAATTAACTCAGTGACAATCGATTGTCAAGACCAAACAATCGATTATCTGCCAGTCAGATCAAAAATCAATCCCAGATTTTACGCTTCATAATCGATTACTTACAATCCATAATCGATTACTGGCAAAATTCAAAAACAGATAATCGATTATACCAAGTCCATAATCGATTACATTGGCAACGTTCTAAAAATCATTTCCAGATTTTAAGCAAAACATCGATTATATAAAATCTATAATCGATTACTTCAGCAACGTTCTAAAAATCATTTCCAGATTTTAAGCAAAACATCGATTATATGAAATCCAATAATCGATTACTTTGAGGTATTTGAAAATCATTTGACAACGGTCAGCTTCAACAATCGATTGTCCTTTGCAACAATCGATTACTTGTTATTTTCTGAAAATCATGAAACTTACTGTCTCAGTGATAATCGATTATCTAAAGCCATAATCGATTACTTGTTATTTGAAAATCATAAAACTTACTGTCTCAGTGGTAATCGATTATCTAAAGACATAATCGATTACTTAATTAAATTTAAAATCACTGGAAGACATTGTCTCAACATAATCGATCACCATTAGTTCATAATCGATTATTTTAAGTATTGAAAAACTTTACCTCAACAACAATCGATTGGCATTTAATCACAATCGATTATCATGCAGATTTGGAAAAATCTGATGTTCACTGTCTTACTCACAATCGATTACCATTAATTCATGATCGATTGTCATGCAGTCTTGGCTCAGAAACAATCGATTATCATAAGTTCATAATCGATTATTTTAGCCCAGATTTTTGAGGCATGTTTAGAAAACATTTTGTCTAATGTAAATATGCATCATTTGAAATTATTTGATACAGAAATAAGTATGCATGATTTTGGAAAATAGTTTTATGAGAGAAGCCATGTTATGGAGTCAAGTTATAGGATCAAGATCACATTTAAGAATAACTCAATAATAACAATTAAAAACAACGTCTTGAGCTTCAATCTCAACATTTGTGCTCTTGTACTTGAACTCCGTCATATATCAATTTGTGCTTTGTTTGTCATTCATCAAAACCTACAAAAGAATACACGTTTAGTATATCGCATTGAGAACGTGTTTCCAACAATTTCCCCCTTTTTGATAATGGCAAACATTAAGCGGGATATGCAATTTTGACAAATAATATTGACGATTCAAGACAAGTAACAAGTATGCATATTTGTTCTTGTTCCCCCTCAATTTAAGAATTCCCCCTCAATTTAAGCTTATAAGCAATTGAGCAATTTAGAGGTGGTGCATACCCGTTAAATTTAGAGGTGGTGCATACCGTTATCCCGTTATCTTTCCCCTTTTGCCATTAGCAAAAAAAATAGTAAGGAAAGATACACAAAGACGAAATAAAACAAAGTTTATTTATTGAAAATTAAAGGGGTACAGCAGAGGGACATCCAAAAATACAATTAAAGCCAAAAAAAAAAATACAATATCAATTATCTCCGTCACGATCCGCCTCGTCATCCGGCGCAGCTTCAAAGGGAACGAGACCTGCATAGGGATAATGGACATGGTCAAAATAACCATGGATCTCGTGTGTCAACTGAGAGAGCTGGTCGGATATAGTTTGGAGAGTGGGCTCCTGAGATGGACGAGCACGACGGGCAGGACGGGTAGGAGGAGGAGCTGGAGCATGATCACCATCATGATGGAAGGATGATTCCGAGATTTCCCAGATTTTGGTACTCCTTTTGAGAGGACCATTTTCAGTGACAAATCCGGATGCTTCAAGAAAATTCATGATGAGGAGAGAATAAGGAAGGGGCATGTTATCGGCGACGGCATCGAGCATGTGCATTTTAATGAGCCGACACCAATTGATCTTGGCTCCAGTGACAATGGCATGTAAGAGCTTGGAGTCCTCTTGGGATATGGTGGTATGATTGTGCCTACGAGGTCTTAGGACACGGGTGATGAAGTAGAGGAGAAATCGATAATTTGGGTCCATGCCCGAGATGGTAGGACGACGAGAAGAAGCTTGATCATAAGAGATTCCGGCTTGGCGGAAAAAAATGGATTCATCAAAGAGAGAGCTGGCCTCATTAATATACCGGATAAGATCTTCACCATCGTTTGGAATGCGGGCGATGGTGTGAAGGTTCTCGTCAGAGAGGAGAATGTGAATGCCATTGATGGAGGTGACCACCTCACCATCTTCATCTTTGTGAAGATTTGAATAGAATGCTTCAACTAAGGTTGTGTTAATATGAGGATGGGTAAGGAGCAAGAAATCATAGAGTTGACACTCTTTGAGCATGTTGGCGGCAGGGGCGAAAGGTTCAAGGAGCTTGCTTGTTGAGAAGCGAGGAGGAAGAATAAATCGCTTCTCAAACTTGGAGAGAAACCTAGAAAGTTCAGCTTGAGTTTCGAAGAACAAAACGGACCCGTCTTCATATGGGAAGTTTAGAGGAGGAGGGACTGTTGAGGCTGAGGCACCTTGCCTGGAACGAGAACGTTTGGAGGAGCGTCCAGACATATTGGAAAATTTTTACTGCTGAATTTTTGAGACTAAGATGCAAGGAATTGACCTTTGATTTTTAGAAATGGTGCTTGAGTGAGTGAGAATGATCCTATATGAGGGCTATTTATAGGAGAAGGAGTGATCAGCCATTTACTAAAGATACCTGCTGAAAATTGAAAGTTGGAACAGTCAAAAACGGTAAGAAATGGATTTACTGACCGTTAGATAATCGATTATTTGGCAGAGATAATCGATTGTATTTACTGTTGGATTGAATTTTGAAACTGACAAATCGATTTAAGAGACAAACGGTAAAAAAATTTGAATGAGATAATCGATTATCAACACAAAATAATCGATTATGGAGCATTTATGTCCTGACAGCAATCGATGTTGGAGCCAAACGGTAACAAAGTTTAAACAAGAAATAATCGATTGTCAATATTGGTAATCGATTATTATTGAAATATGGTTGATATAGAGAACTCGGAGAATTTCTGAATATGACAACTAATCGATTATAGGAAGAAATAATCGATTGTCTGGAAAAGTATTGCTGAATGACTGAGACGGAAATCGATTATGCAATATAAGGAGTTTACAAATTAAACACATTTGCATAATAAAACTAATCAGTCGAAACAATCGATTATTGATACTGATAATCGATGTACTGCACAGTAGATAATCGATTATTTTCTTGGGATAATCGATTGCGGTGTGCTAAGACTTCATAATTTATCTTATCTTTGGGGAAGTACCTGCAAAATGGAATTAAACGTCTCCGACGCTCAAGTCAGTAATTTATAGTGACGTGAATAAATTACACTAGTGTTATCAAGTGATATCGTGAATTCTTAAGAATTGTGTCCTAGAGTGTTCTTAAGAGAGTTTCGGGTACTTACCTTTCCTCCGACGTCGCCAATTACCTGATCAAGAGGGTGATCTTTGATCGTCCTCCATTCATTTTGTTCTTTTGTTTCACTCCCCAAATGTGAAGCTTCTTCCGTTGATTGTTCCACAATTTCATCATTGATTTCCTTCGATGCCTTTTCTTGTATTTTGTTTTTCAAATTGCTTAAAATATCAACCGATCTGAATATGATTGTTTCCAAATATGACGCTTCCTCCTTCTTTGTGCTCTAGTTGAAGGGATTTGGATTCATCTCCCGTCATGTGTTTGGAGCATCCACTATCAAGGTACCATAGTACGCTTGATCCCTTCAAGCACACCTACAAAACAAATTAATTTTCTTTGGGTACCCATGCCATCTTGGGTCCTTGAGGGTTAGGCATATTGTAATAATATGTTTGAGTAGCATGTCTATGACGAGTAAAACATGCGGGAGCAATATGACCAATGCGTCTACAATAATGACATGTCACATTCGGATTATGCATTCGTCTAGGTTCATAGTAGCTAGATGAATGAAGGTTGCTTACCTTATTTTGAACGCTATCATTTCTCCTACTTTGATCTCTAGGATGGGTAGTGTTTCTAGAGTGATGATATCTAGGTTGAGGACCATTTAGGGGTCTTCTAGGAGGTTCACAATTTTGCCTAAAATATGCATCATGTCTATGGTGACTATTTCTAGGCGGAGGGTCATTTCTTGGTCTAGCATGCAAATTTGTTCTAGGATAGCTATTTCTAGGATACACATTTTTGTTGTTGTTCCTAGGTTGAGCTCTAGGTTTTTGAGGTTTAGCATCAACCTTTTCTTCATTTTTAAAACCTATTCCGTGCTTAGTTGATTTTAGGTTATCAAGAACAACATTCAAGTTTTTATGCGAGGAATTAAACTTATCTAGTGTGCCTTTAAGTCTACCTACTTCATTCTTAAGGATCACACAAGAAACACAACCTTTAGTAGAACTTTCAGGTTTGTCGGCACTTCTCTTTCCATAAAACTTGTTTTGTTCGTGTAGCTTCTCATTTTCCAAAACCAGTTTTTCTAATTCCTTTTCTTTTAAAGAAATCTGTTTTTGAAAATCCGTTTCTTTTAGAGAAGCGTTTTCTCTTAAGCTAGTGACAGTTTTTGAAGCCTTTAAAAATTCAGTATATAACTCATCAAAAGCATTACGCATTTCATCAAGTGAAAAGTTTTCAGACGAAATTTGACGTACCTCATTTTGGTTGTCTTCTTGTACCATGAGACAAAGGTTTGCAGCTTCGTCGTTTTCTTCTTCACTTGATTCATCTCCGGAGTCGCCTCCCCACGAGATATATGCCCGTTGCTTTTTAAAGGATTTCTTCTCCTTTTTGATGTTTGGGCAATTTGTTTTGATGTGTCCAGTTTCTCCACATTCATAGCATTTTATTTGCTCACCTTGTTTTTTTCCTTTGCGCTCATATTCCTTGCGCATAAACTTTTGGAATCTTTTAATGACTAATCCAAACTCGTTGTCTTCTTCCTCTTCAATCTTTGGTTGGCTTGTGCTTGCTTTTAGAGCAATCTTTTGCCTTCTTTGATCATCAACAAACGGGTTAAGAATAGTAGATTCATAGGTTTTAAGATTACCTCTTAGTGCGTCGATGGTGACGTTTGAGACTCCAATTGATTCTTGGATAGCATCGGCTTTGGATCGCCATGCCGGTGTGAGGCTTCTAAGAACTTTTCAAACAAGTTCTCTATCCGTGAACGTCTTCTTGAGGACGTGTAGATCATTTACTATTGTTGAAAAGCGCTCAAACATCTCATCTACTTTTTCTCCTTCCTTCATATGAAACAATTCGTAAGCATGAGTAAGAAAATCAACTTTTGCTTCTCTTACCTGGTCAGTCCCTTCGTAAGTGACTTCTAATTTGTCCCACATTTCTTTTGCTGTTTTGCAACATGAAAGTTTCCTGTAATCGTTAGCGTTAATAGCACAATACAATAAATTTACAGCTTTATAATTATTTTGAATCATTCTATTGTCCTCTGTGGTGTACTCCTCTTCGGATTTGGGAATCCATTCGCCTTCCACTTTCTTGACTGGAATTTCATTTCCCTTTGTGTATACCTTCCAAAGGTAGGGACAATTTGACCGAATGAAGATTTCCATCATCTCCTTCCAGTATGAGTAATTTGTGCCATTGAATAGAGGAGGTCGTGTAGGGCATTGTCCTTCTTCAATTCCTGCAAAAGAATCTAGAGTAGAAGCCATGGATGGTTCTCTCAAACTGTTAAGTTTTTTTTTTCAGAGAGTTGGGCTCTGATACCAATTGTTAGAAACTACGCTTAACGCTAGAGGGGGGGTGAATAGCGTTTTAATGAAATTTAGCGTTTTCTTGCGGAATTTAAATTTTACAGGAAGTAAATAAGTGCAATAAAAATAACTTACACAAGGATATATCCTGGTTGGCCACAACAGTGGTTAGTCCAGCCCCCGAGAGACTCTCTCGAGATTTTCTACTAACTTGTTAAGCTTACGGGTGCTTAACAAACCTTTATAGTTGCTCGGAGATACAATCTCAAAGACTTCACTTGCTCGGAGGTTCCTCACCTCAAAGACTTCACTTGCTCGGGGATACAATCCCAAAGACTTCACTTGCTCGGGGATACAATCCCAAAGACTTCAGCAGAGGAAGCACAAGTTCCTCAACACAAGAGAATCAAAATTCTCTTACAAGTATTTGAAATACTTGAACACTCACTTAACAAAGGTACTCCTTGATGAGTAGATATGAGTAAAATAATACGCTCAAGATCACAACAACTTTGAACAATAATATGGCTCTCAAAAGCTTTATGAAATGAGTAGAAAATGATGAACAATTGAATGAAAGCTTAAAGCAATGTAATGATCAGTTAGTGTATGTTGTTGTGTTTAAAACACTGAGTTGAAGCTGTATTTATAGGTGCAAAACTTGGTCTTACCGTTGTCTAATTGCCAATTAAGAATTGCTGAATTAACTCAGTGACAATCGATTGTCAAGACCAAACAATCGATTATCTGCCAGTCAGATCAAAAATCAATCCCAGATTTTACGCTTCATAATCGATTACTTACAATCCATAATCGATTACTGGCAAAATTCAAAAACAGATAATCGATTATACCAAATCCATAATCGATTACATTGGCAACGTTCTAAAAATCATTTCCGGATTTTAAGCCAAACATCGATTATATAAAATCTATAATCGATTACTTCAGCAACGTTCTAAAAATCATTTCCAGATTTTAAGCAAAACATCGATTATATGAAATCCAATAATCGATTACTTTGAGGTATTTGAAAATCATTTGACAACGGTCAGCTTCAACAATCGATTGTCCTTTGCAACAATCGATTACTTGTTATTTTCTGAAAATCATGAAACTTACTGTCTCAGTGATAATCGATTATCTAAAGCCATAATCGATTACTTGTTATTTGAAAATCATAAAACTTACTGTCTCAGTGATAATCGATTATCTAAAGACATAATCGATTACTTAATTAAATTTAAAATCATTGGAAGACATTGTCTCAACATAATCGATCACCATTAGTTCATAATCGATTATTTTGAGTATTGAAAAACTTTACCTCAACAACAATCGATTGGCATTTGATCACAATCGATTATCATGCAGATTTGGAAAAATCTGATGTTCACTGTCTTACTCACAATCGATTACCATTAATTCATGATCGATTGTCATGCAGTCTTGGCTCAGAAACAATCGATTATCATAAGTTCATAATCGATTATTTTAGCCCAGATTTTTGAGGCATGTTTAGAAAACATTTTGTCTAATGTAAATATGCATCATTTGAAATTATTTGATACAGAAATAAGTATGCATGATTTTGAAAAATAGTTTTATGAGAGAAGCCATGTTATGGAGTCAAGTTATAGGATCAAGATCACATTTAAGAATAACTCAATAATAACAATTAAAAACAACGTCTTGAGCTTCAATCTCAACATTTGTGCTCTTGTACTTGAACTCCGTCATATATCAATTTGTGCTTTGTTTGTCATTCATCAAAACCTACAAAAGAATACACGTTTAGTATATCGCATTGAGAACGTGTTTCCAACAGTATGTATGTATGTATGTATGTATGTATGTATGTATGTATGTATGTATGTATGTATGTATGTATGTATGTATGACTGCACAGGTTTATGTGGTAGTCTGGTCTAGCCTCATCACTACTTCGCCGAGATTAGGCTACGCATTTACCAGCACATACGGTCGATTGTGCTGATACTACTCTCTGCACTATGTGCAAATTTCGAAGTAGAATTTGTTGCGTAGCAGTAGCTCGGGAGCCAGCCTTCAGTCCACCGAGACACCAAGGTAGCCTTGTAGGCGTTTGCAGGCCCGACGTCTCCTCTATTTTATATTTCACTATGCTATCTCATGTATTCGAGACAAACATTGTTATATTTATTGCAAACGGTTGTATTTAGTACTCTTAGTAGTCTGTAGACGTTGTGACACTAGTTCTTGGGTAGAGGCATATATTGATTTTCGTAGTATTGTTTAGCTTATTTAATTTAAGTCTTCCGCTTTAATTTCATATCCATTGTTATTGAAATATTTAATGCTTGTGATGATTCAAACAAGGATTTAAAATAAAAGAGTTAGGAGTTTATGATTTCGTATCTTGCCTAGCTTCTACAAGTAGGTGCCATCACAACCCCGAGAGTGGGAAATTCGGGTCGTGACAAGTTGGTATCAGAGCTCTATGATACATAGGTCTCACAATTTACGGACAATCTTAGGAGAGTCTGAGTGATCGGTACGGAGACGTCTGTATTTATCCCTCTAGAGGCTACAGAGTTAGGAAAAGTTTCGCATTTGTTCTTTCTTGTCGTGCGGTTTGGTTTCTCAATGCTAATTGAATTTCTACTCGATTCTTTCGCAGATGGCGAGTACACGTGCTTCCTCATCAATCGATCGGCAAAACAGAGCCCCCAGTAGTAGCTCCTATTACGGGTAAAGTCCGAGGCTGTTCTAGAGGCCGAGGCTGTTCTAGAGGCCGAGGCAGGGGCAGGGCTCAGCCCCGCGCAGCCGCACTAGTGGCAGAGCCTCAAGTTGATTTGATGAGGAGGTTCCGACCCTAGCAGTTCCGGTGGGCCCAGCTCAGATCCGAGAGGGGTTTATTGCTATCCCAATTCTCCAGGATGCTTTGGTCTGATTGGTTGGTCTCATAGAGAGTGTCACCCAAGCAGGTTTGCTTCCCGTAGCACCAGCCGTCTCTCAGGCTGGATGAGGGGCTCAGACTCCTGCTACTCGAACTCCAAAGTTGGTAGCTCCTCAGATTCTAATTCCAGCAGTTCCGCCAATTGGGGTAGTACAACCGAGTATGGTAACTCAGACCGATAATGGAGCAGCTATGTCCGTCGATGCTTTGTAAAGGCTTGACAAGTTCACCAAGCTATTCATTTCTACTTTCAGCGGTGCATCTACCAAGGATCCCAAGGATTATCTGGACAACTATCACGAGGTTCTTCGGAACATGGGTATTGTTGAGACTAATAGGATTGATTTTGCTACATTTTTCTTGTCTAGATCCACCAAGACTTGGTGAAGGGATTATTGCTTAGCTAGACCAGCAGGATGCCAGCCCTGACCTTGGAGCAATTCACGCAGCTATTTCTGGAGAAGTTTCTCCCTATTACACAGTAAGAGGCCTATTAGAGGCAGTTCGAGCGTCTTTAGTAGGGATCCATGATAGTCACCCAGTACGAGACCAGGTTCATTGATTTGGCTCACCATGCTCTTATTATAATCCACATTGACAAGGAGAGAGCGAGATGGTTTATCAATGGATTTATCCAACCGATTCGTCTTCAGATGGCCAGAGAGGCTGGGCGTGAGATATTCTTCCAAGAGGCGGCCAGTGTGGCCCGTAGGGTTGAGTTGGTATTATCATAGGGGAGTGGTCATAGGGCAGACAAGAGACATCAATCACGCAGATTCAGTGGTGCCTCGTCTGGAGGTAGAGATTCGTATGACAATGGTCATCCTTACGGGCCCTTCCAGTTAGCACTCCAGGTTTCTCACGATGATGCAGGTGGCTGTGGTTCTTAGACGGATTATTTTGATCAGCAGCCTTACAGTGCACCACCAGATCCCATCAGTGCACCAATGCTTCAGAGTTTTCGAGGTGGTCATTCAGGTCGACATGGCTAGCAGTCTCAGCAGCCGAGTGCTTGTTACACTTGTGGTATTCCAGGTCACATTACTAGGTTTTGTCCTCGAGCACCGACTAGCTCTCAGCATTAGGGTTCCCGTTCCATGGTTCAGGAACCAGGTGTTCCACAGCCCGCCTAGCCAACTAGAGGTGGGGGTAGAGGTACTAGAGATGTGGGTAGAGGTACTAGAGGTGGAGGTAGAGATACTAGAGGTGGAGCTTTGGCCGCTAGAGGTATAGGCTAGCTCACTACAAGAAAATTGCCAATTACTTGGGGATTTTCCAAGGGATAAGATGAATAAATTCGCAGGTACTTTGATTTTCAGCAGAATTTCCTACCAAATTAAATCCACTGGAAAAACCTTTATAGGTATTTATTACCTGGGAATTAAAATATCCCCAGGTAATCTACCTAGGGATTTTATATCGCTATGTAACTTACTTGCGGAATTATCTGTAGAACTTCTAAAAAAATCGCAATAATATTTTGGCAAAAATTCCTAAAAAAGAGAACTTTTGTAGGAAGACGTCCGCATGTAATTCCCCATGAAAATCCTTAAGTAATTCTGTAGGAAATTGAGGTGAAAATTTATGGACAAAAGGGATTTTCTTGGGAATATTTCTGTAGGAAAATTCTTTGGAAAGTCCCATGTATATCCGCAGGAGCACATTTTTGCAAGAAAGTTCCCATAAAAATGTTGCATGTAAAATCCCAAAAAAGTTCCTGGGTGATAATTTATAGGTAAATCGCCATGTAAGATTTCCAATAAAACAAAATAATTATTTGAAATCCCCAAGAAAATCCATAAGTGATATTTTTGTAGGAAATTCGTATATAATATTGGTAAAACAATCCCCATGTAACTTTTTATAGGAAAATTTACCGTATAAAATTGACGCGCTTGAAAAGATTTTCCCATGAAAATTCGCAAGTAATCTATGCATTTTCAGGATGTTATTTTTAATTTATTCAAGCTTATATTCGTACAATTCAACTATATTATCATAATCATTCAACACACGTCTAATATAATTATAACAAAGAAAAAATATAATTCATAACGTTAATGTAATATCATACAATCCTTAACCAAAAACTAAAATGTCTCAAATATGAAACTTAATAGTCTAATGAACATCTCAATCAAGATTATAGTCACTTTCATTCACATTACCAGGGTTAGAACCACTTTCATTCACATTATCAGAGTCGTTATCACTTTTATTCTCCGATCCTTGACTGTTTTCTTGAGACGATAATGTAAGATATATGGATTTATATCTAGATATATGGACTTATATCTACACACATATGAACAATATATGGATAATTATATGTTATGTGCTATCTTTTGGTTTGGCCTAATTATGTGGTCTTATGGACATTATGTTAAGGGGACCAATGTATTGTCATACTAAAGTGTAGGACTAATGTGTAGATACCCAAAAGGGTAACCTTAGTTTATGATGGGCTAACTAAGGTTACATATGTAACCATGGTTACATGCTTGTGACTCTTGAGTTATGTAACTCTTGCAAGACATAACTCAAGACATAACTTTTGTCTTGTAACTCTTGTCTCTTGGGTTATGTAACTCCTAGAGTTATAAAGTGGGGGGTTATGGTTCCCATTCTAGTGCAAGACAAGTTCTTCTTTTTCCCATTGAATCAAGAACCATATTGTCCATTGTCTTGCAAATAGGGTGGAAAACCATAAGCCAAATTTGATCATTGTCATATTATTGTTATTGTGTAACAATTCTCATATTGTTAAATCTTGTGGATTCATTCTTGTGGTAACATACAAACTTCAAGAAACTTGAAGAAAGGATCAAGAGTTTCAAAAGGAATCAAGGACAATTATCAAAGGTGGTTCATAAAATTCCACACATATGGATTCAGGTTAGCTTCCGCTCATGTAGTTTATATATCCGAATTATTCGATATGAAGGTCGTTGTTTTTAGTAGGAATCATAATCCTAACAATTGGTATCAGAGCCACCCTTCATTTTGGATAATTTGGATGTTCATAAGGTTCATGTTATATTAGGATTCATGTTAAAGTATAATTAGAATTTTGTTTATGAAATTCTACCATGAAATAGCATGATAGCATGATCTTATGAATGTTATGTTTTGATTCAGTTTGATGTTTTTATATCATGTTAAAACGTTGTATATAGCATGATTTAGTTGGTAAATAACATGTTTTCATGTATAAAGATTCATGTTAAAAATCATGTTATAATTCAGAAAAAGTATACACTGTACAATCGCTTGTATACACTCCAGTGTGTTGAAATGTTTTTTAGAGTATACCTGACAATCGATTGTCTGGATTTGACAATCGATTGTCTGGTCCAGTAACTTAGAAAAATTTTTCCTTGTCACATCCAGTGACTTAAAATTTTTCCAGAAAAAACCAAACAATCGATTGTCTGTTTTGACAATCGATTGTCTGGTCCAGTAACTTAGAAAAATTTTTCCTTGTCACATCCAGTGACAAAAATTTTTCAGAAAAAACCAAACAATCGATTGTCTGTGTTGACAATCGATTTTCTGGTCCAGTAAAGTTTAAGAAAAACGTTTCAACTCTCTTAAGTTTCAGTGAATGTTAATTGTTTTATAGTCCATCAATTCTTATATATTATAGAATTGTCCAATTCAGTAAACAACGATTAATATTCAAGTGTTACACATCCAATCATGTAACACATTAAATTGAGATTCATAAAATGGCTTAAGGAACTAAAGTTTATAGCATCTAATATTTAGTTATTCAATTGAAGCATTATGTTGCCAAAGCAACCTCTATTGTGTAGATTGATTAATTTTAAAATATAAGATGACTGTGAATGTTAGTCTTCCATGCGTTTAACATCGGCCCAAAGGAAGGTGTTATTTGGCAGGAATTCGAACATTCTTGTGGTGGTAAATATGAGACGATTATTTGGTTTTCCATGTGAATATTAAATCGGCCCAAAGGAAGGTTTAATATTTGACAGGAGTTTATTGTCTATGTTTGATCACTACACCAAGAGTACCACTTACAAGTTGATTTTCTGTCCAAAGACTAAAATCAATGTTGTGCTAGGTATCTTGTAATGGGAAATGCCTAACTTTGAATCTATAAAGTTAAAGTTCAAGTTTTGTAAGCATGTATTTAGTAATCCTTTGTTCAATTTTCAGTAAACTCTTCTGCTTCTACGATCTCTGCCAATATCAATAGCATCCCTGTGCTTAACGGCACTAACTTTAAGGAATGGAAAGAGAATGTAATGATCGTTCTCGGTTGCATGGATCTTGACTTAGCCCTTCGGACTGAGCAACCTACTCCTCTTGAGGATACATCCTCTCCTAATGAAAAGAGAGCGATGGAGAAGTGGGAACGCTCGAATCGCATGAGTCTAATGATCATGAAGCGTGCAATTCCAGAATCATTCAGGGGCACTATGAATGATGAACCTATTGCCAAAGTTTTCCTTGAAAACCTCGAACAGCGTTTTATGCAAAACGAAAAGGCGGAAACAAGTGCACTATTGAGTAAACTTGTTTCTATGAGGTATAAGGGCAAGGAAAACATTAGGGAGTACGTTTTGGAAATGTCTCATCTTGCTTCGAAACTTAAGTTACTCAAGCTAGTATTACCTGAGGAACTGCTTGTGTACTTTGTTTTGATATCTCTTCCGGCACACTTTAATCAGTTTAAGGTCAGTTATAACTGCCTGAAGGAGAAATGGACTCTTAATGAGCTCATTTCACGTTGTGTGCAAGAAGAGGAAAGGATTAAGCAAGATAAGACTGAAAGTGCTCATTTGGCATCTTCTTCTAAGGAAACTAAGAAGAGGAAAAATAAGGAAGTTGCGGTTGTAAGGCCCAAGATTAAGCAAGATAAGGAACCTAAGGTTGAAATTACTGGATTAGGTTGCTTTCTCTGTAATGAGACTGATCATGTAAAGAGAGATTGTACCAAGTACCATGCCTGGCGTGCGAAAAAAGGTACATTTCTGTCTCTTGTTTGTTCTGAAGTTAATTTAATTTCAGTACCTAAGGATACTTGGTGGGTAGATTCTTCTGCTACTACTCATATAAGTATATCAATGCAGGGTTGCCTGAACTGCCGAAAACCAAATGATGGTGAAAGATACATCTATGTGGGTGACGGCAAGAAGGTGCCAGTTGAAGCTATTGACAAATTTAGGCTGTTGTTTAAAACTGGTTTTCATTTAGATTTGGATGAGACTTTTATTGTACCGTCTTTTAGACGGAATTTAATTTCAGTTCCCCAATTGGACATATCCGGTTATAAATGTACATTTGGGGACAATAAAGTTAGTCTCTTTCGGAATTCAAATCTTATTGGTACTGGTGTTTTATCAACATTTGATAGCTTATATTTGGTTGATACAATAACTTCAAATAAAGAAACTTTGCATACAAGTTTAAGTGGTACTAAAAGAAAATTAACTAATGAGAATTCTATTTCACTCTGGCATAAACGTTTGGGTCACATATCCATTCAAAGAATTCAGAAACTCGTGTCAGATGGAATTCTTGATTCTCTTGATACCTCAAATTCGGAAATTTGTGTTGAGTGTATCAAGGGAAAACAAACAAACAAGACTAGATTAGGTGCTAAGAGAGCTTCGGACGTCTTAGAATTGATACATACGGATATTTGTGGGCCATTTCCTACTCTTTGTCGGAATGGTCAACAATACTTTATCACATTCATAGACGATTACTCTCGTTATGGGTACCTATATCTTATTCATGAAAAGTCCCAATCCATATTAAAAACCGTAGCTTATATTCTTAATAGAGTTCCAACTGCAGCTACAATAAAAACCCCATATGAACTTTGGACTGGGCATAAACCCGGTATTCGGCATTTTCACATTTGGGGTTGTCCAGCTGAGGCAAGGCCTTATAGGCCGAATGAAAAGAAACTGGACGCTAAGACAGTTATTAGCTATTTTGTTGGATACTCTGAAAATCCAGGGGTTTTAAGTTTTATGATCCCACATCACGAACTATTTTTGAGACGGGTAATGCTAGGTTCTTTGAGGATATTGAGTTTGGGGGGTGGGGAGATAAAGTTGTTAGAGATTTTGTCTTTGAGGAAGAACATGTGTCTTTCCCTCAAGTTGTTGATGCAACTCCGGTTCAAGACAATCTCGAAAATCTTCCCCATCAGGACCCTGATATAACTAATGAAAATCAAACTCAACAACCTCAAGAAACTGAAATGCCATTAAGGAGATCCACTAGAGAGAGGAGAAATGCAATTTCGAATGATTATTATGTATTTCTCCAAGAACAAGAAAGTGATATTGGACTTGAGGAAGATGATCCAATCAACTTCCGTCAAGTTATTAAGTGTTCTATCTCTCAAAAGTGGATTGATGCCATGAATGATGAGATGAAGTCTATGAGCGATAATGACGTTTGGGAGCTTGTTACGTTGCCCGAAGGTATGAAACCTATTGGTTGTAAATGGATTTTTAAAACCAAAAGGGATTCAGGGGGCAATGTTATTAAGTACAAAGCTCATCTTGTCGCAAAAGGCTACACTCAGAAATAAGGCATTGATTATAAAGAGACTTTCTCTCCAGTTTCATCGAAAGACTCTTTCAGGACTATAATGGCATTAGTAGCACATTTTGATCTTGAGCTTCATCAAATGGATGTTAAGACAATTTTTCTCAATGGTGACATTGAGGAAACAATTTATATGGTGCAACCTGAAAACTTTGTTTCGGATGAATCAGAGAAGAAGGTTTGCAAATTAAAGAAATCCATCTATGGGCCCAAGCAAGCTTCTCGTCAATGGTATTATAAGTTCCATGCAGTCATTACATTTTTTGGTTTTGAATCGAATATTGCTGATGACTGTATGTACCATGAGTTCAGTGGGAGTAAGTATATTTTTCTGGTTTTATATGTCGATGACATACTGCTTGCCTGTAACGATATAGCATTATTACTTGAAACTAAGAAATTTCTTTCAAAGAAATTTGAAATGAAAGATCTTGGTGAAGCTTCTTTTGTATTAGGAATTCAGATATTACGAGAATGCTCCAAAGGCGTTCTCGGTCTGTAACAAAAGGGCTATATCGATAAGGTTCTGAAAAGATTTGGCATGCAGGATTGTAAACCAGGCAACACCCCTGTTACTAAGGGAGACAAGTTTAGTCTCAAACAGTGCCCAAATAATAATTGTGAAATTTCGGAAATGTAGAAAACGCCTTATGCTTCGGCGGTAGGTAGTCTGATGTATGTTCAGGTATGTAGACGACCTGATATAGCATACATTGTTGGGATGTTAGGCAGATATCTAAGCAATCCGGGTATGGACCATTGGTAGGCAGCCAAAAGGGTCATGAGGAACATACATAGAACAAAGGATTACATGCTTACATATCGGAGTTCGGACCAGTTTGAGATCATCAGGTATATCGACTCCGATTTTGCCATTTATGCTAATAACATATGTAACCATGGTTGCATATGTTAATAACAACAGTAGTTTGACGAAAGCAAAACATAAGGACGTCAAATTTCGGGTTGTTAAAGAAAGAGTACAAAATGGACAATTGTGCATTAAGTATATAAGTACAAACTCCATGCTTGCGGATCCGCTCACTAAGGGATTGACACCAAAAGTATTTCTTGAGCATATTGCCTGTATGGGTGTCAAATCAGATAAGGATTATGTATTTTAGTGGGAGTTTGTATTGCACATTTATGTATTGTTCATTATATTCAGAAATTCAGTAATTCAGTTATATCTGCGCAGATATTCAGTTTTAAAGTTTTTGTACTCTTACAGTTTAAGTATGATCTCAATAAAGAGAACCAGTTGGAAATAGACATTCTATTGACCACACTTTATGTTATTTCCATGCTACATACCTACACTTGATCCATGTCGTTGGTTATATTGATATACGTGATCTATGATTGGTTCTAGTTACGAATGAGTAACGACGAGCTCTTAGGTCCTATGTTGGTATGATTGATGGACCGGATTGTTCATGACAATTTTATTGTGATAGCAATTTTGTGCACCTAAGGTTTGTAACATATAATATTAAGGATTGTACATATGTTTGTATATCTCGTCCAAGTGGGAGATTGTAAGATATATGGATTTATATCTAGATATATGGACTTATATCTACACACATATGAACAATATATGGATAATTATATGTTATGTGCTATCTTTTGGTTTGGCCTAATTATGTGGTCTTATGGACATTATGTTAAGGGGGCCAATGTATTGTCATACTAAAGTGTAGGACTAATGTGTAGATACCCAAAAGGGTAACCTTAGTTTATGATGGGCTAACTAAGGTTACATATGTAACCATGGTTACATGTTTGTGACTCTTGAGTTATGTAACTCTTGCAAGACATAACTCAAGACATAACTTTTGTCTTGTAACTCTTGTCTCTTAGGTTATGTAACTCCTAGAGTTATAAAGTGGGGGGTTATGGTTCCCATTCTAGTGCAAGACAAGTTCTTCTTTTTCCCATTGAATCAAGAACCATATTGTCCATTGTCTTGCAAATAGGGTGGAAAACCATAAGCCAAATTTGATCATTGTCATATTATTGTTATTGTGTAACAATTCTCATATTGTTAAATCTTGTGGATTCATTCTTGTGGTAACATACAAACTTCAAGAAACTTGAAGAAAGGATCAAGAGTTTCAAAAGGAATCAAGGACAATTATCAAAGGTGGTTCATAAAATTCCACACATATGGATTCAGGTTAGCTTCCGCTCATGTAGTTTATATATCCGAATTATTCGATATGAAGGTCGTTGTTTTTAGTAGGAATCATAATCCTAACAGATAACTTATTTGAAGATGATGTATTGAAATTTACATACTTCTTCAATAAGTCTAATTCTTTCCTCAACTTTTTATTTTTGCTCCGCTCTTTTTGCAACTGAGCATATATGTCAGCATTGGAAGCGTGTACTTGAGATTTAATTCTCATCAGTTTCTCCTGATAAAGTAGATGTCGAATGCTTAAGTGCTTTTACAGATCGACCCAGAGAATCAAGGTCTGCAACCCTTCCTTTTTTCATTCCACCAACAGATTGCACCCAAATGCTTATTTCACTTAATTGGCTTATTGAATTAGTGTCTTATACGTCAATTGATGCACTTTGAGAAGCTGAAAATTCTTGTTTCTTTTTTTGCAAAATTATTCTGCACTAAGTTATTTGAGATATTATATCTCTCTGATTCATATGAACTTGCAAAACTGAATGGCCAGTAGCCAATCAAGAATCAAGAAAATGAAATAATTCAAGGCGTAAAATGATGATGCGTGGAGCTAAATTTAGTTGCAACTACAGGAGAGATGTAATACAGATGTCAAATAATTTTTCAATAAACTTAAATTGAATTCTGAAACTTAGCATCCTTTTATGCTTAGGTAAGAAAAGAGGTCAAATTGTTGTGGTTTTATCTTTGTATTACAAGATAAAGAGTTTCCCGCTCTCATAAATTCTGAAAATTCACTATTGTTTTCATGGGGTTCATTCTGAGCTTGCAGTAAGAAGCTGGTGACAAAATCACTAAAGAGAAAAACTTCTTTAAGAAGTTTAAATATTACCATTTTGCATTGTACTGAAGAAATCATCTTAATTTTTAATTATCACAAAAAAAGAAAATTGTGTCATTTGTCATGTCCTTGCATATCAACCTGTCTTTTCCTTCTAAGTTTTTTATTGTTATTAGGTTATAAGGTTCTTCATCAGTTTCCTGGTTGGAAAAAAAAAAAAAGCCAACAAAAAGATAGTGCATATTTTAGGATTGAACACTTAATGTTTTTCTCAATTTTCCTAGTTAAAGCCCCCCATGTGTTGAGTTGTCCCACATCGGAGAGATTTGAGGTCCTTGGTCTCCTTATATGGCTTGGGCAATCCCCACCTCATAAGCTAGCTTTTGGGGTTGAGTTAGGCTCAAGGTCCATTCTTATCATGGTATCAGAGCCAGACCCATCCCAATTATTGTTACCGATGTTGGGCTCCCATTTATGTTGTCCACGCTCCAGAGATCTGGGCGTGAGGGGGGTGTTGAGTTGTCCCACATCGGAAGAATTTGAGGTCATTAGTCTCCTTATATGGCTTGGACAATCCTCACCTCATATTTTAGATTTACTATCTAGTTTCATAACTAAGGCAATTTATGTTTAAAGCCTTGGCATATGTGCTCATACTGTTGATAGTGAGATATTGGTTTGGAAAAAAGTAATAGAAGGAACACTTACATAAGTAATTTTAGCTTTCTCATTTACCCAACATTTTTTTTGTGCGATGAGTCTGCAAATAAAATTCCGCAATTGAAGGATCTTTTCTAGAAGCTTCCTTCTAAAAGTAAATGAAAATACTATGTTACCAACACTGAATATGATATTATTTTCTTGAAGAAATAATTTAAAAAGATCTATATATTTTCATTCTATTCCAAATCACTTGATAAGGTATACAACCACCTGTATGAATTGAGGTGCCGTCACTTAAATCACGATTCATTTTGTTTTGTTCGGACTTTAACTTGAATTCAGGAGACTCCCAATACTCCTTCATCTTCTTGAATACATCATTCCCCATCCAATTTGGTTTCACAAGCAATTTTTTTCTAACATTTTGAAAAAGTTGGGTCATTCTTGCATATGCTCTTTTCTCAAAATTTTCTCGTATAGCTTGATTATAGTGAGGGAGCCATCTGAATTTTTTCTGCATGTTTCAAATAAAAATTGCATTAGCCATACAATCTCAAACCACCATCACCAACAACAACAACAATAACAACAATAACAAAGTATAATTCCACAAGAGGAGTGACTCAATCTCACAACCTCTTAGTTGGAAGTGGAGGCTGCTTACCATTACAGCAACCCACCTTGTCTAGAGGTCCATCGTTGGTAGTTCTTTTCTTCTACTATCATTTATCTACTGGATATTCGAACAAACAAACTATTCCCACTTAGATACGTGACTCACTTGCTAATTGTGTGATTTGTTGAAACCTTACAGCAAGAATAGAGGAGAGAACTTGTACAATTAGCCTACAGGACATTCATTTACTACTCGGGAAATTTGCAGCAACACATTTATTGAGATATTTAAAAAACACTATATTAAATAGGAGTAAACTGAACTTTTGTAGTAACCATCAGTCCTTTTCAATAAAACTTGTTCTATGACAGAGCTAAACAACATTTACCATGGCCGTGCATGTGGAATTGACAACTAAAAGGATCCAAGAAGATGGACAATAAGATTATAGGGACTTGATGAGGATATTAGATGCCTATTTATTGGCTAATCCAGATTTCACTAAGTCTGACTAACCTAGGTGAAAGTAGCATGGGATCTGGCACTCTTACACTTAAAGATAAGGAAGTAGATTAATGTAACCTTGAATGGTGGTAAAACAGCTAAATTGAACTAGCTGACAACTAACTGAGCATGTCATACCTTGTTGGCCATCGTCCATTGTCCATCTTCACTTGATTGTTGTCGAGTATCTGTTGGTTGTTGAGTTAATACATAGACCTTACTGGATGGCCTCCTTTGGTTGCGACTTCAACTGAGGTTTTATGTGCTGACTCATTCTGTTCTAACTTTGACGTTGCTGTATTTGAAATTATTGCTTTTGTTCTTGGGACAAGTAGTGGAGCGTTACAGTTCATATTGCTGTTTGGAGTTGCTGTTTGTTGCAGAAGAGTATGAGCGTTCTTCATTACAGATTTCCCTTGACATTTTTGCTTGATTGGATCTTCATAGACTTCTCCAGAATTATTTTGATCACACTCTTGATCTTTTTCTGACGAAAGTGTTAAGTTATCTATGTGCTTAATGTTACCAATCTGTAATTTTTCTTCCAAAACTTCTCCTTCATCATCATTGGAATTGGCAATTGTTGAGAAGGAGTATGAAGTTGAGGGTATGGATGGGTTGTTTCCTGCAAAGTGATTTTTATTTTTGGATTTTGGAGTTACTGCTTTATTAGCCATCGACCATTGTCCGTTTTCCTGTCGATTATCTGTAGGATGTACAACAACAGTTTCTTTAGATAAGGCATCATCATTGACAGCATCAGCAGAAGCAGCTATAGCTGTATGATTGACTGCTTCATGATTGTCAAGCTGTGATTCAGCTTGATCAATAGAAATTTGCCTATAAGGTGATGGTTCATTCTGTACTGTCCCTTTGTCTGTGTTGGTATTCTGTGTAGCAGTTAAAGCATTCGATGACTGTGTCAATGAACTAGACGATGGCATTATACAAACCTGTGCATTATTATCATTTGGTGTCACAGGAGGTAGTGCAGCAGTTGATTGATCCAAAGAATGCTGTACCATTTGCTGCTTGTCGATTTCTGTTAACTCATTTAAGGGTTGTTTCAATGAAACAGTAGCTGATATATGGCAAGTCTGGGCAGTAACAACTTTTGGTAAAATTTCTACAGCTGTAGCAGCAGGGAAAGTGCTTTGTTGCTGCTGCACATTACACTTGAAATTATTTTCATCACTTTCATCTGATTGATCAGCCTATGCAAATGAGTCGATCAATACCTTCTGGAGTTGTCTCATTCATGGGCTGAACTGGAGAAGCAATATGCGAGGCCTCTAAATTATCATCCACTACAACAGGTTTCGATAGTAGATGTTGATCTGCAGCATTCATATCCATCACAGAAGTTTGAGCAGTTTTTACATCACCATTTTGTGTCGTAACATCTTTTACAATGCCCTGATTTACTGGAGAATGAAAATGACCAGAATTGGCTATCACCACTGCATTCTGCTGTTCATTCCCTGCTTAAACCAAAAGTGCATTGTGTTGCGCAATTTTTATTAATTCATCTCCTGAATCACAACCTTTCTCTTCTATCTCCTTAGCTTGTTGATCAGCTCGTTTACTGACTTGTGATGTCACTGAAGGCTTATTTGACATTTTCTTTTCAGTTAACACATTTTATGTCAGCTGCAATGAACAGTAGATTTCTCTGTACACTGCTGGACAGGAACTGCTTTCTGGCTTGGGAGTGAGACTGCAGCTGTATAATTTAAAACAGACTCAGTCTGTTGGGCAGTAGCAACATTCTCAGAAGTATAGGAAATACAGTAACCAAAATAGAATGGATACACATTTTCTAAATGTGATACATATGCAGCATTTAACTGAACCTCTAGTTTGGATGCCGTATGATTGTACTGACTGGATTGCCTCCAATTGGTTGTCTTCCAGTTCAAATGACTACAGAATCTCCACTTATCAGAACTTGCATAGAGAATGAGAATTCTGATGCTCAACTTTTTCTATCGACTGGGAATTAATTGAGTTTAGCTCATTTATTGACATTTGCGTTTTCAGTTTTGTTACCTTTTATGACTGTGTTCTTGATGTTTTCTCTGTCAAAGTTATTATTATAGAGCTTATATCATATTTTTTTTGTCCAGGACGCCATAATGTCTAAAATTCTATCTGCGTCTCAGCCTGAAGATGGGTCCGGTGAGCCTCCTGAAGTTGATTTCTCACAAATATATTTGGAGGAAGTCGGTGTTAAGAAGACGCGTATTTATGGTCTTGGTTCTCAAGCTCCTTTCTATGGGCATGTTGGTGCTTCCTCCAGCTCGATATCTCCACCTCAAGATCTAGACTTCAATACTCGGGTGAGTGAATGTGTAGGACATCGTTTGCAAGAAATTAAGGAAGAGATGAAGCATGAGATGAGATCTGAGATCAGAGAAGAGATTAGACAAGAAATGAGAGAAGAAATTCGTGAAGAAATGAGACACGAAATGCAGCAAGAGGTGCGCGAGCAAGTTGATCAACTACTCCAAAACCGTCTATCGGTCCTCATAGGTGGCTTACCTACACCGCCTTCTCGTAGACACGACTCGTCGCCAAATGACACGAGTCACATTTAGATTTATGTTAGATTCTTTTATGTTAGACACATCTTGGATTCTGCTTTAAACTTCATGATAGATATTATTATTTATAAAGTATTAGTATGTTTTTTATTTTGTTTTCGTTTTTTTTTTTGGATCTTTTAAAGCTTTAAATGAATATTAATACAATTATTATAACCATATTGTTAACAAATTTGAAATTTGTTTGTAAATTACCTACAATTTACTAAATAGAACTTTTCTATAGACAAAATTACCAACCGATTGCCAATGTATTTTAAAAATTATACTATCGGATTTACCAACCAAATTGGTATCCATTAGTATTGTTGCTAACATAATACTAATGGAAATTTTCTTGTTACTATATTTACCAACCAATTACAAATACAATTTAAATAATCAAAAACCAATTTTACTAACTCAATTTCTATATGTTAGTAAATTTACTAACGAACTTCCAACTGAATTTTTGTTAGTAAATTTACCAACGAAAATCTTGGACTCAAGATTCAAAATTTGCCAACATATTTATTTGATGTTTACTAACTAATTTTTAGTTGGTAAACTTACCAACCAATTCAATCTGGTTGGTAAAATTTACCATCGAGCCTTTTAGCAACAGGCCAATTTCCGTTGGTAATCGGTTAGTAAGTCAAAATACCAATCGATTTGATCAATTTACCAATATTTTTTTTTGTTGGTAATTGAGTTTTTTTTGTAGTGCCTCGACCGTGCATGTGGAATTGACAACTAAAAGGATCCAAGAAGATGGATAATAAGTTTATAGGGACTTGATGAGGATATTATAATCCAGAGATGCCTATTTATTGGCTAATCCAGATTTCACTAAGTCTGACTAACCTAGGTGAAAGTAGCATGGGATCTGGCACTCTTACACTTAAAGACAAGGAAGTAGATTAATGTAACCTTGAATGGTGGTAAAACAGCTAACTTGAACTAGCTGACAACTAACTGAGCATGTCATACCTACTTGTCAGGCACACGTATATTAATACATGGCAATCTCAAACCAACAATATTTGAACATGAACCAGATTATAAATTTTATTATCTTGAATTCCTCAAACCACATATCGCGAACAGATTGTGTGAACTTCTTCCAAGACGATTTAGCCAACTCAAATTTACTACGAATGCAAATAGCAATACCTTCAATAACTGGCTTACGAGGATCAAACCTACATAAATACAGTAGTTATCAACCATATATAGATCATACAACATTATGTAGGTCATGAATGAAAATGTCGAATCTTTCTCTTTTATATAAATAAAAATACAAGTTAGTACAATTACCCGTCCACTTCAGGTTTAATCCATATTCGATGCCCATCATCGCCATTGCCAACCATACTACACGAGGTGGTCGGAGTCATATTGGCCGGTGGAGACATCAGTGGTTCAGTTTCTTGATATATAGGCTAGGATTCATTAGATTGGGGTTGAGATGTAGTATTATGAGGTTGGGATTGACTTTCAAGAATAGGATGAGGCAAGGAAGGCTCATTTACACGAGGTAGTCTATTATGAGATAAGAGTGGTCGTGATGGGATTATGGGAGGAAACTGACCTAGTTGTCGCTCTATGGTAACTGACTTTGTTTTATGTGATTTTCCTCCTTTACCACCAAACTGTCCATCTCTTTTAGACCCTATACTCGCCATCTGTAAATATAAAAGCAAATCAAAGTACATTTGTATAATATATTAATGATATAATAGATGTACAACAAATGAATAACATAGTGATATGGATCTCAATAGAGAGAGTTATTAAGCTAAGATCACACAAATAAATACATATTTATATATCTCAAATGAATTACCAAAAGCATAAAGGTACAAGAACCTACCGAAAAGTTGAATATTAAAACTATATATAGTTGTATCCGCATGAAATATTTCAACTATAGTCAAAACCAAATGCAGTATCGTGAATAAGCTATAAAGATTGGTGAATTAATAGTCTTAATCGTCATCTTCATCTTCGTCCTCCTCTTGGGTTTGAAAGTAATCTTGTGAATCTTCACTATCAAAAAGCTCTTCCTCTGCTTCACTTGCTACCTCCTCATCTTCGTCTTCAATTAAATCATATTCATCTTCATTGATAACTGATTGGAAACTACTCATATCGACTTCTTCACCAACAAATTGCTCATTTTGTAGGCATTCAATTGGTTCATCCTCTATACTTATATTTACATGTGATTGCTCCGCTTAGTAAGCAACTTCAAGATTATGTGTTGCATCCACAATTCCCCTTGGTTTTGTATTTATAACAACCCACCAATCAGCTTTATCCCCTTTCTTTTCAGGATGATTTGCATAATAAACTTGAGTTGCGATTTCAGGAAAGATGAAAGGGTCAAATTTACCATATCTTCCGCTTTTTCGAACATCGACAATACCAAATTTACTATCAACTTTCATACCATGCTTAGAGGGATCAAATCAGTCACAATAAAATAAAACTAACTTCATAGTTGATTTCATTGGCCATTCTAATTCAATAATCTCCTTAAGAACACCATAGGATTCACTTATAATACTATCTTGTCCAGTGCCACTAACACACACCCCACTATTATATGCACTTCTTCCTTCACCCCATGAAGAAGTGTGAAATTTGAGTCCATTCACAAAATAAATTGGCCAAGACTTAGCCCGTCTTAATGGTCCCATAGCTAAGATTTGCAAATATGGATTCTGCAATATTTCTTGAGGGTTACTATATACCATCAGACAATGAAATAAAATAAGACATACATTTTAAAATGATATTGTCGGTAATAGATATGTTTTTATGTTAATCCGTACATAATCTTAACCATCGTGGAAAGTCTGCTTCAATTTGTTTATCAATAACATCATCAGTGAGATTATTATAAGTATCTCTCAAGGCTTGCTCATATAAACTGCATCCACTTGCACAAAATATTAGTTTCAACCTAAATATAATTAAGTTCATCTTAATAATTAAACGAATATAGTGAGTGAAACTTACTTGAGGAAATGCTTAACCTCATCACAATTAATAAGAACATGCAATTGTGCTGCAGCAACCTCTTTATCATCTAGCCACTAAATAATGCCATCCTCATTGCCATAAGTTCGACCAGAAGGATTAAAGATTGAAGAGTTGGTTGAGTTGAATTCTTTTTTATTTCATCGTCATTATGACCAACTCTATTGTTGTTAGACAGGACATGAGATTCAAAATAATGGGAAGCACAGCACGAGATTTCTTGAGCCAAATATGCTTGACATATAGACCCTTCAACTCTGGATTTATTTTTAACAGTCTTCTTAATTTTGTTTAGGAACCTACAGTCATTTTTAAGAAATAAATTATGTAATAAAATAAAGATGAAAAATAATGAATTCTTGGAATAAAGTTTTTTACCTTTCAAGTGGATACATCCATCGATATTGAATTGGCCCACAAACCCTTGTTTCGTAAGGCAAATGAATTAGTAAGTGCTCCATTAAATAAAACAATTCGGGTGAAAATATTTGTTGCAACTTACACAAAATTAAAGGAATATTTTGTTCCATTTGTATTAAATGATCCTCCCGTAACACTGTTGAGCACATGTCATTAAAAAATAGACTAAGTTCAATTAATGGCTTCCAAATTGGTTCTGATAGTGCACTAAAAGCAACTGGAATAAGACACCACATAAAAATATGGCAATCATAACTTTTCATCCTAAGTAGCTTTAAATGTGGCATATCGACATATCTATTCAAATTGGAAGCATATCCATCAGACATCTTTAGATCTTTAACCCATTACATACATCTTTCTTTTGGTCCTCATTTAAGGTAAACTTTGCTTTTGGTTTAATCCATCTCCCGCTACTGTCCTGTTTCAAGTGCAGATCATTTCGACGGCAATGTTCTTTCAAGTCCATTCTTTCTTTCTCATTATCCTTAGTTTTATCTTTATTGTGCATGACAGTATGAAAGACATTGTTAAAGAAGTTTTTCTCTATATGCATGTGACGACCCAAAGGGGTCATCACTTATTTTCCTACCTATTATGTACTTCTGAGGCTTTAAAAACCTCATCTAGGGTTGCCTCGATTTCGTGCGCAGTTCGGGCGCGTAGCTGGAAAGCTTATATATAAATTATGTGAGAAAAATGCTAAATTTTGATATTAAGTTGAATAAATTTAACTCCGATCAACTTTTTGGGTAAACAAAACCCGGACCCGTAATTTGACGGTCCCGTAGGGTCTGCAGAAAAACATGGGACTTGGACGTATGCCCAGAATCGAATTTTGAGTCCCGACCCCGAGAAATGATTTTTTGTGTGAAATTGTTTTCTGAAAATAATTAAGGAAATTGGAACTGAAGTTTGATTAAAATATTATGGTATTGGGACTACATTTTGGTTCCGGTGCCCGTTACAAGTCTTATATATGGTTTAAGCGCTTTCGGTAAAGTTTGGTTGAAAACGGACGTCGTTTGATGTATTTCGGACTTAAAATGGAAATTTGATGTTTTATGAAAATTTGGAAGAAATCACGAGTTTTGAGGCTCGATTCGATATATATGATGTTATTTTGGTGATTTGATCGCACGAATAAGTCTGTTGGATATTTTTGAAGTTGTGTGCATATTTGGTTTTGAGCCCCGAGGGCTCGGGTGAGTTTTGGATAGGTGTCGGATTGCATTTTTGAACTTGTAAAGATCTGGTATGTTTTCTTCTATTATCTTCGCATTTGCAAAGATGAGCCTCACAATTGAGAGCTTTGCTTTGCAATTGCAAAGCCTTGGGCCTGGGCATATGATCACAAATGCAGTCTAATTTTTTGCAAATGCAAAAAGGGTCTAGCCAGCTAGGATCGCAAATGCGACATATTGGTCCGCAAAAGAGAAAACGGGCCTGCCGTAAATGCGAAATGCGCTGGATCCTTCAGAGTTCACAAATGCGAATTCACCTTTGCATTTCCCAAACCTGGAGGGTTCGCATTCGCATTTCCCACATCTGAGGATTGCATATTTTAAACTTAGCCGAATTTTTGAGCCATTTTAACATTCTTTCAAAACACAAACCTCTTTGGGCGATTTTCCAAGAACAAGGCTTCTTCCAAATTATTTGTAAGTTGATTTTTACTCATTTATTTAAATCTTTAACATTATTTAACATGTTTCCAACTTAAAATCAATGATTTTCATGGGTGAAATGTGAGGTTTTAGGTGGAACCTAGGTTTTCTTAAAATTGGGGATATGGACTCAATTTGAGGTCCGATTTCAAAACAAATCACATATTTGCATTCGTGGGGGAATGGCTAACCGGGTTCTGGTTCGAACCCTAGGTTTTAACAACGTTGGCCTGAGGGACGTTTTGATCATTTTACCTAAATTCGCGTCTTATCTTTGAATTAAATAGTAGAATCGGTTACTTGATATGTTATTTATAATGTGTGATTGAATTGAATATATTCGGGCCATTTGGAGTCGAGTACTCGTGGCAAGAACGGAGTTGCTAGTTGATTTTAGCCGGTTCGAGGAAGTATCTTGCCTAACCTTGTGGGGGGGATTTCCCCGGATTTATGTCTTTTATGTTTCTTTTATTCCTTGTACGCGAGGTACGAGTGCGTGCTCGGATTTATTTGTGAATAATTTGTCTCTTTTAAGCTCTTAGATCCTTGTAAACACCGAATATGAAGTTGTTCTTAATACGATTGAGTTTCCTGTTACTAGTTTCACCTCTACATGTCTTACTTGGAATTTATTTGCCTTTTGTTTTGTTCTTGTTGCCTGATCGACTTTTACTTGATTAACTATAGACGTTTACCCTTCTATAGTCACGTTGTCATACCTAGTTGCTTGTCTTTATTTGGAAATCATTGTTTCTATCTCTTGTATAATTAAATGGCCTTAATTGGAAAGAAGTTAGATATCCTATGTTGAGTTGTTATTTCCTTAATTGTCATTATTTGATTCATGTAACTTCCTTGTCATTGAACTGAGTATTTTGGAATCGTTGTTTCTTATCATTTATTCCTTGTTGCGCTTAGTATTTCTCTGCTACAGCTATTCCTTGTCAGTTAGTCGCACTGCCTTTTGATGAACGGAGATACCTGAGTTGATTCTTTTGCTTCGTTCCTGTATATATTGTATTCGTTGTTGTTGTACTTGATATTGTGATGCACAAGGTTTCTGCCGTGCTACTATTGATACTGTGGTGCACAAGGTTTCTGCCGTGCGGTTGTTGATATTGTGATGCACGAGGCTTCTGCCATGGAATTTTTGTTGAGGCTTTGCACGAGGTCTTTGCCGTGCCACTGTTGCTATTGATATATTGCACATACGGCGTAATAAGGTAGGATATGTTCATATGCTTATATCTGGGTTGCGCATGTGGTGAAATAAGGTGGGAAATACTGCATGTATGGCGAAATAAGGCGGTACTTATTATGTTATTACTTGCAAACGTGGCGAAATAAGGAGGGCATGTCATGGATTGATTGTAAGGATTCTGATGGCCTGTGGAGGCATTCCTATCTCCGTTTAATATTTTTATTATGTTTATTTTCCTGCGTGAGATTTATCTTGTGGATGTGGTGAGGGAACATTGTGCGTGATGCCGCTCTTCTTCTTATCTTTATTAGCTGGTAGAAATCTTGTTAAAGCACTCGCACAAGCATATGTGTAGTTGAAACACTCCTATTGGAGGTGAAGTTCCCTTGGTTTTGCTGAGCATAAAGGTACATCCTCGTTTAACCATAATATATGTAAGAGTGGCCCTAGTTGGCTTGTTAGTTATCTGCATGACTGTAAGACTGATTGGGCACATGATACCAAATGTTAGATTTCAGATGCAGGGATTTTGTGAGTTGTGGTTTGTCCGAGATTTGGTAAATTTGTGGAAATAGTCGAATAAGACCTTATATCATCGTAGAACATGAAATATTGTCTTACTTTTCCCCTTAATGTGTTGTGATCTTAGGAGTTGGATTGTGTTGCCTTCAAAATGTATCATCACTTTTTATATTCTCGTTCTTACTTGTTGTTCTTTTTTCCTCATTGTGACTGTAGCATTATTAGTCACTCCTCGCACTCTTTATATAAATATATCTATATCATTTCAAATGTTCCTATAATTATATTGCTTATTTGACCGATAGGTGTCTTGGCTGTTCCTCGTCACTACTCCACCGAGGTTAGTCTTGATACTTACTGGGCAGTGCCGTGGTGTGCTCATGCTACTCTTCTACGCATTGTTTTGTCCAGATACATTTACTCCCACTTAGTTCCATCAGCCTTGGAAGGAGGCGTATTGGTAGAGATTTCGAGGTATATTTGCTACGTCCGCAGACCGAGGAGTCCCTTTCCAACTTTTTGTAATAAGTATAGCTCTTCCAGTATTTTTCCTTTGCATAGATATTCTTGAGTCAGAGCCTCTTATGTATCCCTTAGTTTGTGATTTGTGAGATTCCGGGTTTTAGGGTATTATAGTAGACTTCCGCATTTATTTTGAGTTGTATACGTCGAGCGTCAATTATATACACATTTGTTTTAGTTGTTGAGTTTTAATTAATTACTCTACAAGTAGTGTTGTTTTTCCCATTGTTAGGCTTACCTAGTCATAGGACCTAGGTGTCGTCACGACAATGTTCACGGAGGGCAAACTGGGGTCGTGACAAGTTGGTATCAGAGCTCTAGGTTCATAGGAGTCACACATCACAAGCCGGTTTATTAGAGTCTTGTGGATTGATATAGATGCATCTGTACTTATCTGCGAGAGGCTATGTAACCGTTGGGAAAACTCCGCTTCATTTGAATCCCTGTCGTGCGAGATTTTTTTGACATCCACAATCCTAAACCTCTGTATTCTACTCTCTCACAGATGGTGAGGACACGTATTACTCAAGGTGATCAAGCACCCGCACCACTTGCTGCAACTACTGGAGGTCGGGGCCGGGGTAGTGTTCCAGCACGCGTGCGAGGTGCGGCAAGAGCACCTGCGTGAGTGGTCACCGAGGTACCACCAACAGATCCAACCGGAATCCAGGCACCTGACACGCCTACTGCTACTACTACTCCATCCCTTCAGGAGACTTTTGCACGGTTCATGAGTGTGTACACCACTTTGGCTCAGGCAGGGTTTCTTGCCCTTGCTGCAGTACACTCCAGGCGGGGGGAGGAGCACAGACTCCCGCCGCCCGCACTCCAGAGTAACGAGTGCATGTTGAGCAGGTCCCTGAGATTATTCATGCGCTGCTTGCAACACCAGTTCAGCCCGAGGGCATAGCAGCAGCTTCCGAGCATGAGCAGATGAGACTAGAGAGGTTCAAGAAGTATGATCCTCCGGTATTTAGTGGATTAGCATCGGATGATGCCTTAGGGTTTCTTGATGAGTGGTACCACATTCTCTGTACTATGGGTATCTCTGGATCGAGTGGGGTCTCTTTCACTACTTTCCAGCTTCGAGGAGCCGCCTATGATTTGTGGCACACCTATGAGTTACAGCCCAGATGAGGTAGCTTCACTGAATTGGGCCCAATTTTCAGATATGTTTCTGAGAGAATTTGTTCCTCAGAGCCTCGGGGATGCATGTCGCGCGGAGTTTGAGAATTTGCGCCAGGGTGCTATGACCGTCTTGGAGTATGCTGTCCATTACACCAGTTTGGCTAGACATGCCCCAGCCTTGGTTTCTACTGTTCGCGAGAAGGTTTGCCGATTCATTGAGGGGATTATTCCCAGCATCAGGCCCAGTATGGCTCACGAGTTGGAGATGTATATCCCATATCAACAGGTGGTGAACATTGCAAGGAGGATAGAGCGTATGCATGCTAGAGAGAAGGAGAGCAGGCAGGGTCCTGAGAGAGAAAACAAAGGCAGGAGAGAGAGTTTGAGGAGGCGAGGAGGCCTCGTATACCGGGGAGATATACTGGTCCTTATTTTGGAGGCAGGGTGCGTCATGTTAGAGGTTTTGCAGGTCAGCCAGTTCAGTGCGCGCTTCAGGCTTTGCATGGTGACTCACGGTATCTATGGGTCTCGGAGCACCCGTACCACATAGTTCCCACCACCTCATCACCAGAGAGGGTGCTTTGAGTGTGGAGATACTAGCCACATGGTGAGAGATTGTCCCAGACATCGGACCGACATGTCACGATGAGGTATTCAAGTAGGTAGTGGGCACCCAAGAGGTGGGAGGCCCGGCCCGTTGATGTGTTTCATATATTAGGTTTGAGGTCAGTGCGCCAGCTAATGTCATTCAGGTACAAATTCAGTTTGTTATAAAGGTCACTATCTGTAGTTCATCACAATTCTGCTTATCGGGTTGAGTTCCCTTATCGGTTGTTCTATTGTGGGCGCATTTCATGATTGTACTCTATTTGCGTGATTAATCTGTTGGGAGTTTATATGAGTGATAGCCGTGTCTATCATCTGTTTCTAGCTGTTGCCGAGAGTAATGAGACTAGTAATAAATTCCTATTGTCTGTTTCGATAGGTTCGATGTGATTTTAGAGTATCCTTTGTTACGAGCTGTGATTTCTATGATCCACCAGTGTAGGATCCAGTCTGTGTTGTGAGTGTTATACGGAATTGATCTGGTGAGAGTCTCCAGATGGGCTGATGTGTACCCTACTTGTGATTCAGTATTGAGGGTAGAACCCTCGTGATTTCAGGTGATTTGATATGCTGAAACCGGGCTGTGTACCACGGTGAGGGTTATATCAGTATAAGCTCCTTGTGAGTCTTTTATATGTTTCATTCCTTCTTGTTAGATGTTTGTAGATTAGTGTTTTAGAAAATGTGTGCTAGTTTGACTTGTTGGTAGTTACCTTGTGTGTTTTCCCTTTCCATATTCATCCATCTTCATTGCATGCTTCTTGAGTTCTATTTGTGTGGTGTGTGCCCATTGATATTAGCTGGGATTTGGTTATTTGGATGGTTTGAGCTGGGAAAGGCTCGGTTGTTGGGTACAGATTTGGTTTAGGAGGCCTTGGACAAGGTCAAGATCATTCAGGATAGGATTTTGTTAAGCTCAGTCTAGGCAAACGAGTTATGCAGATCGCAAGGTTCGATATGTGGCATTTATTGTTTGTGAGGGGGTATTGCTCCAAGTGTCACCTATGAAAGGCGTGATGAGATTTGGAAAGAAGGGAAAGCTTAGCCCTAGGTTCATCGGTTCGTTTGAGATTCTTGATCGAGTGAGAGAGGTGTCTTATAGACTTGCATTGCCGCCCAGCTTATCAACCGTGCATCAAGTTTTTCATATATCCATGCTCCGGAGGTATCACGGCGATCCAGATCCACGTGTTAGATTTCAGCACTGTCTAGTTGGACAAAAACTTGTCTTATGAGAAGGAGCCAGTAACTATTCTAGACCGGCAGGTTCGTCGGTTGAGGTCCAAGAGTTTTCCTTCTGTTCATGTCCAGTGGAGAGGTCAACCTCCTGAGGCATCGACCTGGGAGTCCGAGTTTGATATGCGGAGCCGTTATCCTCATCTTTTTCCCAACTCAGATACTTCCTTCTTTTGTCCGTTCAAGGACGAACGATTGTTTTAGTAGTGGAGGATGTGACGACTCAAAGGGTTCATCACTTGTTTTGCTACCTATTATGTACTTTCGAGGCCTTGAAAACCTCATCTGGGGTTGCCTCAATTTGCGTGCACAATCCGGGCACGTAGCCGAAAACCTTAGATATGAATTTTGTGAGAAACATGCTAAATTTTGATATTAAATTTAATAAATTTGACTCTGGTCAACTAGTTGAGTAAACGGGCCCGGACCCGTGATTTGACGGTCCCGGAGGATTCACAGGAAAATATGGGACTTGAACGTTTGCCCGGAGTCGAATTTTGAGTTCCCAATCCCGATAAATAAATTTTTATGTGAAATTTTTTTTTGAAAATAATTAAGGAAATTTGAATTGAAATTTGATTAAAAGATTATAGTATTGGGCCTATATTTTTGTTCCAGTGCCCAGGACAAGTCTTATATATGAGTTAAGCGCTTTCTGTAAAGTTTGGTTGAAAACAGACGTCGTTTGACGTGTTTAAGATCTAATATAGGATTTTGATGTTTTATTCTCGATTCGATATATATGATGTTATTTTGGCGATTTGATCGCACAGATAAGTCTGTAGGATGTTTCTGAGGTTGTGTGCATATTTGGTTTGAAGCCCCGAGGGTCCGGGTGAGTTTTGGATAGGTGTCGGATTGCATTTTTGAACTTGTGAAGATCTGGTATGTTTTCTTCTGTGATCTTCGCATTTGCGAACATAAGCCTTGCAATTGTGAGCTCGCAAATGCGAGCTTTGCTTCGCAATTGCAAAGCCTTGGGCGTAGGCATATGATCACAAATGCGATCCAATTTCTCGCAAATGCGAAAAGGGTCCAGCTAGCTAGGATCGCAAATGCGACCTCTTGGTCCGCAAATACGAAGGCGAGCCTATTGCAAATGCAACACATTAGCTCGCAAATGCGGAACACCCCGGATCCTTTAGAGTTCGCAAATGTGAGCTCACCTTCCCATTTCCCAAACCTTGCGAACCCACCTTCGCATTTCCCACATCTGAGGCCTGCATATTTTAAACTTAACCTAATTTTTGAGCCATTTTAACATTCTTTCAACATACAAACCTCTTTGAGCAATTTTCTAAGAACAAGCCTTCTTCCAAATCATTTGTGAGTTGGTTTTTACTCATTTATTTCAATCTTTAACATCATTTAACATGTTTCCAACTTAAAATCAATAATATTCATGGGTGAAATTGGAGGTTTTGGGCAGAACCTAGGTTTTTCTAAAATTGGGGATTTGGACCTCAATTTGAGGTCCGATTTCCAAAACAAACCATATATTTGTGTTCGTGGGGGAATGGGTAATCGGGTTTTGGTTCGAACCCTCGATTTTGACCATGTTGGCTTGAGGGGTGTTTTGGTTATTTTACCTAAATTTGTGTCTTAGCTTAGAATTAAATAATTGAACAGTTGGTTGAAATGTTATTTAGAATATGTGGTTGAGTTAAATAGATTTAGGCCATTTGGAGTCGAATACTCGTGGAAAGAACAGGGTTGCTAGTTGATATTAGCCGGTTCGATGTAAGTATCTTGCATATCCTTGTGCGCGGGTTCTTCCCTTAGGATTTGAGTCTTTTGTGTTGCTTGTAATCCTTGTACGTGAGATGACGAGTGCATGCTCAGATTTATTTGTGAACAATCTGTCCCTTTTAGGCTTTTAGCTCCTTGTAATCACCGAATATGAAGGTGTTCTTGATATTGAGTTTCCTGTTACTAGTTTCACCTTTACATGTCTTACTAGGAATTTATTTGCCTTTGTTGGTTTTTTCTTGGTGCCTAATCGACTTTTACTTGCTTAACTGTTGACGTTTACCCTTTTATAGTCACGTTATCATTCCTAACTGCTTGTCTTTATTTGGAAAGCATTGTTTCTGTCTCTCATGTAATTAATTGGCCTTAATTGGAAAAAAGTTAGATATCCTATGTAGAGTTGTTATTTCCTTAATTGTCATTATTTGATTCATGTAACTTCCTTGTCGTTGAACTGAGTATTTTGGGATCGTTGTTTGTAATCATTTATTCATTGTTGAGTTGTCCTTGTGGCGCTTAGTATTTCTCTGTTACAGTTATTCCTTGTCAGTTAGTTGCATCGCCTTTTGGTGAACGGAAATACCTGAGTTGATTCTCTTGCTTTGTTCCTGTATATAAATATTCGTTGTTGTTGTACTTGATATTGTGATGCACGAGGTTTCTGTCGTGCTACCGTTGATATTATGGTGCACAAGGTTTCCGCCGTGCGGTTGTTGATATTGTGATGCACGAGGTTTCTGCCATGCAATTGTTGTTGAGGATTTGCACGAGGTGTTTTTCGTTCCACTATTGCTATTGATATATTGCACATGCGGTGTAATAAGGTGGGATATGTCCATATGCTTGTATGTGGGTTGCACATGTGGTGAAATTAGGTGGGAAATACTATGATGCACGTGTAGCGAAATAAGGCGGTACTTATTATGATATTAATTGCACACATGGTGAAATAAGGAGGGCTATGTCAGGGATTGATTGTAAGGATTGTGACAGCCGGTGTAGGCATTCCTATCTTCATTTAATATTTTCATTGTGTTTGCTTTCATGTATGAGATTTATCTTGTGGATGTGGTGAGAGAATATTGTACGTGATGCCGCTCTTCTTCTTATCTTTATTAGCTAGTAAAAATCTTGTTAAAGCACTTGCACAAGCATACACGTAGTTGAAACACTCCTATTGGAGGTGAAGTTCCCTTTGTTTTGCTGAGCATAGAGGTACGTCCTCGTTTAATCATTATGTATGCAAGAGTGGCCCTAGTTGGCTTGTTAGTTGTCACCCTGACTGTGAGGCTGATGGGGCACATGATGCCAAGTGTTAGATTTCGGATGCTGGGATTTTGTGAGTTGTGGTTTGTCCAAGATTTGGTAAATTTTTTGAAATAGTTGAATAAGACCTTAGGTGAACATCATCGTAGAACATGAGATATTGTCTTATTTTTCTGTGTTGTGATCTTAGGAGTTAGATTGTATTGCCGTCATTATGTATCATCGCTTTTTATATTCTCATTGTTACTTATTGTTCTTTTTCCCTCATTGTGATTGTATCATTATTAGTCACTCCGTGCACACTTTACATAAATATATGTATATCATTTCAGATGTTCCTATAATTATACTGTTTATTTGACCGGTAGGTGTCTTGACTGTTCCTCGCCACTACTCCACTGAGGTTGGTCTTGATACTTACTGTGCACCGCCGTGGTGTGCTCATGGTACTCTTCTGCACATGTTTTTGTGCAGATACAGATACTCCCACTTAGTTCCGTCAGCCTTGGAAGGAGGCGTATCGGTAGAGAATTCGAGGTATATCTGCTACGACCGTAGACCGAGGAGTCCCTTTCCAGCTTTCTGTAATAAGTATTGCTCTTCTAATATTTTTTCTTTGTATAGATATTCTTGAGTAAGAGCCTCAAGGTATTTGGTTGCAGTAGTGCCTTGTGGCTTATAAAATTTAAAGTTATAATAGATTTGATAAGTGTAGTTGGTTCTCTCGGTCATGTTTAGTGATCGGGTGCCGGTCCCGGCTTGTCCAGAAAATGGGTCGTGACAGATACCATCTACTTAATCAATTCTTCCATTGATAAACTGTTGCAGTCAATTTGGGATCTGCAGGAAAAATTGAGAATGGCATAGTAGCTCGGTGAGTTTTTAGATCTCTTTTCCTGTAAGATACAATAGACTAGTATCTCCCAAGGTGATCTTATTCTTCTCCTACTTCTACTTTCATTTAAAGCAAGAAATTATCCCACAGGAACTACTGTTAAGCACCATGAATTCCAAGATTTAAACATTAGCATTTGATAAACCCCCCGGTGTTCCTTGTTCATATTATATTAGGGAAAGAACTATTAGTACCTATGTCTCCAGGATATTATATGCATCGTTGGTTTTCAGTTAATAAAAAGAACAATGCAAATTCTGTGTTTGAAGAAATACTATAGCTGTCTCTGCTTTGATGTTGATTCTATGTGGTGGAACCGTCTCAAAGGAGTACAAAATGCTGAAGAGTTGGCATCCCAAACTCTCTGTTCCTATAAAGGTGGAACATGCTCCAACAAATACATATGTAGGTCATCAAATTTTTTCACAAAAGGAAGATAGGGAGTGAGAGTTCTTCCCTATGCTACAAAAAAGAAAATCAAAGTACATCAAAGTTATATAGTCTAAGCAGTTGTCGATCCTTGTTAACCTTCCCTTGGAGACGTTGAAAGATTGTATACAGATGATGGCGCTACAATATAAACCACAATTAGAGAAAGGAGGTACTCCAAACTTATTGGTTATTTTGCTCCTTCGTATTGTTTTTAAAAGGATTAAGATCAATAAACTAATAGAAGTTACTACCTAAACAAAGGTTAGGGGTATCAAAAGTATCAAACCAAATCTTAGTTGAAAATCAACAGAGCTGAGAGGTCCCAACTTCATTCAAAAACTTGCTGCTATTCTGTACCTCCGAGGCCTTAAAAACTCCATTTAGGGTTGCCTTGATTTGCGTGCATAATCCGGGCATGTAGCCGAAAAGCTCAAATATGAATTATATGAGAAAAATATTAAATTTTGAATAAATTTGACTTCGATCAGCATTTTGGGTAAACGGATCCGGACCCATGATTTGACGGTCCCGGAGGATTCGCAAGAAAATATGAGACTTGGGCGTATGTCCGGAATCGAATTCCGAGTTCCCAAGCCCGAGAAATGATTTTTGTGTGAAATTATTTTCTGGAAATGATTAAGTAACTTGGAAATGAAATTTGATTAAAAGATTATGGTATCGGGCCCGTATTTTAGTTTCAGTGCCCTGTACAAGTCTTATATATGGTTTAAGCGCTTTCTGTAAAGATTGGTCGAAAATGGGCGTCGTTTAACGTGTTTGGGACTTAAATAGAAATTTGGTGTTTTATGAGTATTTGGAAGAAATCATGAGTTGAAGGCTTGATTCGATGTAAATGATGTTATTTTGGCGATTTGATTTGATCCTTGCTCATGGCTACGAAGGTGTGAACGATACTTTCAATATAATCAAGTCTTAGATCCTCATCAAAAACTAGTGGCTACAGTGCTTCACTTGGTGGGCAAAGTTGAAGCGTGGTTCTTCTCCTATCAGGTGAGCTGGGGAAATATCTCTTGGAAGGACTTATGTGAAGAAATCTGCAGGAGATTTGTTGAAGCAAATAATAGTAAGTCCAATTTAATTGAAGAATTCAAAAACCTGAACAAAAAAGTACAGTTAATGAATATTTGGAAAATTTTGAAGAATTGAAAACTTAGGTATTAATCAGAAGACCTAGTATCCCAGAAGAATTTTTCTTATAATTCTTCGTGGAAGGACTCAAAGAAGAAATTAGAAACACTGTGAAAATGCGGAATCCTTATAAACTGAGCCAAGCTGTGGAGAAGGCTAGATTCCAAGAGAAGATTATGGAGGCCCAAATGAGAAAGAGCAGAATGAACTGGAACAAGAGTTCAGTGCAGAATACTAATGCAACAGTGACCAAATCTCAGAGAAGTTGGTGCAGGGTAACACATCAAATGCTGGGATGAAAAGAAACCACAATTTATGTTATAAGTATGGAGATAAATGGGTTCCTGGTCGTCTGTGTAAGAATAAGCAGCTTAATACCATTTCTCTTCTTCTTCTACAGGGTTCCATTAGAGACATTAGAATAAACTCCATTAAAGGCATTAGAGTAGTTAGCAGTTACATTTCTTAATCTTGACTGATCTCATAAAATTTTCCTTGACTTCCGCAATTCTCTTCTGTTTTTCAATTCCATATCATTGAAGTTTATTACATTTGCTTAAGCAGTAGTAATATCAATTACATCTTTATTAGATCATAAACAGAAGATTATGTGTCCAATGCACCAGATCTACTTACGAATTCGCCATTCATGTGGGGTCTTATTGTCTCATTTTAAGGCTTGACTGTCCTGCATTCCACGGTACTCCTCTGTTCAAAAATAAATAAATAAAAGAATATTGACTTAGATTTAGGCTTATAAAGTATAACAAGAATCCACTTATTATTATGAAATAATATAAGAACAAGAATAATAATACAAGAACAAGAACAATAGAGAGAAAAGTAGAGAGAGGAGTATTCTTATTGATACTTAGGGATGATTTACAATGGGAGAGAACACCTTTATTTATAGGGAGGTGTTGGCTTAGCCACCAAGTAGTAAACCCTAGAATCTCTCTAAATATAGACATTCACCTTAAATAGGGTTCTATTTATAACACTCCCCCTTGAATGTCTATTCAATAATGTGCCTCGTTAAAACCTTAACTAAAACAAAACCCAATGGGAAAAAATTAAAGAAAAGGAAAATAGTACACATGTTTGAATATGCGCCTATTGGTTGCCTCGTTAAAAACCTTGCAAGGAAAACCCAGTGGGACAAAACCTTGTAAGGGAAAAAGAGTGCAACGCGCATTAACTCCCCCTGAAAAGAGCATCAATTCATATCGTTAAGTCTTCGCATTCCGATCTTGTGAACCAGCTTCTTGAAGGTTGACGTTGGTAGAGATTTTATGAATAAATCAGCAATATTATCGCTTGAACGAATCTGTTACACATTGATATCACCATTCTTTTGAAGATCATGTGTGAAAAATAACTTTGGTGAAATATGCTTTGTTTTATCTCCTTTTATGAATCCTCCCTTCAATTGAGCTATACATGCTGCATTGTCTTCATACAATGTCGTGGGTAGTTTGTTACACTTCAAACCATATTTGTCTTGAATATGATGTATGATAGACCTCAACCACACATACTCCCGACTTGCTTCATGAATAGCGATTATCTCGGCATGATTAGATGAAAAGCCACAATTGATTGCTTAGTCGATCGCCAAGATATGGCGGTGCCTCCACAGGTAAACACATAACCTGTTTGAGATCGAGCCTTGTGTGGGTCGGATAAATATCCAGCATCAGCATAACCAACAAGATCAGACTGCAATTATTGCCATAAATTAAGCCCATATCGGTAGTCCCCTTTAGGTACCTCAATATATGTTTGATCCCATTCCAATGTCTCCTTGTAGAAGCCGAGCTATACCTCGTAAGACATTAACTGAAAGGTTATGTCAGGTCTTGTAGTATTTGCAAGGTACATTAGTGCGCCAATTGCACTAAGATATGGTACTTCAGGACCAAGTAGCTCTTCATTCCTTTCTTGCGGTCGGAATGGATCTTTATTCACATCAAGTGATCGAACAACCATCGGAGTACTTAAAGGATGTGCTCCATCCATGTAAAACCGTTTCAGTACCTTTTCTATATAGGTAGATTGATGAACAAAAATTTCGTTTGCCAAATATTCAATTTGCAAACCAAGACATAATTTTGGCTTTCCGAGATCTTTCATCTCGAATTCATTCTTTAGATAATCAATTGCCTTTTGGAGTTCTATGGGGGTTCCAATAAGGTTTATGTCATCGACATATACGGCAAGTACAACAAATTCCGATGTTGTTTTCTTTATAAAAACACACGGGCAAATGGCATCATTTATATAGCCTTCTTTTAACAAATACTCACTAAGACGATTATACCACATTCGTCCTGATTGCTTTAGACCATACAAGGATCTTTGCAATTTGATTGAAAACATTTCCCGGGACTTTGAATTATGAGCGTTTGGCATTTTGAGTCCCTCGGGAATTTTCATGTATATCTCATTATCCAGTGAGCCATAAGGATAGGCAGTAACCACATCCATCAAATGCATGTCAAGCTTTTCAAGGACACAAAACTAATGAGATAACGAAAAGTTATGGCATCCATTACAGGCGAATATGTCTCTTCATAATCGACACCAGGCCTTTGAGAAAATCCTTGTGCAACAAGGCGTGCCTTATATCTTTGTACCTTGTTTTTCTCATTTCTCTTGCGTACAAAGACCCATTTATAGCCAACAGGCTTAACACCATTAGGTGTTTCAACTATAGGGCCAAAAACTTCACGTTTTGCCAGCGAATTCAATTCTGATTGAATTGCTTCTTGCCATTTTGGCCAATCATGTCTTTTTCGACATTCTCCAACAGATTGAGGTTCAAGATCCTCATTTTCTTGCATAATGCTAGATGCGACATTAAAAGCAAAGACATAATCCACCACTATATCCACTCGATTAAAATTTGCCTCAATATCGATTGGATTTATGGATAGTTCCTTATTTTCCTGAGTCTCGGGCTCAAAGGATTCTTCATGAATCTCAGAGTTTATTAAATCATGAATTTCCTCATGAGATTCTTTCGTAGTGTCATTTTGATCGTTTGCTTTCCTCTTTCTAGGATTTCGATCTTTGGAACCTAATGGTCTGCCACGCTTCAGGCGTGCATTCGACTCATTGGATATGACACTAGATGATTGTCCAACAGGGACATCAATACGGATTGGAACATTCTCCGCGGGGATGTGGGATTTTGTTATCCTTTTCAAGTCCGTAAATGCGTCATGCATTTGATTTGCTATTCTTTGCAAATGGATAATCTTTTGCACCTCTTTTTCAGAAATAGAGGTACGTGGATCAAGATGAGATAATGATGCATTTTTCCACAAAATTTCCCGTTTGGTTTCACCGACTTCTCCCCCTAATTTTGGGAAAAGTGTCTCATCAAATTGACAGTCTGCAAATCGTGCAGTGAACAAATCCCCTGTCAATGTTTCGAGGTAGCGAATAATGGAGGGCGATTCAAACCCAACATATATTCATAACCTTCTTTGCGGACCCATTTTGGTGCGGTATGGTGTGCTATAGGCACATATACTGCGCATCCAAAGATTCTTAAATGTGATATATTGGGTTCATGACCCAAAACCACTTGCAACGGGGAATATTTGTGATAATTCGTCGGTCTGAGACGAATTAGCATTGCTGCATGTAAAATGGCGTGATCCCATACCGAAGTGGGCAGCCTCATTTTCATGAGTAATGGTCTTGCAATCAACTGCAGGCGTTTAATTAAAGATTCTACAAGACCGTTTTGAGTGTGAACATGAGCTACAGAATGTTCCACTTTTATCCCAAATGATAAGCAATAATCATTAAATGCTGGGGATGAAAACTCAACAGCATTATCCAGTCTAATAGACTTGATTATTATCAGGAAAATGTGCTCGTAGTCTAATTATTTGTGCCATTAGTTTTGCAAACGCAAGGTTGCGTGATGACAACAGGCACACATGAGACCATCTACAGGATGCGTCTATTAGGACCATAAAATATCTAAAGGACCCACTAGGTGGGTGAATAGGTCCACAAATGTCCCCTTGTATACGTTCCAAAAACGTAGGTGACTCAGTCCCAACCTTTGTTGCTGATGGTCTTGTAATTAACTTGCCTTGATAACAAGAAGTGCAAGAAAATTCATTATTTAAAAGAATCTTGAAATTCTTCAACGGATGCCTATATGAGCTTTCTATAATCCGTCTCATCATGATTGATCCAGGGTGTCCCAATCGATCATGCCAAAGTACAAAAGTATTGGAATCAGTAACCTTTTGGTTTACTGTTGAATGTGCCTCAATTGCACTAATTTTTGTCCAATACAGGCCACCAGATAAAGACGGGAATTTCTCAATAACCCTCTTTTGGCCAGAGACATTCTTTGTAATAATGAGATATTCAAGATTATTCTCATCTATTGTCTCAACATGATAGCCATTCCGGCGTATATCTTTAAAACTCAACAAGTTTCTCTTAGACTTGGAGGAGAATATTGCATTCTCTATGATAAACATTGTTCCTCTAGGCAGAGTTATAGTTGCTCTTCCGGAGCCTTCAATCAATTTACTACTACCAGAGATTGTAGTAACATCTGCCTTACACATACTTAGTTGAGAGAAATATTTCTTTTCTTTGAGTATTGTATGTGTAGTACATGAATCAACTAAACAAATATTTTATCCAAGTTTGCTTTGTGAGATATCCATATTTTCTTTCCCATGGTTTGACATACAAAAGAAAATACACGAACATGAGAATAAATAAATTCAATCCGTTTGTTTCAATGTAATCGATTGTTAAACATACATAATTGATTATTTGCTAATTTGAAAAACTTCAGATCACACTGTCTTAATATAATCGATTGTTTAAACACACATAATCGATTATTTGCTTTTTTGAAAAAACTTCATATCACACTGTCTTAATATAATCGATTGTTTAAAAATACATAATCGATTATTTGCTATTTTGAAAAACTTCAGATCACACTGTCTTAATATAATCGATTGTTAAACATACATAATCGATTATGTCTTAATATAATCGATTGTTAAACATACATAATCGATTATTTGCTATTTTGAAAAACTTCAGATCATATTGTCTTAATATAATCGATTGTTAAACATACATAATCGACTATGTCTTAATATAATCGATTGTTAACAAGTATATAATCGATTGTTTTGCAGTTTTAATGCGAAATATTAGATAATCGAATAACTGTTAGGTTAGTCGATTAACTCTACTGAAAATTAAAAATATATTTGAAATTTAAGCATATTGAAACATTCTAAAGAACTAATACTAACATTATATCATAAACTAACTAATACGAGCTGATACTAATGACTATTAGTTTATTCACTAACTAATACAAATAAGTAAAATAAAATCAAACAATTTCATCTTCCTTCATCACAGATCCATCACCGATTAAGTGGTCTATTTTCCCCTCGGGTTGCTCAAAGAAGTCTGCCACATCCAGGTGGGTGACGTCAAAATTGTCGTCAGAGATAAAATTTGTTTCAGGGCCTTTATTCTTTAGAGATGTTTGATAAAGATCAACCAAATGTCTTGGTACACGGCAAGCTTTTGACCAGTGCCCTTTTCCACCGCAACGATAACATATGGTTTCTGAACTATTTGCCTTTGGATTCTCATAATCCCGTTTCTGCTTTTGGTGGTTATTTCTCTTCGGGGGGTGACGGACATCAGGGAAATTTCTTCCTTGTCTACGTCCACGGCTATGACCCCGATTACGACCACGACCATGACCAGATCCATGGCCTTTTTCTTGCTTGGCATAATGAGAATACACCTTATCTGCTTCAGGCAATGGTGTAGACCCGGTGAGTCGATTTTCGTGATTTCTCATGAGCAGGTCATTGTATCGCTCAGCCACAAGGAGAAGAGAAATCAGTTCAGAGTACTTTTTGAAACCTTTCTCTCTGTACTGTTGTTGCAGTACCATATTGGAGGCATGAAACGTTGTAAACGTTTTCTCAAGCATATCATAATCAGAGATATTATCTCCACAGAGTTTCAATTTAGAAGTAATTCTGAACATTGCAGAATTATATTCAGAAACAGACTTAAAGTCTTGGAGCCTCAGATGAGCCCAATCATATCGTGCTTGTGGCAGAGTGACCAACTTCAGGTTGTCATATCTCTCCTTTAAGCCGTTCCACAAGATGAGTGGATCTTTGACTGTGAGATATTCAATTTTCAAACCTTCATCAAGGTGATGGCGCAAGAAAATCAAGGCCTTAGCACAGTCTTGGGTGGATGCTTTATCTCTGTCTTTAATGGCGTCTCCAAGACCCATAGCATCTAAGTGGATTTCAGCATCCAACACCCATGTCATATAGTTCTTGCCCGAAATTTCAAGGGCAACGAACTTTCTTTTCATAATATCAAACATAATTAAAACCAAATTCGGAAAGAGGGAAATACCTTAATTTTCTCAAGAGGATTCTTGAGACGGTAGAGTCTCGTGCTGATAACATGTTATGAAATAATATAAGAACAAGAACAATAATACAAGAACAAGAACAATAGAGAGAAAAGTAGAGAGATGAGTATTCTTATTGATACTTAGGGATGATTTACAATGGGAGAGAACCCCTTTATTTATAGGGAGGTGTTGGCTTAGCCACCAAGTAGTAAACCCTAGAATCTCTCTAAATATAGACATTCACCTTAAATAGGGTTCTATTTATAACACTTATAATTTTATACAGCTAAAAAGGAAAAGAACTAAGGCTAATGAATATATTACACCCTTCCAAACTATTGAAATTTTGGTAATAAGACTATACGGCAAGACATCGAGATAAATTATTTTTCAGTTGATTCTTTTTGCTAATTTTTTATTTTAACGTCTTAACATACTATATTGAATGTAAGTTGGTGGATTTGACTCTGTCACATAAGTTAAAAATTGCAAGGATAAGTAGCCACAAATTTATTAATATTAATAGGAAAGGATGTTGTCAGCCTTTCTGCAGACAAGAGGGGTTGCTATGATGGTAAGCAATCTCCATTTTCAATCGAGAGATTGTGAGTTCAAATCTCCCCAAAAGCTAGGTGGTAAGTTCCTGGAGGAAAGGATGTCGGGGGTCTATTTGGAAACAGCCTCTCTACCCCAGGGTAGGAGTAAGTTCTGCGTACACACTATCCTCTCCAAACCCCACTAAATAAGATTATACTAAATTGTTATTATTGTTGTTGTTGTTGTTATTACCCTTTCCTTTCCAAACGAGAGTACAATGGTACCTGGTCCTGGATCAACAACATCCACTCACTCGAATGAGGTTCCTGCTCCATCCCATTAAAACTGTAAAACCCAAAAGCTTTCCTCTGTATCACATAAACCCCTCCCTTCAGTTTTCCCATACTTCATATTTTGAGTCGTTGAAAACTGCTTCCTTTGAAACTGATACTTCAAATGATTCTTCTGATAAATCCAGCAAATAAATTATCCTTTAAATGATGCATTAGAGATGGAAATTTAGTAATTTTATACAAAAAACATGATACAATGAAAGTAGTAAAAGTCAGTGAGGATGGTGTTCTGAAGAATCAATTTGGTGCGTCCCATTTCAAAAGTTAACACTTGGTCCTGAACTTAGAATTACAAGTTCAAAAGTTAAGAACACTTGATCCTGAACTTCTTGAAGTCCTGAACTTAGAGTAACAAGCTCAAAAGTTAAGGACCATAGGTCCTGAACTTAATATTACAAGCTCAAAAGTTAAGAACACTTGATCCTGAACTTCTGGAAGTCTTTAACTTAGAGTAACAAGCTCAAAAGTTAAGGACAATAGGTCCTTAACTTAAGCTAAGAAGTTCAAAAGTTAAAGACAATAGGTCCTGAACTTAGACTAAGAAGCACAAAAGTTAAGGACAATAGGTCCTGAACTTAGACTAACAAGCTCAAAAGTTAAGGACACTTGATCCTAAACTTATAGTTACAAGGTCAAAAGTTAAGCACACTTGGTCTTGAACTTTGACTAACAAGCTCAAAAGTTAAAGACAATTGGTCACAAACAACGTACAAGTTCAAAAGTTAAGGACAAGTAGTACTTAACTTAGAGTTACAAGCACACATAACTTAAGGACAGATGGTCCTGAACTTCAATTCCAAGTTCAAAAGTTAAGGACATATAGTCCTAAAGTCCTGAATTTAGAGTTGCAAGTCCAAAAGCATGTAGTCCTAAACTTAGAATTGCAAGTTCAAAAGTTAAGGACACTTGATCCTGAACTTTTATAAATAAAGGGTGTTTTCGTCCGGACAGGTAAATTTTATTAAAGCAGTGGCTAAAGAATAAAGACATTTTAAATAATAACGTAAAACTAAATATATATGTTAAGTGACTAACTGTGACTCGGCTCAAAAATAAGTTGATCCGAGCTCAAGTTAGAAGATCGTTGAGCTCGGGCCAGCTTGATTCCTGATTCTGAAAATGTCGATGATTAATTAATTAACGGGTTAAAGAAATAGTTGAGGCCATATCCAATCATAAAAGGATGTTAGGAGCTGAGCTTGTAATCTATTGAAAAGGAAAAAAAAATACTCATACTTAATGTGTAAAGTAGTGATTGCAAAATCAGTATGTTTTCACTACACATACTTTCATTTAATTTTGATTAAGTGGCTTATCTGTCCAATTTTTTATAAAAATATCCCGCGCGACTAAATTTTATCAAATAGTAGCCTCGAAAAAATTGGTGAAATTGTATTTGTAATCTAATAATAATAATAATAATGTCAGTTTGTGGGTACTTGGGTTGTCAAAGTGAAGGACACGCACTTACCTAATCAATGATTAACACTGACTCAGAGTCCAGTTCAGTAGTTAGGAGTTAACGAACGACTGCGTTGACGTTGGTCACAAATATATCTTCAGGCTATGTCACAAACTTAAGTCGAAAAAATGCATAATTACTCCTCTGACTTATATTCGAATTCTCAATTATATATTTTTTTTCAAGAGTTATGTTACCCCTTAAATTTATTTTAAATAGAATAAATACCATTCTAAAACTAGACAACCAAATTCTTCGCAAGTAGTGAGCTATACGCACCCATATATATTTTAGCAATTTTTTTATTCTTTCTTCTTTTTCTTATTCTTTTTTCTTATTTGTTATTATTCTCATTTTTTTTGTTTATTTTTTTTCTTTTTGTTTTGGTCACTGACGGCATAAAAAGGTGGTCGTCGGAATGTCACAAACACCATTTTTCCCGGCGAATTTTTTTTTCCGACGACAGATTTTTATCCCGATCTAAGTGTGTTTTATTTTACATGTATATAATTTTTTCTTGGAAGTATAATTTATATGTGGGAGAAAGAGCAAAAAAATAGAAACAAATATAAGCTGAGAAAGAACTTTTTTCAGTTAAAATTTTAATATATTATTTTTTCTAGCGTGGGAAGGTTTTCTGATGATAAATTTCTTTTCCAAAATCTGATTGTATTTTTCTTTGCTTATGAATTGAACTGTTTGAGAGTTTAATTTGTGTGTGAAAAGAAAAAATAAAAGAAAAACGGTCAGTCAAAGTCGTCGGTGAATGGATATCTGCTGGAAAAAGGTAAGAAAAAATAGTAAAAAAGAATAAAAAATAATCTGAAAATTATTTTTCTTGCTTCCCACTCTCCTTTGGGAGAGCGAAATACACACCATGTCACGTTAGGGTTAAGGGTGCAAATAATTTCATATAAAATAAGTTTAAGAGGGGTAATATGATTCTCACAAAGAAAAAGCGTGTAGTTGGGAATCCAGATATAGGTTAGGGGGTATTTATGTATTTTCCCAAATTAGACTCCAAAACAAAAATGTAATTCTTTTAGACTCAAAGTATATTTTTACGTAGAAAAATAAAAAGTTATCATTCTATGTAAAATGTAGTTATGAATCGCATTTCACCTTAACGGCCGTTTGGGACGCTGAGCGTGGTTTATTACTGCATTTTATATAAAATGCAGTTAAATACTGTGCTTTGCTGGAAGCTGATAAGACAGCTATATAAAGTGTGATTCACTAATGTGTTTTATATAATATGCCACATTTTACATGTTTAGTAGGCCTACCAATAACTCTTATGCATTTAATTGACATAACAATAATTTAAATGAGTAAAACGCCCTTTCAACCTGCATTTTACTTCCGAAAATTTGACCTCTCCCTCTCCCCTCCCCCCCCACCCCGCGCCGGATTGGGCATTGCCTTATATAAACGTGTTAAGGGTTTTGAGAAAAATCATTCAGAAATACTCCAACTTCGTGGTAGATTTTTTTTGTTGTTAAATTTTCAAGTTTTTTTCATAATGTCTGAAGAGCGAAAAGTAATGATTTTATTATATTGGGGGGGGGGGGGGGGATGAGGTTGTTGTTGCAAATAACTCAGTGAGCTATAGTTTATCTTCACAAAGTCATGTTAAATTGCTACTTACAATTGAGTACGATAGACTGATATTGTTGTTATGCAATAAAATTAGTTTGAGCAAATATTCGGTGAATCATAAAATAACCGGAAGATATCCGTATTATGTGATTCCGCATGGAGTTGCTTGTTACGCTAAGTTTAATATCGAGTATGATGAAACTCCGAGAGATTTTTTGGGGACTCCGGATGAATCTCGAGAACTTATTTTAATAAAAATATTGGAAACGTATGTGAAGATTAAAGACGTTCGCTATAATAATGTTGTGCAAAGCAGGGATAATCCTCAATCATTAGGTGGTTATTACTGGAGCAGGTTTATACCACAAGTTCCGGTTGAAAGAGTTTGGCCGGATCTAAACTTATCTCTGCGGGCGAACGAGGAGCGAGAAAATAATTTCTCTCCTCTTTTACATAATTCACAAGACGCTTGGTATACTTTAATTTTCCTTTTTATTACGATATTTATTTTTGTTGTTTTGAATTTGTATTAACACTCATATATTCCACAGAGGGTACCGTCTAGATATAAATTTTACAAGTTATGACCCCACGCCCGGTTAGAATATGCGTAGTTGCGGTGTGTTGGATCATAGTGGTCCATCTGAGAGTTATCACCAATAGGGTATTGTCCATCGTGGAACTTGTAAGTGAAGTATATAGCTATATATAAAGTATTTATCAACTTGAGTAGTTTATCATTTTGTTTTTTGTGCAGTGAAAATGAGAAACTTAATGGTCCTTACCTCACTCAATTGCCCGTAGATGATGTATTTACTCGAGATTTTCCAAATGCACAGAGTCAGAAAGATAGTAGTGATAATGACAAAAATGCCGATGAGTCTGAAGATGACACACCCTTACCTGACGAGGGTGATGAGGAGGAGCAAGCAAATGTCGAACATAAGCTAACGAGGGAGCATGCTCCACCTCCCATTAGATCAAAAGTGTATGAGTCCCACGTACCGTCTCATTCCAGAAATATTTAATACCTTGATAATTTGCCAAGTATGTCGGATGTGGATACCCTCACAAGGGATCTTGACAAAATTCGATCAGCAATGTGGGATGAGTCTAGACCAACGATGCTGGCAAAGGGCATGTATTTTCCCGATAAAGCTCGCATATCCGAGGCTTGTAAAATATATAACGTAAAAGAGTATCGTGAGATGATGGTATGGGAGTCAAGTTTGAATGTATACAAGGTTTTTTGCTGTAGATGGTTTACGGATTGTCACTAGATGATGCGTGCGACCAAGAAGGAAACAAGGTTATGGAAAGTGGGTTAATATATTGGCATCCATGTTTGTGAAGTGGACACATTCAATGGGAATCACTTCAACTTGGATGTTGACTTGATTTCTCTTATCTTGATTCCATAGTTGGAAGTGTCCATTAGGTACATGATCAAAGAGTGTATTAGATCCATCCACTAGGAATACGGGTGTACTATTATCAAAATAAAAGCATATCTCAGGTGCAAACGTGCATTTGTAATTGTTTATGGTTGATAAGTCATTTTCATCTCTACCCAGGTACATGACCGCACTAAAACACTTTAAACCCATGACTGTTTTTGAATGGAAGCATGAGCGGAGTGCATGAATACCGGATTATATATTCAGATAGGTGTTCTGGGCATTTAAACCAGCAATTGATGGTTTTATGCATTGTTATCCAGTAATTTCCATAGACGGTACTCATGTCTATGGAAAATATGATATTAAGTTGTTGATTGTCGTTGCAGTAGATGCCAATGGACAAATATTTCCACTAGCTTTTGCCATCTGTACCAATGAAATCCAAGAGACATTGACGCTATTTTTGAATCACTTAAAGCATCATGTTGTCAAACAACGTTTAGGTTTTTGTCTAATATCTTATCGGCATGGTGGTATATTAAGTTATGTAGAGCATTTTCCTAAATGACAGGAACCCTATGCATACCACTATTACAGTGTAAGGCACCTAAAGGCCAATTACCAGAAGAAATATCCTAACAAGTACTTGCATGATTTAATGTGGATGGCTGCAATTGATCACTAGCAGTGCAAATTCAGGAGGCGCATCGAATCGATGTGACAATTAGATGAAAGAGCTTATAATTGGTTGATGCGACATGATCTTCACAAGTAGACATTGCATGCTGATGGTGGCAGATGATGGGGAACCCTGACTACAAATGTGTCGAAGTCTTTAAACAGGTTATTGAAGTTTGCACGTGGATTGCCTGTCATTTCCACGGTCCGAATTATATTCAAACAAATGGCAGTGAGGTTTGTTGAAAGGCATAGAAGTGTATCGGAATTGAAGGAGAGGATTTTTGAGTTTATGCCAATACCGATGAAAATATTTGAGAAATACAGGAGGCGAGCACATTAACATTCATATTCATAGTAGGATCACGACCGGGGTATTTTTGAAGTTCGCACCGCTATCTGTCAACACCAAGGGAATAAACCACACACCGTAAATGAAGCCAGCAGGTTGTGTTCATGTGAAAAATGGACAATCTACCACATGTCGTGCTCACATGCCATGAAGTGCTTTCAACATGCAGGTTAAAAGGCAACCAACTATGCTGATAGGCAATACAGTATTGCTACATACTTAAACACATACTGTGGGAAGTTGCAACCAGTGAGTACTAAGTATTATCGGCCGCTGGAACCATTTAAAATGATGTGTAACAAGGACGATTTGCGCAAGCTACAAGTGCAAAAGAGAATGTGTATATGAAATCAAATGGATGTTGGTGATACCATTATATGCATAAATGTGGCATATACTCGCAAATAGGACACGATCGTCGTAAATGTCCTTAGGCTGGTTTGGGTGTAGTGGGAATCCAGCTCCTGGTGCAAGTTTGTCTAATGTGCCTAATTATCAAGGATACACGTAGTGTTTTATTTTCGTAATATTTTTTTGTCATAAGTGGTTGTACTTGTTTATATTGCAAGATGTATCAAATAAAATTATGTTTCCACACCTTGTTACATCTTATTAATATTTAACATTTTTCAGTTGAGTAAATTAATGAATTTCTCCCTCCCGTTCATGTAATCAAAAATAGTATTGGATCAAAAAAAGGAAAATTTTAACGTTCACTTTAGAGTTTCACTCTAAATTATTAGAAAACTACACTGTCAGGGGTTATATATAGCGCGGTTAAATATTAGATTTTGTGTGTTGTCTTGTTGATCTAAAAAGCTTCTCGACTGAGAAAAATTTGTTTCGTATCAGAAAGAATCTTTAACACGCCAAGCATAGCACGGTTAAATACTACATTTTCTGTGAATATATATAGTGGTTAAATATTACATTTTGTATGTTGTCTTGTTGATCTGAAAAGTTGCCCGACTGCGGAAAAGTTGTTTCATAGCAGAAAAAATCTTTAGCGCGCCAAGCATAGCACGGTTAAATACTATGTTTTGTGTGAATATATATAGTGCGGTTAAATACTACATTTTCTATGTTGTCTTGTCGATCTGAAAAGCTGCCCGACTGTGAAAGTTATTTCGTATAAGAAAGAATCTTTAACATACCAAGAACAACGTGGTTAAATACTACATTTTGTGTAAATATATATAGCATGGTTAAATACTATATTTTGTGTGTTGTCTTGTCTATAAATAACGGGTGCATTCTAGTTATTTTCTACGCTTAACCATAACAAATAACAAAACTATCACGACCCAAATTTCCTACTCTCGGGAGTCATGATGGTATCTACTAATGAGAGCTAGGCAATCCAAACCTTACTACTTGCTTCCTTTTCATATTACCTCTTTCTAGCAAACATAAGGCGATAACATAATTACGATGGAACTTAAATAATTAAATGGAAGCTAACAATCAAATATCTAAAGTCTACATCCATTACAACTTTTAAAACCTCTAATACCCAAAACATGGTGTCACGGTGTCACATACTATCTAAGAGTTACTACATACAAGGTCTGAAGAAATACAATACACTATTTCGGAACAAAAGGAAATGAAACAGGAAATAGAGATATAGGGAGACTCCAGGGCCTACGGATGCTTGCAGGTCTACCTTGGGTCTCCAAGTGAGCTGAAGGAGGCCCTCCAACTACTACCCAAAATTTTCTCCGAGATTTTCACACAGTGTAGAGTGTAGTATATCATAACCGACCCCATGTGCTGGTAAGTATCTAAACTAATCTTGACGTAGTAGTGACGAGGCTAGGACCAAACTAGTGAATAAACCTGTGCAGTTCAAAATATTTATATACAGCGAAAAATAAGTACGGAAAGAAACAGTCACATAGGGTCAAGTATGGGAGGGGGAAACGTGCTGCGGGGAAACATCAAATAGTAACAAGAAAAAGCAACAATTAAATATGAGGATCACTACAGTTCAATTGAAAATAGGAAGTCGAAATCATGCTGCGGGGTATAACAAGTGTCAATAGGAAATCAACAATTTAGTGTAAAGAAAACGTAACGCAATCATCAATGAAAACTTGGAAATCAAATTAAGTGCACAACATCTCTTCATGCTTTTACTCTCTCTCACCAAAACAATACACAGCATCACCATTTGTGCTTTACCACTCTCTCACCAAGAAAATACACGGCATCACCCTTCGTGTTTTGCGCTCTTACTCACCCAAACCACAATCACAAGGAAATTAGGGTAAGGAAATCTATAATCTCGAAGTAAAATCAAATAACAACAAGTAATGAGAGAAACGACATAACTCGGATATCAATAAAGAATAAAAAATCAACAAATGCACGACATCATCTTTCGTGCTTTTACTCTCGTCCTCACCAAAAATATCATATAATACAAATGTGCACAGCATCACCCTTCGTGTTTTTACTCTCTTTCCTCACCATATAATCAATAAAACCGGCACGGAATGGTACATCGTGCGGCACGGCATCACCCTTCATACTTTACACTCTTTCCTCACAATAACAAAAAATCACAAACAATAGGGCAAGGAAATAAAGGAATTTTTTAATAAGAATCCCAGTAAGGGAACAACAATTAAACAATTAAATCATGGCAAGGGAACAACAAATAAATCAACAATAGCCCGGCAAGGGTGGCAACATAATGATCTCTTCTCTTCCTCAATTTTACTTCACAATTCATTTTTGAACTCGAGCCAATGCTCTAGAGGTTTGATTATCACTTATACTTTTCACAATGTCGTTATGCAACTTGATCCAATGCTCCTCAATATTCATAGGTCACAGTTCTTTCCACAAACTTTATACAATAATTATAAATCTTCACCAAGGCAAGAAAAATACAACGAAGTCATGAAAATCATAATATAAGAGTCACGGTCATGATCGATACCAACATATAGATACTCGTCACGATTCCTATACGTTGTACTCAACAAGAAGCAAATAGCAAATAGGAAACTACTCCTAATTCCTCAAGCTAAGATTAGACCAAATACTTACCTCGACTTTTCACGGCCAACTCAAGCCTCAAACACTGCCTTTTCTTTCGATTTTGACTCCAACACAATTGTATCTATGCATAATTGATTCAACAATATTAATAGATGCTAAACATATCAATTCTAATGCTTAATTATAGCTTTTTAATCATTCTTCTCAAAAATCCAATAATCGACCCTGGGCCGGCTTGTTCAAATCACGAGGTTCGGACCAAAACCTGATTACCCATTCACCCACGAGCCAGAATATATAATTTGTTTTCAAATTCGACCCAAAAATGAGGTCTAAATTACAATTAATCAAAAAGCCCTAACTCTACCCAAATCCCTAATTTTCTATCCTTAGACTTATGTTTTAGGCCTAGAAATCTAGTGGGTGTTGATGGAAAAATGAAGAAAATGAGTCTAAGATTACATACCTATGAATTTGTGGTGAAATCCTCTTTTAAAAATCGTCCAATTAGGAGTTGAGATGAAGAAGTTATGAAATTTTGATTGAATCCCGAAATGTCTTATGTTTTAAGTGTTGGGTGGCAGTGTACATCGCATTCGCGAGAACACTGTCACGATCGCAAAAGGCTGCCCATAATGGACTTACCCAATTGCGAGTTCTTCCACGCATTTGCGAAGGGTTGACCCCCTGAACTTCGTGTTCACGGATAAGCTTACGCGTTCGCATAGAAGAACGACCAAAATCCCAGTCTCCTCCAATTAATGCTACGTGTTCGTGTCACACAAGTCGCATTCGCGATGAGCAAATCCCCCAGACATGAGCACCTATTGCAGATTTTCTTCAATTTTTCCTAAGTTCAAATCTTCTTGAAACACACTCGAGCCCTCGGTGCTCCTAACCAAACACTTAACTAACTCAATAACATCCAACGAACTTATCTTTGTGATCAAATCGCCAAAATAACTTCAATAATAACGAATTAACCTCAAAATCAAAGGATTTTTCTCGAACTTCATCAACTATAGACCTTAGAATTTTAAGTCTGAATCACGTCAAATAACATCTGGTTCATCAAATTTCACAGAAATATCTTACATTATATATAAGACCCGTACCAGGTGCCAGAACCAAAATACGGGCCCAATACTAACATGTTCTAATCAAATTTCATTTCAAATTTCCTTAAAAATTTCAGAAAATAATTTCCTTGAAAAATTGATTTCCCGGGCTTGGGACCTCGAAATTCAATTTCGGGAATATGCCCAAGTCTCATATTTTCCTACAGACCCTCCGGGACCGTTAAGTCACGGGTCCGGATCCGTTTACCTAAATTGTTAACCAAAGTTAAATTTATTCAATTTACAGTCAAAACTTATCATGTTTTCACAAATTTTCACATATAAGCTTTCTGGCTACGCGCCCGTACTGCACATGCAAATCAAGGCGAGGCTAAATAAGGTTTTCAAGGCCTAGGAAACACAAAATTTAATTGAAATCAAGTGATGACTTTTCGGATCATCATATCCTCCACCTCTAAAACAATTGTTCGTCCTCGAACAGACAGAAGAAGGAAGTACCTAAGTCAGGGAAAAGATGGGAATAACGGCTCCGCATATCATACTCAGACTCCCATGTCAATGCCTCGAGAGGCTGACCTCTCCACTAAACTCGAACAGAAGGAAAACTTTTGAATCCCAATTGACGAACCTGCCGGTCCAGAATAGTGTAACGCCCCGACCGGTTGTTTTGATATTTTGTGCTTTGATCACCAGTTCTCGGGCAAGACTTGCCCTGTTTAATGTATTATGAGTAAATAGATCGTTGGTTTTGATTTAAGGAAAATAGGAATGAATTTGAAAGAACAGTTTCAGTTGAAAGCTTGGAATTCGAAAGATTTGACCAAGAGTTGACTTATTTGTATATGAGCCCAGATCAGAATTTTTTATGATTTGGTTATCTTCGTTAGGTGATTTATGAATTAGGAGTGTGATCGGAATTGGTTTTGGAGGTTCGGTGTAAAATTTGGCTTGAATTGATGAAGTTACTATTTTGGTAAATTTCGGTTGATAGGTGAGATTTTGATCTGAGATTCGGAATGAAGTTTTGAGAGTTGCAGTAGCTCGTTATGTAATTTGGGATATGTGTGCAAAAAATTTCAGATCATTCTCGTTTGGTTGAGTTTTTGATTGAAAGTGTATTTCGGAAATATTTGAAAACTTAGGCTTGAATTCGATGAGTTTTGAGTAATTTGATGTTGTTGGAGGTGTTTTAATGATTGGAACAAGTTTGAATGGTGTTATAGATTATGCAGGTATGTTTGGTTGAGTTTTTGAGAGCCTCAGGGTGATTTCGGATAGCTAACGGGATGTTTGGAATTTGAAAAGATAGTAGAAAATGCAACAGCAGTGCATGTTCAAATTTTTGCCTTCGCTATCGCGAGAAGGAACTCGCGTTTGCATATTAGGAAGTTGGGTGGCCTAAGTTTGTTCTGCGCATTCACGGCCAGGGGCTCGCGTTCGCATTTCCCGTTCGCATAGAGGAGTTTGGGCAGGCCAACTTTTGCTCTTCACCTTCGCGGCCATAGGGTCGCATTCGCATAGATTAGAAAAGGGAAGGAATCGCGTTTGCGTGGGTGTATTCACGTTTGCATAAGAAGAATTGGTTCAGGTGGATTGGAAGTGAAATTTGTACTTCGCGTTCGCATGACTGGGTCGCGTTTGCGTAGGGTAATTTTGGTCAATGGAATTGTTGTGCTTCGCGAACGCGAGGATCTGACCGTGTTTGCGAAGAAGGACTTTTAAGTGCTGGACAGAAGGGTTATAAACATCTCATCCGCGAGTTGAAGCTCATTTTCACTCCATTGTTGGTAATTTTAAGAGCTTTTGAAGGAAATTGAGAAGGTATTCGAGGGAAATCGATTGGATGTAAGATTTATGAACTTAAAACTCGTTTTTATTGTGAAATTAACCGGGAAATTTATGGAAACTAAGCCAAAAAGGGGAGAATTAGGACTTGGGATTTTGATATTTTACATTGGAATTTGAGGGGTCATTTGGACTCCGATTTTGGTGTTCTTTATATGCATAGACTCGTGACGAGATAAGGAACCCGTTGATTTAAAAATTTCTAAATTTTAAAAAGTGGGCCCGAGGCTCGCGTTTTGGTAATTTCAAGATTTGTGCCCGTTATTGATTGTTTTCGCTTGGGCTTTGTTTCTTTACCATATTGTGATGTATTCGTTCTGATTTTGGATAGATTTGATGCGTGTGGAGGCCGATTATAGGGGTAAAAGCATCGCGAGCTAGAAATTACGCTGGTTCAAGGTGAGTAATGATTGTAAATGATATTCTAAGGGTTTGAAACCCCAGATTACACATTGTAGTGCTATATTGAGGTGAGACACGTGCTCGATGACGAGCGTGGGGTCTTTTACTACTGCGGATTGTGACTTGATCCATCCCGATTGATGATTTTAATCGCATATTTGATTGAAACTTATTTGTTAGCATTGAAATTGGGCTGATGGCCATATTAGGGCTTCGTGCCAATTATTTGAACCCTTCGGGGGATGGTTGTTGATATTCTCTCACTGTTTTGATTTTATACTTGAACTCAGTCGTGTATTTTCCACTGTTTTTAAAACTCAGCCAAGTTTATTTTTCTTTGACACTAGAAACGATATTTCCAATACTATTTTTGCTCTGAGCAGCATGCTTTACTGTAGCCTGAAGGGCTTATGTGATTTTTAACTGAGTAAGGCCGAGGACCTGTGTTATGAGGATAATTTTGGATCAGGCTGCACGCTGAAACAATGAGATATTGATACTGATATGAGGTCGAGGGCCTATATTTGATGCCACGAGATGGCTTGATATATCGCTTAGGTTGTAAGGGGCTCTTCCCGGAGTCTGCACACCCCCAGTAAGCATCATCGATGATAAATAGATCAGGCTGCACGTCGCAACGATACCGGTACTGTTTTATATATTTTCTTACTTATTTGTCTGCTATTACCTGTTGTTGTGCTATTTCATGTGATATCTACCTTATTGCTTGGCCTTTTCTATTGAGTGAGTGTTGTGCCTGGGGGACGGATTTCTGTGCTTATCGATACTAATTGTATTGCATTCATTTGCATAATTGTTTGAAAAAACCATTTTCAAAAGAGGTTTAAACTGGGTTAAGATGTCTTCTAAAGATTTCACGGTTTCATTGTTTTTCTCAAGAGTTTTTATACTACACCTATTAAACATGAAGATTTTCCTTACGCGATTTTCTTACTGCTCAGTTATTATTTACCTTTATTACTCAATGAGTTGGAGTACTCACTTTACTCCCTGCACCTCATGTGCATATGCAAGTATTTTGTTTCCCGGTAGAGAGTCCTGAACTGATCGGCGGCTAAGTTATCAGAGTTTAGAGAGGTGACTGCCAGCGTTCGCAGCATCGCGTTTTTTTCCTCTTTTGTTATCAGTCCTATTTTGCATATTTCAGACCTTGTAGTTGTATTCAAACTCTAATTAATGCTTGTGACTTGTGACACCCCGGTTTGGGTTGTGTTGGTTTGTACTTCTGCTAATTAATATCACTAAATCATATTTAAACTAATTATGAACTGTTTAACTGCTTAAACGAGGTGTGTTGTAATGCTCCGGCTGGCCAAGTCTTCACGAGAGGTGCCATCACGATCGGAGCGGGGTTTGGGTCGTGAAAAATAGCTACCGGCTCCTCCTAGTAAGACAAATCCTTGCCCAACTGGACAGTGCTAAAATCTTACACGTGGGATGAATTGTCGTGATATTTCCGGAGCATGGACACATGAAAAACTGGATGCATGGCTGATAAGATCGGCGGCAATGCAAGTCTATAAGACACCTCTCCCACTCGATCAAGAATCTCAAATGGACCAATAAACCTGGGCTAAACTTGGCCTTCTTCCCAAATATCCTCACGCCTTTCATAGGCGACCCTTGGAGCAATACCCGCTCACCAACCATAAAAGCCATATCTCGAACCTTGCGATCTGCATAACTCTTTTGCCTAGATTGAGTTGTACGAAGCCTAACCTGAATAATCCAGACCTTGTCCAAGGCCTCCTGAACCAGATCCGTACCCAACAACTGAGCCTCCCCGGCCTCAAACCATCCGACCAGACCATATAAAGCCTCATAAGGAGCCATTTGGATACTCGACATATAGTTGTTGTTATAGGCAAACTCTACTAAAGGTAAAAACTGGTCCAATGAGCCTGCAAAGTCAATAACACAAGCTCGAAGCATATCCTCCAATATATGAATAGTCAACCCGTGTGCCCAACACTCACTGAACTGCTCTCCAAAAACGCAAGGTAAACTACGTACCTCGGTCCAAAATGATAGATACGGACACGCCATAAAGGCAAAAAATCTCCCGGATATAGATCTCAATCAACCTCTCAGAAGAATAGTAGACTGCTATAGGAATAAAATGTGCTGACTTGGTCAGCCTATCAACAGTGACCCATACTGCATCGAACTTCTTTCGAGTCTGCGGGAGTTCGGTAACAAAGTCCATAGTGATCTGATCCCACTTCCACTCGAGAAGCTCAATCCTCTGAAATAAACCACCAGGCCTCTGATGCTCATACTTAACCTGCTGACAAATCAAGCACCGAGCTACATATGCAACAATATCCTTCTTCATTCTCTGCCACTAATAATGATGTCACAAATCCTAATATATCTTCGCACGCCCGGATGAATAGAGTACTAGGAACTATGAGCCTCTTCTAAAGTCAACTCTCGAAGCCCATCCATATTAGGCACACAAACTCGACCCTGCAATCTCAAAACTCCGTCATCATCTAAGGTAACCTGCTTGGCACCTCTACTTTGCACCGTGTCTTTAAGGACACACAATTGGGAATCATCAAATTGTTGATCACGGATATGCTCCAATAATGAAGAAAGAGCAACCGTGCAAGCTAATACCCCATTAGGCGAAAAAATATCCAACCTCACAAACCGATTAGCAAAAGCCTAAACATCCAAATCAAGCGGTCGCTTACCTACCAGAATATAAGTAAGACTGCCCATACTAGCTGACTTCCTACTCAAAACATCGGCCGCCACATTGGACTTCTCTGGGTGATACAAGATAATGATATCATAATCCTTCAACAACTCCAACCACCTTCTCTACCTCCAATGCAACTCATTTTGCTCAAACAAATACTGAAGACTCTTGTGATCCGTGAACACTTCACATGCCACACCATACCGATAATGCCTCCAAATCTTCAATGCGTGAACAATAACTGCTAACTCTAAATCATGAACTATATAGTTCCTCTCATGAATCTCTAATTGCTGCGAAGCATAAGCAATGACCTTGCCATCTTGCATCAACATTGCACCAAGTCTAATATGAGATGCATCACAACATACAATATAAGGCCCTGAACCTGTGGGAAAAACCAACACCGGTGTCGTAGTCAGAGCTGTCTTAAGCTTCTGAAAGCTCGCCTCATACTCGTCTGACCATCTGAACTTGGTACCCTTCTAGGTCAACCTAATTATCGGGGTTCCGATAGGTGATAGCCTCTCCACGAACCGACGATAGTAACCTACCAATTCTAAGAATTCTAAATCTATACAGTTGACGTTAGTCTAGGCCAGTTGTTGATTTCCACAATCTTCTTCGGATCAACTTGAATACATTCTGCTGATACAAATAACCCAGGAATGCAACTAAACTCAACCAGAATTCACACTTCAAAAATTTAGCATATAGTTGACTATCCCTCAAAGTCTGATGAACCACTCTGGGATGTTGTTCATGCTCTTCCCGACTACAGGAATATATCAAAATATCATCAATGAAGACTATCACGAATGAGTACAAGTAAGGCCTGAACACTCGATTCATCAAATCCATAAAAGTTGTTGGGACATTTGTTCAAACCAAATGACATAACCAAGAACTCATAATGCACGTATCGAGTGCGAAAATCTGTCTTAGGGACATCGGATGCCCTAATCCTCAACTGATGGTAGCCAGATCTTAAATCAATCTTTTAAAAACACATTAGCACCCTGAAGTTGATCGAACAAGTCATCAATCCTCGGTAATGGATACTTATTCTTGATTGTAACTTTGTTCAACTACCGGTAATCAATACACATCCTCATCAATCCGTCCTTCTTCTTAACAAACAACACTGGCACACCCCAAGGCGAAACACTGGATCTAATGAAACCCTTATCAAGCAAGTATTGCAATTGTTTCTTTAGCTCTTTCCACTCCAGCGGGTTCATGTGATGTGGTGGAATAGAAATGGACTGAGTTCCCAAAGCTAAATCAATGCAAAAGTCAATATCCCTATCGGGTGGCATACCCGGCAGATCTGAAGGGAAAACATCATAAAACTCACGAACAACGGGCACAAAACCAATAGAAGGAGCCTCAACACTAGAATCACAAAGATATGTCAAATAGACCGAACACCTATTCTCAACCATACGTCGAGCCTTCACATAAAAGATAAAACTACGGGTAGAATGACCAGGAGTCCCTCTTCACCCTAAACAAAGAAAACCTGGTTAAGCTAAGGTCACGGTCCTGGCATGATAGTCTAAGATAGCGTGGTAAAGGGATAACCAGTCCATCCCTAATATGACGTCGAAATCAACCATGTCTAGAAGAAGCAAATATACACGAGTCTCAAGACCTCCAGTCACAACTATGCATGATCAATGAACACGATCCACCACAATAGAATCACCCACCGGCATAGATACATAAACATGGGTACTCAAGGAACCACTAGGTATGACTAGATGCGATGCAAAATAAACCGAAGCTTCTTTGTTACAAACGAAAACAGTACCTCCACCTCTAATACTTCTACCTCCACATCTAGCATCTCTACCTCTACCTCTAATACCGCTACCTCCACCTCTAGCTAACTGAGCGGGCTGGACGAGTCCCTCAATGAACTCCTCACTCTCTCTCACAGTGGGAAATATGATAAGAGCATGACGAGCCAAGTTGATGAATCTGATCTCGTAATGAATAACAGCCATAGAACCCTGCTGGAGACGCTCAAACTGCCTCCGATAGGCCTCTCTCTCTGAGTGATGGGAGAAAATTCTCCAGAAATAGTTGTGTGAACTGTCCTCAAGTCGAAGCTGATGGCCTAACTGGTATGGCCAATCAATATTCCCTCCAATATGTCTTGGTAGATCGACCCCACTGGTCTTCACGATCCCCATGTTCCTGAGAACCTCATGACAGATGTCTAGAAAATCTTGGGGCTCCCCATAAGATGCACCACTGAAAGTAGTAGTGGAGAGCTTGGTGGAACTTATCCAACCTCCAAAAAGCCTCCAAAGACGTAGCTGACCTATCACCAGTCTGTGCTACTGCTTGGCTGAAGAAGTGGTGCATGACTTCGTTATTCGCTAAAGGACAGGAGTAGAGGTATCAATTTAGCACTAAGAGAACAAAATTGCACGACAAGAAATAATAGAAGTGAAACTTTCCTAACTCTGCAGCCTCTAGGGATAAATACAGACGTCTCCGTAAGGACCCCTCAAACTCTACTAAGCTTGTGTGTGAATTTTGAGACCTACGTAACCTAGAGCTCTCATACCAACTTGTCACAACTTGGATTTCCCACCTTCGGGAGTCGTGATGGTGCCTATTAATGAGAGCTAGGCAAGCCAAACTTTGCTACTTGCTTCATTTTCATATTAGCTCATTTTAGCAAACATAAGGCAATAACGTAATAATAATGGAACTTAAATAATTAAGCGAAAGATAACAATCAAATATCTAAAGTCTACATCCATTAAAACTTTTAAAACCTCTAATACCCAAAAACTGTTCTCACAGTGTCACAGACTATCTAAGAGTTACTATATACATGGTCTGAAGAAATACAATGCACTGTTTCTAAACAAAAGGAAATGAAACAGGGAATAGAGATAGAGGGAGATGCCAGGGCCTGTGGACGCTTACAGGTCTACATTGGGTCTTTGAGTGGGCTGAAGGAAGCCCTCTAACTACTGTCTGAAAGCTGCTTCTGGATCTGCACCAGTACAGAGTGTAGTATCAGCACAACTGACGCCATCTGCAGGTAAGTATCTAGCCTAACCTCTGCGAAGTAGTGACGAGGCTAGGACCAGGCTACCGAATAAACCTATGCAGTTCCAATATATATATATATATATATATATATATATATATATATATATATATATATATATATATATAGAGAGAGAGAGAGAGAGAGAGAGAGAGAGAGGAAAAGAAGTACGAAAAGAAACAGTCACATACGGTCAAGTATGGGAGGGGGAAACGTGCTGCGGGGAAACATCAAATAGTAACAAGAAAAGCAACAATTAAATATGAGGATCACTATAGTTCAATTGAAAAGAGGAAGTGGAAATCATGTTGCGGGTATAACAAGGGTCAATAGGAAATCAACAATTTAGTGTAAAGAAAACGTAGCGCAATCATCAATGAAAACTTGGAAATCCAAATAAGTGCACGACATCACCCTTCGTACTTTTACTCTCTCTCATCAAAACAATACACGACATCACCTTTCGTGCATTACCACTCTCTCACCAAGGAAATACACGGCATCACCCTTCGTGTTTTACGCTCTTACTCACCCAAACCACAATCAAAGGAAAATAGGGTAAGGAAATCTATAATATCGAAGTAAAATCAAATAACAACAAGTATTGAGAGAAACAACATAACTCGGATATCAATAAAGAATCAAAAATAAACAAATGCACGACATCACCTTTCGTGCTTTTACTCTCGTCCTCACCAAAAATATCATATAATAAACATGTGCACAGCATCACCTTTCGTGCTTTTTTCTCTTTCCTCACCTTATGATCAATAAAATCGGCATGAAATGGCACATCGTACGGCACAGCGTCATCCTTCGTGCTTTACACTCTTTTCTCACAATAGCTAACAATGCACGGCATCCCCATTTGCTCTTTAACTCTCTTCCTCACCCAAACAATAATCACAAACAATAGGGTACGGAAATAAAGGAAATTTGCAATAAGAATCCCGGCAAAGGAACAACAATTAAAAAATTAAATCCCGGCAAGGGAGCAACAAATAAATCAACAATAGCCCGGAATGGGTGACAACATAATGATCTAGTCTCTTCCTCAATTCTATTTCACAATTCACTTCATAACTCGAGCCAATGCTCTAGAGGTTCGATTATCACTTATACTTTTCACAATATCGCTATGCAACTTGAGCCAATGCTCCTCAATATTTATAGGCCACAATTCTTTCCACAAACATTATACAAGAATTAGAAATCTTCACCAAGGCATGAATAATACAATAAAGTCATGAAAATCATAATATAAGACTCACGGTCATGCTTGACACCAAAATATATACTCGTCACCATGTCTATATGTCATACTCAACAAGAAGCAAATAGCAAATAGGACACAACTCTTAATCTCTCAATCTAAGGTTAGATCAAATACTTAACTCGAATTTTCACGGCCAACTCAAGCCTCAAATACCGCCTTTCCTTTCGAATTTGGCTCCAACACAATCGCATCTATGCATAATCAATTCAATAATATCAATAAATGCTAAACAATCCAATTCCAATGCTTAACTATAGCTTTCTAATCATTCTTCCCAAAAATCCTAATATAAACCCCGGGCCCGCTTGGTCAAAACACGAGGTTCGGACCAAAACTTGATTACCTATTCATCCACGAGCCTGAATATATAATTTGTTTTCAAATTCGACCCTAAAACGAGGTCTAAATCACAATTAATCAAATATCCCTAACTCTACCCAAATCCCTAATTTTCTACTCTTAATCTCTTGTTTTAAGCCTAGAAATATAGTGGGTGTTGATGGAAAAATAAATAAAATGAGTCTAAAATTACACACGTAAGAATTTGTGGTGAAATCCTCTTTAAAAAATCACCCAATTTGGAGTTGAGATGAAGAACAAAACAAACAACAACCCAGCATATTCCCACAAGTAGGGTCTGGAGGAGTTTAGATAAAGAAGTTATGAAATTTTGATTGAATCACGAAATGGCTTCTGTTTCAAGTGTTGGGCAAGAGTGTTCATCGTGTTTGCGAGAACACTGTCGCGATCGCGAAGGGCTGACAATAATGGACTTATGCGATCGCGATTTCTTCCACGCGTTCGCGAAGGGTTGATCCCCCTGACCTTCACGTTCACGGACAAGCTTAGCGTTCGCGTAGAAGAATGACCAAAATCCCAATCCCATCCAATTAATTTGTTCGCGTCACATAGGTCGCATTCACGATGAGAAAATTCCCCAAATCTCAGTGTTCGGGATTGTGCCTTCGTGTTCACGATGACAAAATCACCCCTGTGCCCATTTACCTTAACTGATCGCGAGAGTGACCACGCGATCACGAAGAACAACATGCCTGAGCATCTGTTGCGGATTTTCTCCAATTTTTCCTAAGTTCAAATCTTCCCGAAACATACCCGAGCCCTCGGGCCTCCTAACCAAGCACACGCACTAACTCAACAACATCCTATGAACTTATCCATGCGATCGAGTTGCCAAAATAATTTCAATAACAATGAATTAAACCTCAAAATCAAAGGATTTTTCTCAAACTTCATCAACTATCAACCTTAGCAATTTAAGTCCGAATCACGTCAAATGATATCCGGTTTTCATCAAATTTTACAGAAATATCTTAAGTTTATATAAGACCCGTACCGGGTGCTGGAACCAAAATACGGGCCCGATACTAACATGTTCTGATCAAATTTCATTTCAAAATTCCATAAAAAAATTTAGAAAATAATTTCCTTTAAAAGTTCAGTTCTCGGGCTCGAGACCTCAAAAGTTGATTCCGGGCATACGCTCAAGTCTCATATTTTCCTACGGATCCTCCGTGACCATCAAATCCCAGCTCCGGGTTCGTTTGCTCAAAATATTGACCGAAGTAAAATTTATTCATTTTACAATCACAACTTATCATTTTTCAAAGATTTTCACATATAAGATTTTCGGCTACGCGCCCGGACTACACATGCAAATCGAGGCAAGGCTGAAAGAGATTTTCAAGGTTTCAGAAATACAAAATTTAATTGAAATCAAGAACTTTTGAGTCTTCACAAGAACTTTATATAAAATCATGGGGGGTTTTCGCTTTAACAAATGTCTGACCGCATGTATGTACCAATATGCCAATGTGGAAAACACTATGATGGCGGACTATTGGGATGACGATAAAGTTGGCGCAGATAATGGATGTGTATGAACATGCTTGGAGGCAACAACAGAACTTTTTGCAATTTTGAGGTGGATTGGTGAACCGTGTCACTAGGAATGCTATAAACAATCTTTGTAGTTTCTTCATGATTTGACCAAAAAATAGTAGGAATATGAACGAGAATACAAACAAGAAATTGCAGAGTTGAAGGACAAACTCAAAGAGGTGAAAGAAGAAAAAAAATAAGTTGGAAAAACAATTTAAGTGGTAGAAGCAGAGAATACTAGGCATTCGTAACTATACAATGATATATATGTGTTGAGTGTCGTAATTTATCTTTATGTTTCCCGTGCCATGTGTTTTCACTAGTTGTACTGAATTTAAGTTATGGTTAAGTTTCTATGTTTGCGTTTGTGTTTGTGTTGTAGTGTTGAAATAAAGAAAAATACTGTGCATATTATGTAAACATAAAAAAGTTATTGATATTATTTACATAAAATAATATTTACATAGCGCATATAAAATACCAAAAAATAAAATCATTGTGTCCCATAGCCGGTGTGCTTCAATGAAGTTGTTGGCATGAGACGAGTCCCATCCCGCCCGAATATGATATCAGGATCATCCTCATCACGTCGCCTCTTTATCGAAGGATGCGCTGCAGCATGATCGTCAGTCGTGCTGGCAGAATCAATAGAAGGGGTCGTCGGTCCATCAACAACCAAGGGTGACCAACGGGTGGGCCGGGCCGGGTCCGGGTCCAAATTTTATGACCCGTCCGGGTCCGGGCCGGTCCGGTCCGGGTTCAATTGGGGGCGGGTTGCAATTGGGCTAGGTTGATCCGGTCCGGGCCTGGCCGGGCCGGGTTTATCTTTTTTTTTTTTTTTTTTGAATTACGTATAGTATAAATATTAAGTTATATTAATACTTTGTAATAATTGAATGAACACAACAAAAGATGGGGAAAAAATTGCACTTATTGCAAGTGCTACTTTATTTCTTAAATTCAAATTTTCAAACTGAAAAACTAAAATGTATCATAATTAGTTTACAATTTACATCAAATGGCTTGCATTGCAATAGCAAGTTCTTCCATATTAATATGAACCTCTGGACCTTCTTCTGGAGTGTTAAATTCGGATGGGTTTCCGTGCGTTAATATATCTCCAAGTTCTTCGTCTTCCGGGCTATCAATATCTTCCTTTCCTTGATTTCTTCGTTCAGATCTTATCCAATCTCTTAGACACACTAAGACTTCCAAAGCATTGCTTCCCAATGAGTGCCGCGTGTCTCCAAGTTATTGTCTTGCTTGGCTAAATGCACTCTCGGATGCAACAGTGGAAATTGGGACATTCAGGACATCCCGCGCCATAGCGTAAAGAACGGGAAATTGCTTTGAATTTTCCTGCCACCAGCCTAACGGTGAAAATTCCTTGGTGCGAGGCTCCTTTTGCTTCTGCAAGTAAAATTGCAGTTCATCTATATTCCTACTACTACTTTGAGTGTTAGAAAAAGTTGAAAAAATATTAAAACTATCAAAGCCTTCATCATCATCTCCGACTACATTAGAAGTGCTACATTGCATAGTGGGATTTGCAGCAGTTGAAGCACGAGCATTATCACATTGAGTTGCATAATAAGTATATAGATATTGTAAATGTTCATTTAGTTGGTTCATAGATTCATACAAATTTGGGCTTTCAGTGGGCCCAATCTCCATATAATTGTATAAAGCATTCATTAATTGTTGACAATCAGACATTTTAATTGAAGGATTTAAAACTGCACCAATTAAGTAAACAGGAGGAATTGGAAAGAAATATTTTTTAAATTTTGCTTGCATACTTGCAACAGCATCCGTATATCTATCTTTCTTCTTAAATTCAAATAGTAGCAAAGAAATTTCAGCTATATGTACTAAAGCCAAAGTAATAGTTGGGTAATATGCCCCAGAAAACACAACAGTAGCAGTATAAAATTTATGTAAAAATTTAATCACATCACTAATGACCTCCCAGGTATCACCGGTTAACATACGCCTAGGATCAGTACAATGTGCATTAGCAACTTCTGTTATTGGAATTCTATATTTGTAGCAACATTTTAAAAATATATACGTATAATTCCATCTAGTAACTACTTCGTCGGGCATGAATCTAGGTGTAAGGTTATATTGCATACACTTGTTCTTAAATTCTCTTATTCTAGATTGTCTATTATTTCCCTGAATTACTCCAACAGCTCTTCTAACTAGAGTAATCTCAGTTGAAAATAAATCGAGCCCACTTTTAACAATTAAATTGTAAACATGACATGCACATCTAACATGAAAAATATCATCAAGAGGTGGATGTAAATTCAATTTTAAAATTGAAACTGCAGCATTGTTGTTTGAAGCATTATCAAAAGACATACACAAAACTTTTTGGTTTAGATTATAAAATTCGACAACTTCAACAATTGTACTACTAATAAATGTTGCAGTATGACTCTGATCTTCATCATATTTAAAAGCAATAATACGTTTTTGCATACAAGTATTGTCATCTATCCAATGACATGTAATTGTTAAATAATCATTTCCATTTACAGCATGGCCAATATCAGAAGTTAGACATACTCTAGAAGGAAGGTGACTAAACAAATAACGTATGTATGTTTGATATTGGCCGTGAAGTCTAAAGATGTCAGATCTACAGGTACTTCTAGGGATACCTTTAAACATAGGGTTGTATATCCTTTGAATATACGTAACAAGATAAGAGGAAGAAGCAAAAGAAAAAGGTAGACAACCCAAAGCGATCATTTTCGCTAATTCCTCTCGATCCCTCATTTTATCATATTTTAGGAGACCTGCAGTAGTAGGGTTACCGGTTGTTTGACTTCCATCCCCATTAACCCCCCATTCTACAGGATGATAATTTTGCATATGTCTAATTAGTGTGCCAGTCCCCCCTAAATTACCTCCGGTCAAATGTTTAAACGTTTCGTTACAAAGTCTGCACTTAACTCTATCACTATCTTCTATCTCATCAAAAAATTTCCAAACAGGACTTCTTTTTCTACGATTAGATTTAGAAGTTGGAGCGACTGGTGGTCTTCTACCCCTTGTTGCACTAGCAACTCCAACTCCAATACTACCAACATTTGCACTAGTAGGTGTAGGTGGTATCTCATCTTCTATTCCAATTTCGTTATCTTCTATTCCGAAATCTTGGTGTAATTGTTCATAATCAATATTTACATCTTGCAAATTAGGCGATGATTCAGAAACATGTGTTATTGGTTCATTATTACTATTACTATCAGAAGCTATAGGACTTTTTTTACTACTTCCACTACCACTTCCACTCCTACCAGTAACTTTTCTACACGCTCTTTTAGCAGCATTCAACATATTGGAAAATTTAATATATAAGCTAAAATCAAATATGCAATTAAAATATTAAATAAGAGAAAGAGTTGGAGAGAGTGCACCGAATTCGACAATAAATTGAGCACTTGAACAGTTGAACTTCAAGAATGTTGAACACTTGAACTTCAAGAATCAAGCTTCGAATGCCGATTTCCAAATAAGAAATTACGATAAATTAAATTCGGGAAAATAAAGACAATAAAATTATGAAAGTAGAATATGAATTCTTGAAAATTGAAGAGAAGAGAGTGATTGATATTTGCTAATTTGAGAATTGAGAGAGAGATAGATAATTTTGAGTGAGGAAATGAAGAAGAGGGGAGGGTATTTATAGATTTTTAGAAGGGTTATTAATGTAATTTAATAAAAACAAAAAAAAAACAAAAAAGGGCCAAAAATGCAAAAAGACCCGTTGGCCAACGGTTCTGGACCGTTGCCAACGGGCAAGTGGGCCCCAGCAGTTAAAAAAAATTTTTTTTTTTAAAAAAAAAAAATTTTACCGTTATAACTGGTCCGGGCCGGTCCGGGTTGGCCGGTTCGCCCGGTATTTCTCTTCCCGGGCCGGTCCGGTCCGGGTTAATTGCCCGGTAAGGCCTTACGTCCCAACCCCCTTCCCCCCCCTAACCCAGCCCCCCCCCCCCCACCCCCCCGCGCTAAACCGGTCCGGTCCGGGCCGGTCCGTGCCGGTCCCGGGTCAACCCGGCCCGGTTGACACCTTTATCAACAACCTATAAAAAAATAAATCAGATTAGTATATGAAAATATATATTTGTAACGTACATGTTAAGTCAAAAAAAATTCTTACCATGGTCTCGTCGGGATCCCGAATATAAGCATCCATCGCATCCTGCTCAGCAACGTACAAAGTAGCCTCCATAACGGGATGGGATGAAGACTTAATACGAAAATTATAAAGTAATTTATTGTGAATGAATGAGAAAAAAACATATTTTAAATAAATATTAATACAAACATACCTACTCTTGTGAAGATCCATACCACTCGTCGGTGATGAGCCATAACTCAGCCGGCGCCCACTATCCATATCTCGAATTGGCCAATCCTCAACAGGGGTCGATGGGCCTAAAAACATCTGCTCTCAATCATGTCCGGTAACGCTCGTGCCTGTAATCCACAATGGATCTGACGGGATCACCTTCGATGTGGCTGGAGTGAATGCCAGCTGAAGGATGTACGACTACATGCTGCTGGGATGCTCGTCTGGCTGGTAGAGGTCACCCGAAAGATCAGCTCCAACATTATGATCAGGTGCCTGAATACGCGCCTCAATGCCCCTTTGCTGTGGACCAGCTCCTCGTCGGCCCCCACGACCTAGTGGGACAATCCTGCCTCATGGGGCACCCTTGTCTCGTGGGACAGCCCTGCTTCATCGTCCCTTAGCTCGTGGGACATGCCTACCTCGATGGTAGTGCTCTAGTGTGCTGCTGCATCTGCAATCCCAACTGGTGGACTAAATGTAAGCCAATATCCTTCACAATATGTAAAATATAAATAATGAAATACTAGATCATGTTTATAAGTAAGAATACCAAATAACATATCAGTTCCATGTGCCTTCTGGCGTATGGAATGTACCGACCACCAGCTCGATAAATTGGATTCCTAACGATAAGATAGGTAATGCCCCGGTACCAACCCATGTAATCATGCTCAGTGTCCAGCCGACTCGGTGAAGGGGCACAGAATTAGGTTAAATCGCTGGTCCCAAGTAAGTATTTGTTCCTGTAGCCATACTAAAAATGCATTGTCCACCCTGGTACAATCATCCCGCTGGTAATGTATGGTCTCCCAAGTGGGCGGCGTCGGTACAAGCTGCGGATGGCCAAACTGGCAAAGTACCTACTTGGTGGCATGATGCTCCACAATATCAAGGCAGAACAAGGGGATGGAAGAGGCCCATATAAGTCGGTCGGCCGAGCAATAACAGGGCAAGCCAGCTATCAACTCATCAATGTATGGTGTCTAGATGAACTATTAAGTAAGAACATAAAACGTCAATATACGTAACTTGTGTTTAGAGTGTATTACAAGTAAACTTAGATATATATTTACTTGTGCGCCATCCAACAAATCCAATATATCCCTCAACAAGGATAGATTATGTCGAGCCTCGTACTTGCACATATATCCTCGCCGGAGAACCCACGTCCTATATAGAGGGAGCAACTCTGGTGGTACACCCAGATCTAATAGTGGTAGAGGTGGCTGCAACTGCATGAACCTCTCCTAGGCCAAACCTAACATAAGAAGTTGATGTAATATTTAAGATATATTTTTACTAGGTATGTTAAAATGAATGGAGTATTCGAATATGTTGTTACCAGTAGTAGCGGCAAAAATCCAGCAACGTCACTCTAGGTGCCTATGCTCGCCCAGCACATATGCCTGTATAAGTAGGCGAGAGAAGTAGAGCTCCAGCTGTACTGGGATAAATGATCTTGTCGCTCAAGAAGATGAAGAAATCTCAAGCTGACTAGGTTCCTCTAAGTGTTCGTAAGTAGGACCTCTCCAAACATAAGGAGTAGCAACAACTTCATATACCAGTCAACATGATAATCCGGTGTATCGCTATCGATCTTAGGATTCAATGCCTCTAACCACTATGAAATAGTCATCAACGAAAAATGACTAGTCCCATGCAGTACATTCTCATCCTCTGGCTGGAAAATAGTGAGCTGCTGCAGCTTGTCCAGGTACTACACACGTGTCATCTTTCATGCTAGGCGGCAGAGCAACAGGCAGCTTATATAAAACCTCCACATCCTGTAGTGTGGTGGTGGCCTCACCAATGGGTAGGTGGAATGTGTGCGTCTCCGGTCGCTACCGCTCTATCAGGGCCGTGACCAAAGAACAATCGAGCTACAGCCGCCCAATCTCCAAAATCCCGTAGAAACCCGTCTCCCGCAAGTGTGTGACTACACGATCATGGAAAACTCTGTCATGCAGAAAGTCCCATATGTCGTCCACTCTCCTGGCGCGGAGAGTCTAGGTCAGTAACTCACCCTCCCATATGTGGGTAGACTTATGATTGCCCTATAACGAGAATAGCTCATCACTGGAAGGTCCAGGAAGAATATTCAAATATTCAAACAGCCTTTCTTGTTATCGAAATCTAATATATATATATATATATATATATATATATATATATATATATATATATATATATATATATATATATACGTATATATATGTATATATACGTATATATATATATACGTATATATATATACATATATATATATATATATATATATATGTATATATATATATGTATGTATGTATGTATGTATATGGAAATAAATTGCGTTCAATAGGACTTGAACCTATACCGAAGGTTTAGAAGACCTCTGTCCTATCCATTAGACAATGGACGCTTTTCATTCTGATTTTTTTTAGTATTTTAACTTTTTGTTTGAAGAAAAAATAGAAAGAATCGGATGTGAAAGAATTTTTGGAATTGTATATTCAATGATGTACTAATACTAATAAACTAAATTTGATTTAATGAATAGATTAAAATATTTAGAATAAATAGATGTGGGTAGCGGGAATTGAACCCGCATCGTTAGCTTGGAAGGTTATGGGTTATAGTCTACATCGATTCATTATTTTTAACGTCTCTAATTCAAAACCATCAATGTCGTCTATTGTAAATCAAACAACATTAATTAAATGTCAGTTTTGTAATTTTATATGTTTGTTTGTAAATTAAATAATTAAATTTTATAATTATACAATATTTAATTATCAAAAATTCACATATGGGTCCTAGGCTCGATATTTGCGGCCCAGTAGCACCAACATATCCTGAATTCTTGTATGTGTTAGTTTTATTATAATTTTATATATTACTTTACAAATTAAATAATTAATTTTTATAAATAAATATTCACATATGAGTTATATGCTTGATATTTGGAGCCTAGTAGCACCAATTTATCATGAATTCTTCTATGTGTTTATTTTATAATTTTATATGTTAGTTTGTAAGTTAAATAATAATTTTTATAAATAAATATTCACATATGGGTTCCGGGCTTGATATTTTAGAGTCCAGTAGCACAAATTTATCATGATTTCTTCTATATGTTAGTTTTATTATTTTACATATTAGTTATTAAGTTAAGTAAATATTTTTTATAATTAAATATTCATATATGGGTTCCAGGCTCCATAATTGTGGCACAGTAACACCAAGATATCTTGAATTTCTTGTATGTGTTAGTTTTATTATTATTTTATATGTTAGTTTGTACATTAAATAATTAATTTTATTATTAAATATTCACATATGGTTCCAGGCTCAATATTTGAAGCTCACTAACACTAACTTATCCTGAATTCTTCTATTTGTTAGTTTTGTTATTTTACATGTTAGTTTTATAATTTTATATGCTTGTTTGTAAATGAAATAATTATGTTTTACAATTTTACAATATTTAATTATCAAATATTCATATATAGGTTCCATGCTCGATATTTACGGTCCAGTAACACTAATTATATGTTGATTATAATTGGATAGAGTATGCGTTTGATCTATCAGTTATTTTGACGTATTTTTGAGTATAAGAGATACTTAAACTATAGGGAAACTATACTAAAATGCACTATATTTTACTACGCTAAAAGGCACTATATTTTACTAAGCTAAAAGGCATTAGATTTTACTACCTTAAAAGGGCACTATACTATTAGTCTTTAAGCAAATAAATAATTTATACCAGATAAAACACAACAAATACATTATCACAAAACATTCACAAATATATATATATATATATATATATATATATATATATATATATATATATATATATATATATAACAGTAATACTAATTTATTTTTTTACAACATTAATATCTTTCCGGGTAAAAATAACATATCAGTTTAATCGAAAAAAAAGAACACGAAACAACATACAACGCATTCAAAACAACTAATATGCATTATTTATATGAGTTTGGACATAAACTAAATCGGAATATATGTATTTTGTAAAGTTGAAGATTTGAAAATTTAACTACGAAATAACAACCCACCACAATAGAAGATTTGGCTAGGATGTGGGACCAACTTTGGTTAGTTTTTATGGGACAGATAAGGTCCATCGAGTTTTTTATCGAGTTAATGGGAGAGGGGGGATCGCTGCATCGTTTTCTAAAAATGGAGCATGAGTTTTGTCCAGAATGTGGGGGTAGGGCAGGGAAGGAACGAGTATTTATATATAAAGCACGCTATGTTACTACATTTTTTATAAAATACAGTAATGAACCGCATTGTATATAGCTGTCTTATCAGCTTCCAATAAAGCGCCTTATTTAAGTGTGTTTTATATAAAACGCAGAGTTTTATATATTAATGGCAACTCTTTTTTCAGGTAAAAAGTGTTTTTGAGTCCAAAAGAATAGTATTTTGGTTCCGGAGAAATTCAAAAGTAGTCAAATTTATAAGAAGTCGTTCAAAAATAGTCTAGTTTCAAAAGTTATGGAAATTTAGTCACTTTTCATGTAAAGATAAATTTGAGCGAAAACACTATTCAAAACCTGCAAAATATGGTAGTATTAATCTAGAGTTCCAGCATAGATATACTTGAACTCAAGCATAATATGACGGAGTTCCAGCATAAATACATTAGAACTCCGATATAATATACTGGAGTTCCAGCAAAGTATATCGGTCCCGAATAATATGCTAGAAGTTCATACACAAGTATTCGAATCTCCAGTATATTATGCTGGAACTTTCCGTGTGTTTAGGGATGGCAAAATAGTTCAAAGAAGACAGTTAACCATCCATATTATCCACTAAAAAATGGGTTGGATAATGAACTTTTTAAAAATGGGTCAAATATGGATAAGAACCATATTATCCATTTAGAAAATGGATAATCAATGAGTAACCAATGGATAACCAAGGGATCTAACTTTTACATTTGTAATGCCTCTAATTGGAGGTTTCTCAAGTTAGGAAGACTAAGAATTCTCCCAAAAGTGATCATATATAAGAAGTCATGGATAATATGGGTAACTCATATTATGCGTCGGTTAGTCAGATTTTTATCCTTATTAAATATTGGTCAGATCAAATAATTGATCCATTTTTTCGTTATCTATTTTCGACTTGAACTATATCCGATCCGACCCGTCCATTTGCCACTCATACGCGTGTTGGAGTTCCAACATAACATACTGGAAGTTAATACATAGGTGCACCGAACTGTGTTATATTACGTTGGAACGAGGTAAAATAGTGACATTAACTTGCTAAATAATGAATGACCCTAGACCATGTTATTTTTATTAGAATAATCTACTCAAAACCATAGAGATATCACAAAGTAGTAAGTTGCAATGGAACTTTCCTCAAACTCGAGCTGGAATTTTCAAGGAAAAGAAGATGCAAAGAAAGCATCAGCTTGCACTATCAGAAGTTATCTCAACACCTTAAATGAAAACATCAATAGAAGTGATACAAGAACTGTAATCCCTCTTAGCCATGACGATCCCAGTGGTTTTCCAAGTTTTCGAACAACTAAATTATCAGAGGACGCTCTTGTTGATGCACTCCAATCTGGTAAATACAATGGCTATGCCCCAAATTCTACTGTTCTTCAAGCCAGGAGGTAACTCTCTCAACTCTTCCAGATTTCTCCATTTTCTTTCTCCTAACTTTATCTTCAATCGTTCTTCTTTTGGGAGTTTATTTTAATTAAAGTTCGGTCATTTTCTGGGATAGATTTAGGTTATATAAACAGACAGTGTAACTGGTCAAAACTATTGATATCTGACCGGGAGGTCACGAGTTAGAGTCATAAAAACAACGTCTTGCAATTTGCATAGTCGAATTCTTTACGGCCATTGTGATTTGACCCTTCTCCGAACCCCCTTATGCCCTTTTAAACAGACTGTCTAAAGATTTTTTTATTTTTTACCCCTTATAACATTATAGTTATCCATTTTACCAGGTTACTATTTAATAATCATCATAGAGATTTACTTATAAGTATCTTACAGATGACCTGATTTTGTTACAACATTGGTAGATTATTTTTTTAATTACATTGGAGGTAGGGGTGGGAAAATGGGAAGGGGAATAATACATCATGGGAAATCGAACTCTCACCAACAAGATGAAAATTCAGTTAGCAAACCAATTGAGTTACTAAGATTTTACACGTTAGTAGATAGAACTTAAACTCTTCGTCAAAATGTAATTGTGCTGCAGAAGGCCAAGAACTAGTCTTAGTAATATTGATGTTTCAAATATTTACCAGGTCAATTGCAGAATTTCTGTCTCGTGATTATCCATACGAATTGTCACTGTATGATGTTCATGTCACGGCTGGGGCTAATCAAGCAATAGAAGTCTTAATTACAGCTCTTGCCGTACCTGGTGCTAATATTTTGCTTCCTAGACCAGGATATCCAACATATGAAGCTCTTTCCACATTTAGCCGTCTCGAAGTGCGGTACTATGATCTTCTCTCTGAGCAGGATTGGGAGGTTGACATCAATGGGCTTGAAGCTCTAGCCGATGATCGTACTGTTGCCTTGGTTTTTATAAACCCTGGTAATCCATGTGGGAATGTGTACAAGCGTGAACATTTAAAGGTCATTTCATCGTTGTATTAGAATGTGGTTGTTTTGTTTAAAGTGTTGATTTAGGTTTGCTTATTAATTGTTGATTTCTTAAATGGGAGTAACAGATTGCAGAAACTGCGAAAAGGCTTGGAATGCTAGTAATATCAGATGAAGCCTATGGTCATCTAGTTTTGGTAGTAGTTCGTTTGTGGCGATGGGTGTCTTCGGAGAAATTGTACCTATACTGACTATTGGCTCCATATCAAAGAGATGGATGGTTCCTAGTTGGCGACTTAGTTGGATCGTGATGTGTGATCGCAATGGCATCCTTCAAAAACATGGGGTTCTCTCTATATATATATATAGCGAAAAACACAATGAAATTTTGATGGGAAAAATTATGTTTTACATTTTTCTTTCTTTTGTTAAAGGAAAAATATGAATAAGGGAACAAAATAACAAAGATTGGTGTTCTAGTCATACATGTCATTTACACCCTAAACCACATATAAGGATTGCATATATTAACTTACACTTGGCCCCATTAGTAGCAATTCTACTTGCCCGTAAGGGTGTTATATTTACACTCCACACATGCAGAAATAAGAATCTTACTTTTCTTCTTCTGATCTCAGGTTGTGGAGTCCATCAAAAGCTGCCTTGAAATCTCTGCTGACCCTTCTACACTAACTATGGTATGTTATACAAGCACTTATTCAAAAGGTTTGATATAGTGTGCAACTAGTGTGGTTGCATTTTTATGCTGTTAAAATTCTACTTGGAGCTGCAAACTACGGTCACATTTTTTTTTTTTGATAAGTTGATAACAAGATGCATGATCTACAGATGTGATAAAAGCATCCTTTATTCAAGTTTGTCAAAGCATGCTTGTCCTTATGATACCTGGCCTGAAGTTTTGTATTGAACGGAATGCATAGCGTCGACTACTTGGGATGATCAGTAAATGATGATTGGTTTATTGCATCATTGTCCAAATTATAACATGCTTAGCTTTTCTATATTTCGTCTGACATCAGTGATCACGCCCAACTCTAGTCCTAAAAAGGATAAGTGGTCGCTGCAAATATAATCCGATCTAAAAGTCCGGAGTTGAATCCCACAGAGAGCTAAGGCTTAGCAGTATCTGTTTAATATCACTAAGAAGACAAAATTGAACAATTTTCTAAATTATAAAGATTGAGATTTATATTTCTAACTAATTAACTAGCAAATACTAGAAAGCGATAAAATTATCAACTAACGGGACAAAGTGAATAAACAAATGAAAACTGAAAGTGAATAAACATCTGAAAATTAACTATGCTTGATTTGTAAATAATTGGTATAAGGTCTAAGGTAATGGCTTCCCCCGTTGTTGATTTCCTTGGTTGTATATTTCTTATAGCTGTGACTTAGTTGCCTCTATCAATCATGAACTCTCCAGCTACCATAAATCTCTCTCAAGCAGTTATGATAATTTACTAGACGCACTCTCTCAAGCTACGCTAGCTAGATTCACATTACCGCTCACTTAGATTGCGCCCCAGGTATCGTTACTCTAATCCAACCTCTAAACCCTCGGTTATGACTCTCGTCTATACTCCGGGAGTGATGTTATTTAAGTAACTACCTAAATATATACTCTCTCTCAAGCAGATACATAATAAATAGGAACGGCTAATTTAGGATCCTTTCAATTAACCACAATCAAAACGTAGTTGAACAAATAGAGATTAACAACTACTCAAAACTATATTAATATAACAACCAATTCATCCCCAACGGGTTTCACCAAAACCTTAGATTAAAAGATTTAGCTACTCATAGCAATGATGAAAAATAGGAAGAGGAAGGAAAAACTCGTAGAAGAATTTCCCGCCTTGCTCCTATTATGTCTCTTGCCTCCGTAGGTCGAATCTGTGTCAAAACTTGGTCTCCTCCCCTCAAAGTGGTGTTTTAGGATGTATTTATATGACCTAGACGTGGACTTTGATGTGGATCCGCATTTGCCTTCGCGTCTAGAAGTAGACTCTAACACGGATCCAGCTTTTGAGATTCTTCCATTTCGCGAAGCGCTCTGTGTCTTTGCTTCGTTTCGCTACTTTGTGCCTTAACTTTTCTCCTTTTTCGTGTCCGACTTCGTGCCACGCACGAGAATAGACGAGCTTCCACTCCTTTAATTTCTTCTTTTTTGTGTCAAATTATCATCTTTTGATCATTTATCATCCAAACTCGTTCCTACATATAAGAAACACATAATGAGTATATTTCGCTTCGAAAATCATGTAATCTCCCGCGACACACACAAGAATTAATATGCAAACATACTCAAAATATGCACTTTTCATCATTTATCAACACCCCGCACTTAAACTCTTGCTCGTCCTCGAGCAACTTAAAATTAAGCGCATAGGCAAAAAACTCCTTTCAAAACATACTCAAGCATCACACCAATGACAATGGTTTATATCAACACTTAAAACTCGACATAAGGACTCTTCCTACTCTCCTTATTTTTATACCAATGCCAAGGCTATTTAAAATATTTGTGTGATTTTTTTAACATCCTAACCTCAAAAATTGACTACACTACATTCCTTTTTGTGACTCGCTTTTTGTGAAAACTAAAGATACGAGTTCCTTACCAATCCATTATAAAGCATGTGCCCTCGCCATCAAAACAAGTAGAGTAATTAGTCTGCATACTCAAATATGAATTCAAGTATAATTTAAGGATTCAAAGAATGAAAGAATGCACTCACTCTTACAAAGAAAATCATGTGCCCCCAAAGCTCGTACCATAGGCTTGCCCGTAATGTAAGTCTCTACTAACTTAAGCTCGTAAAGTCTAGGATCAATTAGGTCTTCATGGGTTGTAATGTAGGATATAGGATAGGTAGGATAGATATGGACAGTAGTGACTAACCCTCCTAAGCACTTTTAATACAAAATACATTAACCTTTAAGCACATCATTTTCATGATCACTCAACATATTGCTACGAAATCGTAAATAACGTAGCCCATTGACTTTAAGCACATCTACATAAGCACTAGCACATATCAAAGTGAATTGGAGGAATTTTCTTTTCTTTTCTTTTTTTAAAATCATTTCAACACCCTCCATAAATTAGTATTACCATCTAGTTGCTCTCTCAATTTACACATGCACCTTTTGGCCTTTCTATGGTTCCACTCAAAAACTACCCAATCTCTTTTCTTTTACTTCTAGCGACTTAAGTCAGAGGTAAAGGTTCAACAAGATTTCATTAAAAACGAAAGGGAGTTGTCTTGTAATGTGGGTAAAAAAGGTTTACAAAGTCAATGGGCTAACAAAGGATAATATTTTATAATTAATTGGCAAATAAACCGAAGGATCAATCAAAGAAATGCCTATATCATTTCCTAAACTCAAAAGACTTTATTTCGCTTCGACTCACACACGGGGCAAGTTCTAGACTAACAAGGGATGGCACAGAGTACAACCAAAATCTCACCTTACACAATACACATGACTTACTCAGGACGGTTCAGACCTCACTCTCAAGTTAAAGCAACTAGCACAGTCAGGAAATAATCCAAACACTAGAAAGTAGCAACAGGAGTCAATAGACGAGCCCAAGCGCCAAAAGAAATACATATATTCTCAAGGCATATAGTCATAAGAATAAAGAAGAAAGTACTCGGTGCAAATGCTCCAGCTCTAAGTCCCAACACAAAACATGTCAAAAAGCATAGATACTCAAGTTCTTCCCATTCCATTATCAGTTGCAAAGAAAATCTTTTTGTATTTTTCTTTAGACTTTAAACCCTTAAGAAAACTGTCTAGGAAGTCCATCATTGGGAAAAGTCCAAAACTTTTTGAAAATTCTACTTGAAAAAAAAATTACTACCCAGTTCAAATGCCATCCCTTGGAAAAGAACCGTGGCCATAAGAAAAACCAATAGGGATTATTTCTACCTAACTTTCTTCTTCTTTTTTTGATTTTTTCCTTCTTCTTTTTTCTAATGCGCATAAAATAATACAACTAACATAGAAAACTACCCAAATTATCTCTTCACCCCACACTTAAAATTATGCATTGTCCCCAATGCACACCATAGATAACAAAAGGGTGACAAAAACTACCTGGTTGGCTAAAGGCCGAAGCATCAACAACTCATGGGATACTTAGACTTCTTCCAGACTTGGTCCTTCGTGCGGTACCTCACACTTAGTTCCAACCATCTAATTTCTGCTGCATCCTTCCAATAACTTTGCTTTCCATGCTCCTAGAAAATAAAAAATTGACACTACAAAAATAATATAATAAAAAAAGTAAAAAAAAAATAAAAGAAAGGAGTAAAGCTGGGCTCCCAACAAGCGCTTGATTTAACATCGCGGCACGACGCGAATCACTTTTTGTCTCCACCTCGATCTTATGAATTGAACCCCAAGTTTTGCTTCAAGCTTATGATTATGCTCTTGGGGTGGTACAAATTCTTGCGAGCCAAAAATTAGATAAAGTCTTATGCACTTTTTGGCTCTCGATCGAGGAGTGTCACTTTTCCTAGACGGCCTTGAGAATTTCAAAATATAAGGCTCATCTACCTCTTCCTTCTCCTTTTTATGCTCATAAGAATCCATTCCCTTTTCACCATCTGAACATAATGTAGAGAAGTGCAAGGAATGAGGTCCAACACGTTCAAATAAATGAAATTCATGATTTTTGACCTCCTCAGCACCAATCACACTAGAGTCATTTGTATCTTTGATGTCCTTGGCTAAGTCTAGTGTTACTTCTTGAACATTAACATCCTCAAATTCTAGATGGATACGTTTTTGGTGTTCTACTCTGACTTCCTCCATTAGCACCTCAATTTCATTGTCTAATTCATGCTCTTCTTGACTACTATTCCTAATATTATCTTGTTGAGCATTAAATGCTTCAACTAGTTGACTCACTTGTGCCTTCAGGTTGCGAATAATGGCATCTTGCCTTTGTATGTGCATATGTTTTTCATCATTTTATTCCACAAGGTACTTTAGCATATCCTTGATCTCTTTTAGGTTATCATCCACGGGTTCTTTGTTCCTATTAACTTCACAAGAAAAAGTAGAACCATCAAAGTAAAGGATTGGGAAAAGATAAGAAATATAAGCACAACCATGAAAAAGTGACCATCTCGACCACCACACATATCACATATACTCCACACATAATATTGAGTTGGTGCACATAACTTGTTGTCAGGAATATTTAGACTATTTTGACCCAAGTGGTTTCTGCCATGATTCACACAAGGAAGATTAACAATAGAATTACCAACATCAAGATTCTCATAATTCCAGGATGTCATATTTCTCAAATTAACAAGTAAAACAAAAACTAAAAAATCAAATATAAAAAATAAAAATAAAAGTTCAAACTTGAAACCTAGCAATATGTACCGTTAGTTCCCCGGCAAAGGCGCCAAAATTTGATCACGCCTAACTCTAGTCCTAAAAAGGATAAGTAGTCGCTGCAAATATAATCCGGTCTAAAAGTCCGGAGTTGAATTCCACAGAGAACTAAGGCTTAGCAGTCTGTTTAATAACACTAAGAAGACAAGATTGAACAATTTTCTAAATTATAAAGATTGAGATTTATATTTCTAACTAATTAACTATCAAATACTAGAAAGCGGTAAAATTATCAACTAACGGGACAAAGTGAATAAACAATTGAAAACTGAAAGTGAATAAACAGCTGAAAATTAACTATAATTGATTTATAAATAATTGGAATAAGGTCTAAGGTAATGGTTTCCCCCGTTGTTGATTTCCTTGGTTGTATATTTCTTATAGCTGTGACTTAGTTGCCTCTATCAATCATGAACTCTCCAGCTTCCATAAATCTCTCTCAAGCAGTTATGATAATTTACTAGACGCACTCTCTCAAGCTACGCTAACTAGATTCACATTACCGCTCACTTAGATTGCGCCCCAGGTATCGTTACTCTAATCCAACCTCTAAACCCTCGGTTATGACTCTCGTCTATATTCCGGGAGTGATGTTATTTAAATAACTACCTAAATATATACTCTCTCTCAAGCAGATACATAATAAATATGAACGGCTAATTAAGGATCCTTTCAATTAACCACAATCAAAACGTAGTTGAACAAATAGAGATTAGCAACTACTCAAAACTATACTAATATAACAACCAATTCATCCCCAACGGGTTTCACCAAAACCTTAGATTAAAAGATTTAGCTTCTCATAACAATGATAAAAAATAGGAAGAGGAAGGAAAAGCTCGTAGAAGAATTCCCTGTCTTGCTCCTATTATGTCTCTTGCCTCCTTAGGTCGAATCTATGTCAAAAATTGGTCTCCTCCCCTCAAAGTGGTTCTTTAGGATGTATTTATATGACCTAGGGTTAATGAGAGACGGAATTCTTCAATCCAACTTTGAATGGGAGAGCTGGAATCCGCGTCTGCCATCGCTGACTTTGACGCGGATCCACATTTGCCTTCGCGTCTAGACGCGGACTTTAACGCGGATCTAGCTTTTGAGATTCTCCCATTTCGCGAAGCGCTCCGTGCCTTTGCTTCGCTTCGCTGTTTTGAGCCTTAACTTTTCTCCTTTTTCGTGTCCGGCTTCGTGCCATGCACGAGAATAGACGAGCTCCCACTTCTTTAATTTCTTCTTTTTTTTTGTCAAATTGTCATCTTTTGATCATTTATCATCCGAACTCGTTCCTACACATAATTAACACATAATGAGTATATTTCACTTCGAAAGTCATGTAATCTCCCGCGATACACTCAAGAGTTAATATGCAAAAATACTCAAAAATATGCACTTTTCATCATTTATCAATCAGTCAATGTCCTTTTCATGGACAAATACTTTTTTCCATATTTCCGAGTTATCGTGTGTAGTGTTCCTTGTGATTCCATTCAAATCTTTAATAGAACTGTCTTTGTGTATTTTAAAGTTAAATCTGAATTGGAGTGAAATGGGGATCCTGCACATTATCTTTCATAAAGTATTTTTGTGCTCTTTGGATTATCTTTTGAACAAATGAAACTAAATTCAAGTATCTAACCTTGTTCCTTTTCATTCTTGAGGGTGCTATTACTCGTATTCTGGATGAAACACCTGAAGATTTCTACTCTAATACCATAAACCTACTTAGAAAAGCAGCAGACATTTGCTATGCTGGTCTAGCGGAGATTCCATGCTTTACTCCATACAAGCCACAAGGATCCATGTTTCTTATGGTATCGCTATAAACACCCTAGTCCAAATATACGTATTTTTCAGTATTTAGTTGGATAAAGATTCTGAATAGTCTATTTTGCTCATCTCTATCAGGCAAAACTAAACATGTCACTTCTGGAAGGCATCGACAATGATATAGAATTCTGCACCAAGCTTGCCAGAGAGGAATCTGTAATAGTTCTACCTGGTAAGTTGTTCTGTTGCATCACTATTGACAACATTAAAGATGTAGAACTTCAGGCAGGTGTATTTTTGCATGTTCATAAATATTAACGTATTGCATGGGAAGCACTTGGATTGAAGAATCGGGTAAGAGTAACTTTTGCTGTGGAAATTTCAGCTCTTGAGGAAGGCCTTGGCAGGATCAAAGCCTTCTGTTCCAGAAATTACAAATAGCAATAAGCCAAAAATTTGTCACATTGACAAATTGTTCCAAGTCTGCCAAAAACCAAATAATAAGAGTTGCAGATGTTGCTATGGGACTTGATAATTGGCTCCTAATAATTGTTGCAGTTAAGCAATCAGAGGCCAATGCTGGTTTTTACGGGATAAAAATGTTCTGTCAAAGGCAAGCCATGGAGAAAAAGCAAGCAGATTTAATCTAATAAGTGAGTGAAATGAGGTGATCTGAAGCTGCTCATTGAACCTCACGGTCAATCATTGAAGGAAATGTGAATCTCTCGTTCCCTTAGGTTGTTATTGATAATAGTACAATATCAAGCTGGGTTGTATACCCAACTTCATGGCTGGCTATATGCTCTTACTGCTTGTAAGACTGCCTTAAAGTAGAATAAGTGCTTGTGAAATGGATAACTGTGTTCACTGTCCAATGTTATTGATCGCATACTGAAACATAATTCATCCGAAATCAGAGGATCTTCTAATCCTGTTAAGCGCATGATACTTTTTTTATAATACTGGAAACGTCCAGGTTCTTTATGCAGTTAAGTTGTCAAACATGCGATCTACTTCACTTTTTTCTTATAGTTTTTGTTACATGTATGTATATGATCCGCATCAAGAGCAATAGATGCAGTCAGGTTCATTGCTCCTTGCTTGAATTTGTCCATGCCCGCACCAAGAAAGAATGGATAAGGAACCTATGAATCATTAAAGTATTGTAAATATGGCAGTAATGATCTGGGGACTGAAGCGGCAAGAGGGGTTGCTCTGATGGTAAGCAACCCCCACTTCCAACCGAGAGGTTGTGAGTTCGAGTCTCCCCAAGAGCAAGGTGGGAAGTTCTTGGAGGTAAGGATGCCGGGGGTCTATTTGGAAACAGCCTCTCTACCCAAGGGTAAAGATAAGGTATGCGTACACACTACCATCCCCAGACCCCACTAAATGAGATTATACTGGGTTGTTGTTGGTGATCTGGCGACTGAAGAATTGGCTGCAGTTAAAAAGCTTTCTGCTTGAGGCATGCTGCTTAAAGACATTGTTTACTATTTCAATAACATCAATGTGAATAGAATAGTCGGACTGAACCGCCAATTATTTTGGCTAACTTCGACTCATTTGGAGATTGAGGCACTGTTGATTGATGACTCAACTAGACTACTATGCTGCCATAAACTGACTTTTGACGGGAGCACCTTAAAATATCAAAATATACATAGAATTTTGAAGGTAAAAAATCATAAATAATTTGATTTACAACCGGTAATTGAATAATAATCACGATTTCAAAACTAATTCAAATTTAAATCATTTTTTCAAAAGTAATCGAAATATTCATATTAGCATAATGTGCTACAATTTCATACTGCGGTGGAGCTCTAACATATTATGCTGGAAGTTTATACGCAGGACCTCCATAATCCAACATATTATGCTGGAACTTTTCGTGTTTCAGCTAGGGTATTTTTGTTCAAATGGTATCTTCGCATAAAATAGTGTCTACTTTTTAATTATCAGTCCGAAAACTGGCTCGCCTATGCTATTTCTAAAGTTTTAAAAAGAAAAAATAAAAAAGGGGAAGTTAAACTATATACCTATCTACACGGCCTCTTTACAACGTATATCCTAAAATTGAAAATCCTTAAAATAATTACTTCATAGGATCATGTTTGTATTTGATTTTCTTTAATTTGCGTTTTTCTTGCTTTTTTGATCTTGAGGCTTTGTCGGGCCTCGAGAGCTTTAATAAGGTAAGGTTTTCGCCGTTATTGTTATATGGGCAACAATACTGGTGTCTCCCCCCTTATCTTATTTTCCTATTTGTTATAATTCTCAATTTTTTTTATTAATGAAAACTAACCCTAGGCATTCGCCTAGTAGATTGCCAAAAAAAAAATTATATCCTAACAGTCACGACTATATTGGGATAATATTCCTTAAATGTAGTCGTAGCTCATGATAGTAACTTGAATATTACTATTTACCTCTCTCTTATTGAAGCCAATTACTCAAGTTTATTATATTCCTAAAAAATACTTACCTTTTGCACAATACAAACTCTTCAAAGAAGAAATTTAATAAAAATCCCACAATAAATAGCAACATTCACTTTACAAAATAGATAATATTTAGTTTATATATTTAATACATTTACAGTAATATTCCTAAAATAAAGAGGCATATTCATTTTATATATTGATAGTATTTAATTTAAAACTTATAGTATTCACTACATCTATGATAAATTTCAATAACTATACAATGATATTCAATTTATATGTTATTATTATTATTCCACTCATACATTCAACTTAATTTTCGATTTACAACAAAGTATTCTAATGTGTGTAGCAACATTCAAAACATAATCAGCGATATTCAATTTATATGTCAATACCAGAATATTCTATTAAAGTGCCCAATTAAAATCTAACACAATCAACATGACTAGAATATACTATTAAGGAATAGTAGTATTCCAAATTATTTCTAACAATATATCAATATTTAATCATAAAGCAGATATACTATTAGTGCATTGGTTTCAATACTATATTTTAATATTTATTTTGGTTTGAATACGGTACTCTAATATTTATTTTGGTCTGAATATTGTATTCCAAATCAAAATATTATGGTATGTTTGGGACCAGGGAAGGATAGTGTGCACATATGCCTTACCCTTATCTTGTGGAGGTAGAGATGCTGTTACCAATAGACTCTCGTCTCAGGAAAGCATAGGCACTACAATTAAAAAGTAACTATAGTTTTATAAAATAGGTATATAATGTAAAATAAATATTTTAAATGTACATGGAGTGAACTGGTGTTTCCATGGATATACCGCATAGATTTCTCAATAAAAAGGAAAAAATTATGCGTCACACTAAACATTTATACTATATTTACCATTCGTAGCTATACTTTCAGCAAATTTACCATTCCTAGCTATATTTGAATTTTATAACAAATCCATAAAACAAGAGATTAATTGTTTAAACTGAAACAAAAGAGTAACTAGCTCTTGTAGCCCAGTTGGTTGGAGGACCACCTTACTTAGCAAAGGTCTTGAGTTCAACTCAATCGCTATAAGTTGTATTATTTGTATACACCCTTGTATTTGAGACAGGCTACAGTTGATACATGTTGTATTCGTCGCGAATAAATACAATTATGTGAACAAAAATAGTTGATACATGCTCTATTCGTTGTCCGAACAAATACAATTGACACAAGCAGTATTTGTTGTATGTTTGAATACACATGATACAAACTAGTAACAATTGAATAGTGACTACAAATAATAATTACACAAAATATAATTAATAGGCTATATACTATAGTGTTTTATGAAAATTCCTCGTAAAAAAAGATTACTAACAAAAATTGCCGCCAGAATCCAAGAGCATACGGGTGTTCAACAAAACCCGAAAATCGAACCAAACCAAACTGATCAAAAAATTGATATTTTTGTGATTTGATTTAATTTTGGTTTTGAATTTTAAAAACCGATCAAATTTGGTTTGGTTTTATTTTTAATCAAAATAACCAAAAAAATCGAACCAAATCGGCTATAGGAGTAGCTATTTTAAATTTATTATTATACCTATATATGTGTATATTTTATACAAAGTTTCAAAAATTTTATGGTGAATGTTAATCTTTTGCACTTTTTGCATAGTTTTTTTTACCTTTATATTCTAGTTTGATTGATAGTTTCCTTTTGTTAAATGTAAGAATCCATTTCATGTTAAAAATATATTTTTAATTGAGTCCTTAAATTATTCATCACTATTTGATTCAATTATTATCAATATATTTTAGTAAATAATAGATTTCTCAAAAGGAAAATTATTTTGATGTGTTACGTTGAAAATATAGTCGCCAGAAAGCGTGTGGTAGAAAAACCGACAGATATAAATCGAATCGAGAAAAACTGACTTAATTGGTTTAGTTTGGTTCTAATATTTAACACCCCAAGTTACTCGATTTGATTTTTTTTTAGGAAAAAATCGATCCAAATCGAACCATAAACACCTACAACAACAACAATAACAACTCACTATCATTTCACAAGTTGAGGTCTGAAGAAGATAATATGTACGTAGGCCTTTACTCCTAATCCGAAGGGCAAAGAAACTGTTTCCCGAAAACCCTCGGCTGAACCATGAACACCTGCAAGAGCAGCAAAAGCCCACAAAGGTTAAAAGCGAACAAACGGACTTGCCTCCCATTTCCTACCGTTAGGACTAAGAATCAAAAGCCCAATGGGCCCAAATTCCGCCGCTAAAATAATCAAATGCTGAAAAAGGCAATGTCTCCTCCAACGGCTATTTTCTCCTTACCTCTTCTACAAATCGCACCAGAATCTTGTCCATACCCTCCTCCCCTGCTAATCAAGAACAAAAAAGGAAAACACTGCAAAATTAGAATGACACAAACTTCTCTAGTCCCAACAATGGATACAACTCCTCCATCTCATCGATCTGAGCCACGAAGCCGAACAAAATCAGCATCAAGACTCTCAAAACTCCGCCGATATGATGAAGAAAATGAATCCCTTACTCCAAGAGTCTCTCTTGAAATAGTCCCTTCACCAAGATTACCAGCTTCTCCAACGATGCCACCTAAGAAGCCTACTTATAGTAATAATCTCCCGCTTCACGAGCTGCTACTTCTTTCGCCTTCTCCTTCTCCTCTTCGAAAATCCAGGACTCGTCTTGCTGATAAGCTTGAATTGGTTGACGATGGGGTTGAGCCTAATGGGGTTCGTACAAGGAGAAGAAGTAGAAACTCTTTAGTTGGTGCTTCGCCACGAAATAATAGAAGATCAAGGAGAAGGTTAGAGCAAGAAATGAGAGAAGATAGAGATTTGGGGTTAGTTGAGGAAGTGGTTAAACCAAGAAAGAAGAGGAATAATGGTAAATCTAAAAAGGATAAGCTTAGCTTGGTTCTTTCAAATTCAACAAGTATGTCTCAGATTATTCTGATCTTTACTTTATAACACCATATTTCATTTCTCATGCTTACTTTTTGTTTTTTGTTTTTTTAAGTAATAGAAGCAAAAGGAGGAGAAGGGTGTGATTTAATAAACAGAATTGAGCTGCTGTTAAGTGATTTAGTGATGTGGAGGGATGTGGCAAGGTCAAGCCTCTGGTTTGGTTTAGGGTCTCTCTGTTTTTTATCTTCTTGTTTTGCAAAAGGAGTTACTTTTAGGTATATTTCCTTCTCTTATATCCCACTTTTTCTTTTTAATAAGAAGAGATCTCCATTTAATAATATTCTTGATTGCAGCATTTTTTCTATCATGTCGCAATTGGGATTACTGTTTTTGGTTGTTTCATTCTTCTCACATTCCATTCGCCAAAGGTAAACGTTCAACTAGTAAGTTATTTATTCTTCTCAATAATGCTGCACTATCAGTCTGAATGGTTCATTAATTACTAAAATTCAGAGATGGTTCAGAAGTAAAGAGTGAATTTCAGCTGACTGAAGATGACATTTTGAGAATGGGAAGATTGATACTTCCAGCTGCAAATCTTGCAATTTCGAAAACACGAGAGCTTTTTTCAGGAGAACCTGCTATGACCCTCAAAGTATGTTATCTTATTCTCCTACTCTCAAGTTTATAGACTTCCATTTTAGCACTAGTTCTATACTTGTATTTTCATGCTTAAGTACTTGTCATTTATTGGAAATGTGCTTATTGTTTTAGTTAGTACCAGTCCTGCTAATTGGAGCTGAGTATGGCCATTTGATAACTCTATGGAGGCTCTGTGCCCTCGGTATGATCACTCAATTGTCCTAAATGCACATTATTAGTATTACATTCTATCATGAAATTTCAGAATAATTAACACTAAATACTTTCTGGTGTTCAATCTTGTCAGGGTTTTTCATCAGTTTTACTGCCCCAAATCTGTATTCCTCTTATTCTTCTCTGATATCTAATAAAGGTAATAAGTGCTTCAGATTAAAGATTATTTCCTATTGATGGTTGCTTCTACGTTTCACATCTAATCGAGAACAAGTGCATATTTTGTTGAGACAGCCAACTATATGAAATGCTGGATGATGGAGACATGGGGAGCTTGCTCTCACAAGAAAATGATAGTTGCATCAGCATTGACTGGATTTTGGAACCTAACCTCTGTCAGAACACGAATCTTCACAGGTAATTTGCGAACCAGTTCATTCATTATTGTTAGATTTGGTTTGATCTTTTATCTAAGCCATATTCTAACAAAATGGCAGTTAGCTTAGATTGAACCTTCACTCGGAACTAAAAAGTGTGTGGTTTTGGTCCTTGGCAGCATTCATATGTCTGGTAATATTCAGATACTGTAGACAGCATATAGAGGCAAAGATTGAACAAGTGGTCGGAGTGGAAGAAGAAGAAGAAGAAGAAGAGCAGCAGCAGGCATTGGTTGTGTCAAGGAATCACTGCTAATACTAGGGACTGCTAAGCTACTAACAGTAACTCCTCTTGTTATTTCTAATTCTATCTACGAGGAGGAAAATATTGTTGCATTTCCTGGTTTTTTGTATATCCAACCAAAGCCAAGGAAGAAGAGCTCTACTGTTCTTCTCCTGGAAATAACTTCTTTATTTTTTCCACTATTTTACTTAGCTACCATTTTGAAGGAAATACACAAAAGATTTGTGCACATTGGAGAAAGTGCTCTATTAGTGACACTGGTTGACCACTCTTCTCGAGTTTTTGGATGCACTCTCGCCTTAAGTAGATTACTCCATTGTATTGTGACTGTTGTCTTCTCATCCCCTCTCTGCTCCCCGTCACTAATGGAAACAACATCAAGTTATCAATAATGACAACCCAGTAAAATTGGGGCCTGGAAGGATAGTGTGTACGCAGATCTTACCCTCGCTCTGTAGGAATGGAGAGGCTATTTTCGATAGGGATTCGAACCCTCGATAGTTCTTTGTTAAAACTATACCGGTTTTCAAGACCGGGGCTATCAACCGCTCAACCATCTCTCCGAAAAGCTATTTTTATTTTATTCCTCCGAATAGAACATGGCCATAGGGGTGGATACCCCCACTATCTGTAGAAAGATCTCAAGTGTGAATCCACCGGTCGATTTATCTATCCGTATATAGATATATGAACTCAAAAGGTGCTGAGTTGGAATCCCATTCTAACTAAGAATGAGTCATTGCCCTTCTCCGACCGGTTGTTCGAGCTCATCAATCAAGACGGCGGGGAACTTAGATGATTCATCTTAGTATGCCGGGTATGTCTTTGCGCAAGGTTCCGCTTGTTACCTCGTTAACTCGATAAAGCCAGCTCGGGAAAGCGGTTTGGTATATTATTGAACAAAAATGGTGATATTGTTCCTCCATTGATCAAGAATTTCAATTTTTGGGAAGTATCATGATCGTCCAATAAAAAGGGTTTCTTTCATCCTTGGCTCAAGAAGGCGAAAAGAGACGGTAGTTCAGTAACATCAACATAAGCCAGAAAGATATGGCCCAGTTGCTTTAATACAACTTGCAAAGCATTCTCTTCACTCTCACCATTTCTGACGTCCAACACACCCCAAAAGTTCAAGGTAATGATTCCCCATATAATTTAAATGACTCAAGGTAAAGTTGTACTGAGTGGCATGTTACGAAGAGGAAATAGATAAAAAGAAAAGAGAGAGAGAGGACGCATGTGTCTCAACAACATCAAACTCAGTTAAGTGAAGAGGTGACATGTACGCAGACCTCTCCTACCTTATAGAGTTAGAGGGCAACCAAACCTGTTTTAGGACTGGTGAAATTTGGAAAGAAGAAAAAAATGGAGTAACTTCATTTTCATAAATGCCTCGATTAATAACAACGGATTTCATTCGCATGTTCTCAGTGAAAATAATTCTGATATTCATTTAAGTGTTCAAATCCCGACTAATAAATAAAAGCTGGAGTAACTTCATTTTCATAAATGCCTCGATTAATAACAACAGATTTCTTTCGCATGTTCTCAATGAAAATGATTTTGATATTCATTTAAGTTTTTAAATCCCGAGGTCTAATAAATAAAAACTTGAACAATCTATAATAGTCGGGGGCGGCCCTTTCATTAAACAAGTAAAATAACTATTTTAGGTCCACATTTGTAAATGTCTTGTTTTTTTTACACCAAATAGATTATGTATAAGTTTAAAAAAAGATTATGTGAAAGTTAAAAAGTTTGATTTCTTTCTTTAACAAGTATAGAGAAAAAGGATTTGCAGCTGCAATCTTTTCTGCCACAAAAATTGCACTTGAAATGGATATCGAACCCGAATTTCCTAAGAAACGTATGATGTAAAATGTCAAAATATTTCGAAGAGTCCTTTTGAGTTGATTATTTTATATATCGTAGATAAGGCTATTTTTTTCACTTCAAAATAGATTTGAACAATTCGAAACATATGAAAGTATTTTTGATTTTCTATTTAGCGGTAAAAGTTAAGATCACTAGATGATAAAAATTTAAAAAAATATTATTTTAATATTGAATGTTCCTGAAAGCATAGTAATCAATTCGACAATGATGGTTTAGATTTATCTTTGGAATTAAAAATATTAAGAAAAATAGTACACAATTAGAAGATAACAGTTTAATTGATACACTCTATCAAATAAAAAGATTTGATTCTTTTTCCAATACCTATATTACTTATGGAATAATGTTAATAACTCTTATTATTGTCACTTCGGCAGAAAAAAGAATTTAAAATTAAAATTGATAAAATCCTACCTAAGATCAATAACGTCTCAAGAAAGATTATATCTATTAAGTATATTGCTACTTAAGAATAAATACTTATTAGGAGTTATTGATTATAAGAAAATTATTAATAACTTTGTATATAAGAAACATTAGAAAAATAGACTTCTGTTATGAAATAGAAGATTCTTACACTTCTATTTAAGGTGAATGTCTTTAATGTATTTAATTAGAGAGATTTTAGAGTCCTATTATTGGTAGCAAGATCTTCCTCCTCCCTATAAATAGAGGTGCTCTCTACCATTGTAATACACTCCTAACTCTCAATAAGAAGAACTCTCTCTACTCTTCTCTCTATTGCTATTGTTCTTTCATAATTGTTCTTGTCTTTACTTTAGTTTATAACACGTTATCAGCACGAGACTCTACCGTCTCAAGTACCATTCTCGAAAATCCAAGGTATTTTCCCTCTTCCTAATTTAATTTTCGAGTATGTCTGACATTATGAAAAGAAATTTTGTTGCCCTTGAAATTTCGGGCAAGAACTATATGACATGGGTGTTGGATGCTGAAATCCACCTAGATGCTATGGGTCTCGGAGACACCCTCAAAGATAAAGAAAAAGCATCCACCCAAGATTGTGCGAAGGCCTTGATTTTCTTGCGCCACCACCTTGACGAAGGTTTGAAGATTGAATATCTCACCGTCAAGGATCCACTCGTTTTGTGGAACGGCTTAAAGGAGAGATATGACAACCTGAAGTTGGTCACTCTGCCACAAGCACGATATGATTGGGCCCATCTGAGGCTACAGGACTTTAAGTCCGTTTCTGAATATAATTCTGCAATGTTCAGAATTACTTCTAAACTGAAGCTATGTGGAGATAACATCTCCGATTACGATATGCTTGAGAAAACGTTTACAACGTTTCATGCCTCCAATATGGTACTGCAACAACAGTACAGAGAAAAGGGCTTTACGAAGTACTTTGAACTGATTTCTCTCTTACTAGTGGCTGAGCGAAATAATGAACTGCTCATGAGAAATCACGAAAATAGACCAACTGGGTCTACACCACTGCCTGAAGCAGATATGGTGCACTCTCACTATGCCAAACATGAAAAGGACCGTGGTCATGGTCATAAACGGGGTCAAAGCCAAGGACGTGGACAAGGAAGAAATTCCAAAGAAGTCCGTCACCCCCCAAAGAGAGATAACCACCGAAAGCAGAAACGGGATCCCGAAGATCCTAAGGCAAATAGTTCAGAAACTATATGTTATCGTTGCGGTGGAAACGTGCACTGGTCTAGGACTTGCCGAATACCAAGACACTTGGTTGACCTTTATCAAGCATCTCGAATGAGAAAACGCCCTGAAACAAATTTTGTCTCTGACGACAACTTTGACTTCACCCACCTGGATGTGGCAGACTTCTTTGAGCAACCCGAGGGAAAGATAGACCACCTAATCGGTGACGGAACCGTGATGAAAGAAGATGGAGCTGTTTGATTCTACTTGTATTAGCCAATGAATAAATTAATAGTCATTAGCATTAGCTCGTATTAGTTAGTTCATGATGTGATGTTTGTAGTAGTTCATTAGAATGTTTTCAATATGCTCAAATATCAATAAAATCTTTATTTTCAAGTAGAGGTAATCGACTAGCCTGAAAAACTAGTCGGTTATCTCACGTTTCGCATAAAACTGCAAAACAATCGATTGTCAATGATCAACAATCGATTGTCTTTAAAAATAGTGGCCTGGAATTTTTCAAAAATGATCAACAATCGATTGTCTATGTCTGAACAATCGATTGTCTTATCCAGTGAGGTCCAGAATTTTTCAAAAATGATCAACAATCGATTGTCTATATTTGACAATCGATTGTCAGACACAGTGAGGTCCGGAATTTTTCAAAAATCATCCACAATCGATTGTCGATATCGAACAATCGATTGTCTTAAACAGTGTGATCTAAAGTTTTTCAAAAATAACAAATAATCAATTGTGTGTGTTTAACAATCGATTGTCTATGTTCCAACAATCGATTGTGTGTTTAATAATCGATTGTCTTATGAAAAACGCTGAAATTTTCAAACTGCATAGTAATTGATTATGGACAACATATCTGATTTTGTTAGTCAACTGTTAGTAGCAGATTTTGAAAATATTATGTGACACAAAAGGATTGAACTTGTTTATTCTTATGTTCGTGTATCTCCTTTTTTGTATGTCAAACTATGGGAAAGCAAAATGGATATCTCACAAAGCGAACTTGGATCAACATCCAACTGTAAAAGTATTTGCCTAGTTGATTCATGTACTACACATACAATACTCAAAGAAAGGAAGTATTTCTCTCAACTGAATATGTGTAAGGCAAACATTACTACAATCTCTGGAAGTAGTAAATTGATTGAAGGCTCCGGAAGAGCTATTGTAACTCTGCCCAAGGGCACGATGTTAATCATAGAGAATGCAATGTTCTCCTCCAAGTCTATGAGAAACTTGTTGAGCTTTAAAGATGTACGCCGGAATGGCTACAATATTGAGACAATGGATGAAGATAATCTTGAATATCTCGTCCTCACTTCAAAGAATGTCTCCGGCCAAAAGAGGGTTATTGAGAAATTCCCGTCTTTATCTTGTGGCCTGTATTGGACAAGAATTAGTGCAATTGAGGCACATTCAACAGTAAATCTAAAGAATACTGAGTCCAATACATTTGTACTTTGGCATGATCGACTGGGTCACCCAGGATCAACCATGATGAGACGGATTATAGAAAGCTCATATGGGCATCCGTTAAAGAATTTCAAAATTCTCTCAAGTAATGAATATCCTTGCACTTCGTGTTATCAAGGCAGGCTGATTATCAGACCATCCCCAACAAAGGTTGGGACTGAGTCACCCCAGTTTCTGGAACGTATACAAGGGGACATTTGTGGACCTATTCACCCACCTAGTGGGTCGTTTAGGTATTTCATGGTCTTGATAGACGCATCCTGTAGATGGTCTCATGTGTGCCTGTTGTCATCTCGCAACCTGCCGTTTGCGAAGTTAATGGCACAAATAATTCGGCTACGAGCACACTTTCCAGATAATCCAATCAAGTCCATTAGACTGGATAATGCTGCTGAGTTTACATCCCAAGCATTTAATGATTATTGCTTATCAATCGGGATAAAAGTTGAACATTCTGTAGCCCATGTTCACACTCAGAACGGTCTTGCAGAATCGTTAATTAAGCGCTTGCAGTTGATTGCAAGGCCATTACTGATGAGAACGAGGCTGCCCACTTCAGTGTGGGGTCATGCCATATTGCATGCAGCAATGCTAATTCGTCTCAGGCCGACGAATTACCACAAGTATTCTCCGTTGCAATTGGTTTTGGGTCATGAACCCGATATATCCCATTTAAGGATATTTGGATGTGCCGTATATGTGCCTGTAGCACCGCCATCCCGCACCAAAATGGGTGCGCAAAGAAGGTTAGGAATATATGTTGGGTTTGATTCGCCCTCCATCATTCGCTACCTTGAAACATTGACAGGCGACCTGTTTACTGCACGATTTGCAGACTGTCGATTTGATGAAACACTTTTCCCAAAATTAGGGGGAGAAGTTGGTGAAACCAAACGGGAAATTTTGTGGAAAAATGAATCATTATCTCATCTTGATCCACATACCTCTACTTGTGAGAAAGAGGTACAAAAGATTATCCATTTGCAAAGAATAGCAAATCAAATGCCTGACGCATTTACGGACTTGAAGAGGATAACGAAATCCCACATTCCTGCGGAAAATGTTCCGATCCGTATTAAAGTCCCTATTGGACAATTATCTAGTGTCATATCCAATGAGTCAAATGCACGCCAGAAGCGTGGCAGACCATTAGGTTCCAAAGATCGAAATCCTAGAAAGAGGAAAAAGAACGATCTAAATGACACTATGAAAGAATCACATGAGGACGCTCATGATTTGATTAATTCCGAGATTCACGAAGAATCTATTGAGCCTGAAGCTCTTGAAAATACGGAACTACTCCCAAATCCAATTAATATTGAGGCAAATATTAATCGAGTGGATGTTGTGGTAGATAATGTCTTTGCTTATAATGTAGCATCTAACATTATGAAAGAATGTGAGGATCTCGAACCTCAATCTGTGAAAGAATGTCGAGAAAGACATGATTGGCCAAAATGGCAAGTAGCAATTCAATCTGAATTGAATTCGCTGGCAAAACGTGAAGTTTTTGGCCCTATAGTTGAAACACCTAATGGTGTTAAGCCCGTTGGCTACAAGTGGGTCTTTGTACGCAAACGAAATGAGAAAAATGAAGTACAAAGATACAAAGCACGACTTGTTGCACAAGGTTTTTCCCAAAGGCCTGGTGTCGATTATGAAGAGACATATTCGCCTGTAATGGATGCGATAACCTTTCGTTATCTCATAAGTTTTGCTGTCCATGAGAAGCTGGACATGCACTTAATGGATGTCGTTACTGCCTATCTTTATGGCTCACTTGATAACGACATATACATGAGAATTCCCGATGGACTCAAGGTGCCAAATGCGCACAATTCCAAATCTCGGGAAATGTTTTCAATCAAATTGCAAAGGTCCTTGTATGGTCTAAAGCAATCAGGACGAATGTGGTATAATCGTCTAAGTGAGTACTTGTTGAAAGAAGGCTATATAAATGATGCCATTTGCCCATGTGTGTTTATAAAGAAAACAACATCGGGATTTGTTGTACTTGCCGTATATGTTGATGACATAAACCTTATTGGAACCCCTGAAGAACTCCAAAAGGCAATTGATTATCTAAAGGATGAATTCGAGATGAAAGATCTCGGGAAGACTAAACTATGTCTTGGTTTGCAAATTGAATATTTGGCAAACGGAATTTTTGTTCATCAATCTACCTATACAGAAAAGGTATTGAAACGGTTTTATATGGATGACGCACATCCGTTAAGTACACCGATGGTTGTTCGTTCACTTGAAGTGAACAAATATCCATTCCGACCTAAAGAACGGAATGAAGAGATACTTGGTCCTGAAGTACCATATCTTAGCGCAATTGGCGCATTGATGTATCTTGCAAATACTACAAGGCCTGACATTTCTTTTTCAGTTAATGTCTTAGCAAGATTTAGCTCAGCTCCTACGAGGAGACATTGGAATGGGATCAAACACATATTGCGGTACCTAAAGGGGACTACCGATTTGGGCCTATTTTATGGAAAGAATTGCAGCCCGGATCTTGTTGGTTATGCTGATGCTGGATATTTGTCTGACCCACATAAGGCTCGGTCTCAAACGGGTTATGTGTTTACCTGTGGAGAAACCGCCATATCTTGGCGATCGACTAAGCAATCAATTGTGGCTACTTCATCTAATCATGCCGAGATAATTGCTATTCATGAAGCAAGTCGGGAGTGTGTGTGGCTAAGGTCGATAATACATCATATCCAAGACAAATGTGGTTTGAAATGTGATAAACTACCCACAACTTTATATGAAGATAATGCAGCATGTATAGCTCAATTGAAGGAAGGATTCATAAAGGGAGATAGAACGAAGCATATTTCACCAAAGTTATTCTTCACACATGATCTTCAAAAGAATGGTGATATCAATGTTCAACAGATTCGTTCAAGTGACAATTTGGCTGATTTGTTCACAAAATCTCTACCAACGTCAACCTTCAAGAAGCTAGTTCACAAGATCGGAATGCGAAGACTTAAGGACATAAATTGATGTTCTTATCAGGAGGAGTTAAGGCGCGTTGCACTCTTTTTCCCTTACAAGGTTTTGTCCCAATTGGGTTTTCCTTGCAAGGTTTTTAACGAGGCAACCAATAGGCGCATATTCAAACATGTGTACTCTTTCCTTACTTTAATTTTTCCCATTGGGTTTTGTTTTAAGGTTTTAACGAGGCACATCATTGAATAGACATTCAAGGGGGAGTGTTATGAAATAGAAGATTCTTACACTTCTATTTAAGGTGAATGTCTTTAATGTATTTAATTAGAGAGATTTTAGAGTCCTATTATTGGTAGCAAGATCTTCCTCCTCCCTATAAATAGAGGTGCTCTCTACCATTGTAATACACTCCTAACTCTCAATAAGAAGAACTCTCTCTACTCTTCTCTCTATTGCTATTGTTCTTGCATAATTGTTCTTGTCTTTACTTTAGTTTATAACAACTTCAAATAAATAAATAAATTTTTATTTTAAAAAAATTAAAGTACCTTATAAAGACAAGAGGGGTTGCTCTGATAATAAGCAACTCACACTTCCAACCGAGAGGTTGTGAGTTCAAATCCTCCCAAGAGTAATGTGGGAAGTTATCGGGGGTCTATTTGGAAACAGTCTCTTTACCCAAGTGTAGGGGTAAGGTCTGCGTACACACTACCCTCTCAAACCCTACTAAATAAAATTATACTGGATTGTTGTTGTTTTAAAGTCCCTCATAAAATTTGATTTCAATCCACAAAATTCGTTGGACACTCCCATAATAGTGTCTTTGATTTGATATCAGAATCATTTTTTGGCATTATTTCCGTACCAATCATTTTCCCGTCTACATTTGTCCAATAATTATTTAAATTTTTCTTTTGTCCCGGGGGAGGGGGGAGGTGGAGGAGACACGCTACGACGTGGAACCAAGTCAACAGAACTGGCCCACTTCAAAGACCCTAAAAATCGTTTGTTTTTCTTCATACAGCACCGTTTTGATCTTATTCCGAAAATTCTGAAATTAGGGTTTAAGGATTTTTGCTTTCGTATCGGAAATGGCAACAGCGGCGGTACCGAGTACGGCAGCTACTACAGAAAAGAAGAAACCCGTTTTTGTGAAAGTGGATAGCTTAAAGCCAGGTACACATGGACACAACTTGACGGTTAAGGTTGTTCATTCGAACACCGTCAAAGCCACTGGCGGCGCGAACCGAGGCGGCAGATCATCGGCGTCGCTAAATCCTCGTGGTCCGGCTCGTCTCGCCGAGTGCCTTGTCGGTGATGATACCGGTTCCATCCTCTTCACCGCCCGTAATGAACAGGGTATGTACGAAATAATCTCTCATTTCCTGAAATGAAATTTTACTTTACATTAGTAATTGTTAGCTTACTTTTTTAATTGATTTTAATTTAAAAAATTTGTTCGGTTTGGTCACCTATTTAGTGTAATGGTAACTTACACGGCAAATAGTAAGAGAAATGGAGGTTATGATTGTTTGAGAATACCTGGAAATGAAACTCTGTCTTTTTAATGTATTTTTGAAGGATTTGAACAATTTAGAGAAATCTAATGACCAAGGTGTGCATTTGCATGTTATGAAGGATTTTCAGTATTGATTGAACGTGTCAATTTGGTGTCTTTTTATAATGTGCTGAGGTTAATTCTGTAATTGGGAAATCTTACCTTGTGTTCTAATCCCGATTTCTTTCTGGACCTCTAAAGAATAAGCTCATTTCTCATCTGTACATTTTCATAGAGTATCTTGGTAAGATGAAGAGGATGTTGTGATTCTATAAGTTCGGATATTGACCTGTTCAGCTCGTCTTATTAGGAAGCTATGATGTGGAATGAGAACATCTACTTTAAAGCATTTCCATTCCCCTATATGGAAATTCCACTTTCTCTATGATTAATATGCACCTCCCTCCCTTTGTTGAGCTTTCCGTTTAATGGATAGGAATGAATTTCTTTATCTGAACTCATATGACTATCCTTCTAGCCTTCAGTAAATAAAGTATGGGTTTGGTTTGAACAGAGCTGAAACAGTTTAGTTTTACCCTAGCCAAGAACCCCCTTGCTTAGGAGTCAGCAGCGGTCCTTTCCCTCTTTGATCCCGTTGCGACTCCCCCAACCTCTTTGTTGGAGATGAAAGGTCCCTTCCATTGGGATATCCCCCCCCCCCCCCCCCATTTGTCAACGTATTAGCTGTATTAACAACTCTCTTTTAAGATAGCAAATACTGAAATATTTTCTTTTCATGGAGAAATACTGGTTGGTCTATGCTATTGATATATTTGGCATGCATATTTCACTGCAATTGATAGTTTATTTGTGTACAGTGAAGGTTGCTGGCAAAATATGCAGATCTGTTAGCTATTGGAGTTTGTCATTTTTTGAACTGTTCTATGTGATCGCCTAAGGCCATCTCCAACTCTCCCCCATTTCTCCATAATGGGGGCATTTTTGCCATAATGGAGCTCCAAGGCTCCCCATTTTTGCCTCCAAAATGAGAGATGAATAGTGTTACTCCAAATATGAAGGTACACTATTCATCTCCTCCATTACTATTCGTGATTATTTTATTATTATTTTTATTTAACTCTTTTAATTGATCTTTTATATATACCTAATTATGTTTATGTAATATTTAATATGAATTTTTCATAATGTAAAATGTATTGAATTATCTTGTATCTCAATGAATTCACTTTTATTTGAATTATCCGCTAATATATATGATTTATAATATTTGCTTACAAATTATATTATTTAAAAATTTATGGTATAAAATAATATTATATTAAATTATATGTGATGAATATGTAAAAAAGATAGATTGAATTAATAGGAATAAGAAAATAAAATTTAAATAACATATAATAATATAATATTGAAGAGAAAAGAATATAAAATGGAATATTCTTTTTTGGAGTAAAAATGGAGTAGTGGTTGGAGTAACTTTACTGCATTTTGGAGGAGAAAGTAGGGATAAGAGTTGGAGATGGCCTAAATGAGGGCTTTCCTTTTGTTCCAGTGAATAGGGACTGTTAGTTTTATGCTTTGGATAGTCACCTATTTCCATTCACATGCAGTTGATATGATGAAGGCCGATGCCATTGTGATTCTTCGTAATGCAAAGATAGACATGTTCAAGGGTTCAATGCGACTTGCAGTAGACAAATGGGGTCGTGTTGAGGTTACTGAACCAGCTGATTTTGGTGTTAACGAGAAGAACAACCTCTCTTTGGTAGAGTATGAGCTGGTGAACGTAGAAGAGTAGACAGCTCTTAGAGATGAAAGATTGAAGTTACAGCCAGAAAATTGCTGTGCATCTCTTCAATCACATGGAATGAATGAGTAAAAGTGCCAGTACTTCGTACTCATGATCTATTGCCATCAACATCATATTATAGTGTTGCTTTCTTGACTTGGTTATAGCATGAGTTTTTTACTTTCCAGTCATTTCCGTGTTGTAAGAGGTAAAAACCAGTTCCTAAGATTGACAGTTGATGCCATTGTATTTCGTATTTTGTATTACCATAACCGATGCTACGTAACACATTGTAAAAGAAACTGACTTTTGTGCAGCAAAACCACCACCAAATGTATCAAACTTCGTTTCACTGTTTGCAGGTACTCGCTATAAATGTGTGAGTAATGCATGTCCAAAATTGTCTTCCACCGAGTCTCTTCGTAATCCAATTATTGTTGATTTCAGCTGTGGTTGAATTAGAACGGTGTGTGTTATCAACAAACTTAGAATTGCAATATGCATAGTGCCAATGTAGTACGACTCCCTGAGTTAATCGTTAAAACCTCATATTTACATAATAATTCAACTACCAAACATTTATTACTGAGTAGGAAAACAACGGGGCTGCTATGATGGAAGCACAATTTTTAGCCACAAAATTGGCTGAAAATTTATTTACAACGACTCTAAACCCAATTAAGATAACAAATAAACCCTGCAAATAGCTACTTCAATGGCAAGTATGGATGATGGCGTAGCTTCAACCCCCTGAGGACAGGTTACTGATCATGTGTCATTATCGAAAACTGATTGATTAAAGAAGTCAGTGTAGCATTAAAGCTCAACTACCTTAGAAACATAAGCAAAGCTACAAGGAAAAAGGTATAAAGTTACCATCAATAACAGAGATACATAAAGAGAAAGGCACACAAGCTAGGAATCAGCAATGTAATTCTGTATCAAATTATTACTACATCAAGCGTTGATCTCCAACACATGGATGTTTATAGTATTCGAAAAAGATAAGATCTATCTAGCTCTCCTAAGTTTAACAGTAAAAGATATCCAGCGGCGCTCTTTGATGACTCATTATAACCTCTTTACTTAGCGCCACATTGTGAGAAACTACAAATGTAAATTTAGCTCCAGCTCTTCGAAAATCATCACACATCTTCATTTTGAGCTGATTGAATAAAGATAAATTGTAAGCACCAATTCTATCAAGTGTAGTCTAGGAAAACATCCTCATTTAACAATATCTACCAAGGCAACCAAACAAAGAAAACATGATAGTGCTTGTCAAGTTATTAAATCCAATGGGCATCCATGAATAAGAACCAGAATGCACAAGAATATGAAATAAATATCTCTCAGTGCAAATAATCATCACCCAAATCTTTTTGTGATGGGATATTCATTAGCAAAATCTACAGAATATGCGGTCATTATACACCCCTAACAACCATCATAGTTTATTTCTAAACCAGCAGAAGTACTCAACAAATTTTATGCAGGTAACAATTTCAAAACTGAAAACTTCCAAATATAAATGAACCCAACTCAGTCCTCTAAGCTTCTCCTTCTTCATCTAGTCTTGTCAATGCCTACAACAGTAAGAATGAAGCATCCAGCACTCAATCAAAGTGATAGAAATAGGCATTGAGAAATATACGGGCAACACTCAAATGAAGAGAATGCAAGAGACTAATAGTAATTACTTAGCATAACGCTGCCTCTGAGATCACTAAACTCTTTCAGGGCAATGAAATTGTTTCAAGGGTTTTTTCCCCACTGTATCAGGAGGAAAAAGGAGGTTCCATATATCATGCTCAGTAGCCAAAACTTCTTTTCAAAAAAATTTCATATTTCAAAACTATAAGTTAGAAGGTCCCTGTTAAACTTCGGATATGTCCAAGACACTAAAGAGAAAAACTTAATTGACTTACCAAAGTCGTAAATGAGGGGAAGGACATCAAACAAGGGTCCTATAGGTCTTGCTAGATACCTATATCAAAAAATAAAAACCCGTTGGTCAGAAAAATATTAAAAATGGATAAATGGAAACTACAAAATCTCACCAAATGGTAAGGTTTATAGGAAAGAAAGGAAAAGAGAACTAGATAGAGATCAAGAGGAGAAGGTATATCCAATGATGTTAATACATGGTAGGTACGCTCCATCTCAATCGGCTAATTTATTCAGGTGGAAAAGAATGATTTCAAGTCTAATTTAAGTTGAATCATGGCAGAGATTGAAGGTTGTTACCAGCAGAGGTAGTAATCAACTAGATCATAGTTTCAACAATCTTGAAATCATGAAGGATTCAGCCAGCACTGGATATTTCAATGAAGAAGAGAGCTACAACTCCTCCTGGACTAAAACTCTAAACTATCATACGAACACCTTCAGCTAATTAGTAGACTGACACTTTTAGCTAATTATGACAGGGAGCTATCTGTAGATCTATTCTGCTCTCAAGTAAACACCATTCCCTTCCCCAGCAATGACAAAATTGAAAGTGAAATAATAGAGGGAACTGAAGATCAAAAGCTTGAAGCCAGAAGTATGGATATATTCTGTCCTTTCAGAACCATTTGTCATAGATATTGATCATTGTAACTACAGTGAAGCAGATAATTACATCCTTGTTCCCTGACCCCCCAATCCTAATGAGAGCGAAAAGAAGTTCCCCATTTTGAATTTATACATTCATTAATTTTCCTTGGTGACTGCTATGCGGTTTCGCAAAGCATGGCCAATCTAAATCCAAATAAAAGAGAATTATGGTAAAATGACTTGTGCAGTACTAGCCACAGTTCAAAACCCAAATAAAAGAGAACTATGATAAGATGACTAGCGTGATCATAAGTCCGGCCCCGAGGGCTTTGGTCTAGTGGTAAGAGCGCAGCACGTGATGTGTGGGTTCCGCACATGTCATCTGATTAAAGTCGGGTATTTAAGTGGAGAAGGGTAGAGGGACGGCCCATTATTCAAACCGTGCACCAATTGCCTCAGGGATTTCTCACTTGCCAAAGAAAAAGAATAGTCTGACTACTATGAATTTACTCAATATTGATCCTGTAAGCTGAGCAGATTGAAAACAAAGTATTCACAACACTGATTAATTAAAGTATAGTCAACTGGCTGTATATACTGAGATCTGCATCACCTAATAACTAACTTCACACAAAAACCATTGCATAGTTCTCAAACATTTCATAAGCACAAACAAAGCAGCACTAAAGAGACCGCAATTCTTTTTTTAAGAATGTAAAGGGGCTGTAATTCTTTTTTTGAGGATGTAAAGAGGCCGTAATTCAAGTATCACATATTACAAAGCTGATTCACTTAACAAATAAACTCACACATTGCACATTCAGCTCTAATTAGGTCAACTAAATACAATAGGGTAGCAACAGAAATTTAACTAATCAATAATAGAGCTCTAGCGAATCCATGTGAAAATCAGCAAAGTTATGAAGCGATATAAACACAGAGTACAAAATTACCTTCGGAAAGCCAACTGTAACTACGGAGAGAGTCAGTAAGCATGGAAGTCATCAAAGCCGAAGCAGTAGCAGTGTGGTATGGTTGCAGTGACTCCACACAAGCGCTCAACTCAGCAGGACACCTTCAAATGCGCAATTTGTTCGGCCACATCGATAAACATATATTTAAAAAATTCATATTCTAGATATTTCTAATAAAGCAAGTACAAAAGAGTACCTAAAGATGCGATTGGAAAGAGGAGTTCTAGAAGCCGAGCGAAATGGAGATCGAGCTGCTTTAGCCTCCGACGCTATCTTTGATGCGGCATTGCGCACGGATGGTGACCGGAAAATGGATCTAGCGGCGGCGAAGGCCATCGGGTTAGAAGAATCGTTCAGAATGTTTACAAATGGAAAAGATTTTCTGTTGAAATGAAATTAGAGGGGTTTGGGCTAAAACCCTAGGATAATGCTTGGCTTGGCTTGCATTTTATTTTATTTTGATTTTTTTAAAAAAATTCTTAATAATGAGTCTATATAGTTCTTTACAATTCTAATACTAAAAGAATATTATTGGCTTTTTCTTTTTCTCCTGTTTGTCTTTTTTTTACTTTTGTATTTTTTTTTCTATCGGAAATAACCTCTCTAATACCTTAAAGTAGGGGTATCTATACCACTTGTAAGATTTTTATTAGGTTGTTATATTTTTTACTTTTGACTTGTTGTGCAATGAAGTAGTACATTTCTTTTAGTTAACAACGGTTCACTACAATAATTAGTCAAAAAGGATATTGTTTAACCTAAAATTTAGATCTAGGTTTATACAATTAGATTTTTTAATAGAATATAGTTAGTCTTAGTCAATATTAATATCCAAAATATTATTTAATTGCTTTAGTGGTGAGAGTCACAAATGGTGTTCATATGGCAATAAATGGGCAATAGTGAATCAGTATTCAATGACAAGTACAAAGAGAATAGCATTAAATAGTAGCAAATGATATATAATGGCATTTATATAAATAAATACAAGCAAGTCAACCTAAATGGGATGGGATTCTTTGATATTCCCTCTGACAATGATAAATTATTTATGAGCCTTTGAATATTTGAATTTTCTTTGGATCGTGGAAAAAAGGTTAGATACAGATCTGAAGAAAAGGTATATTTTATATGTCTATAATAAAGCAAGAATCTTCACAGAATGTCAATGTATTATTTTTTATAATGAGTATCAAATCCCCTCTTAACCTCATCTCTTACTATTTTTAAGGGCGTATATGCCACAAAACCCTAATAGTATAGAAATGAATATTCACTGAAATATTCCCTTTAAAGTCTTATCTCTAAAACTGGTCGTTACTGCTCTACTAAGGGGAGTACACATCATCGACCTCGACCTCCGTTGAATCCTCGACCTCGACTTCATCCTTTGTTGAAACGAAATTGATAGCATGTGGCGGCCTTCGAACGATTTCATAATATCGATTAGGCTCGCATATGTCTGATGATTTTTCTCATACAGTTAGTCCCTTCACTTGTCGAGGTTGTCTTTATGGGCGAGTTCAATGAGTGGACAACACCGATCGTATGTAGATTATTCCCACAGTTTCACCTGATAGTTGTCTTAACTTCAAAAACACCTCGTTCATGATCGTACTGAAGAAATAAATGCCACTATGCTCGCCTCCTGTACCTTTTAAATCTTCTCATGGGTATTGGCATAAATTCAACACCCCAGTCCATCAATGTTGAGGCAGTTGCATGCCTTTCAACAAACTTCTCCGTACTCTGTTTGAATGTCATGCGGACCATGGTAGTGACAGGCAGTCCACGGGCAAACTTCAACAATCCGTTGAATGACTCCGACACGTTTGTTGTGAGGGCTCCCCATCGTCTTTTGCCATCAGCATGCAATGTCCACATGTGAAGCTCATGCCCCATCAACCAAGTATAGGCTCTTAGTTCTAATTGTCGGATCGCTTCCATGCGTCTCGTGAATTTGCACTGCTAGTGCTTAGTTGCAGCCATCCATATTAAGTCATACAAGGCCTTGTCAGGATATTTCTTCTTAAATTTGGCCTTCAGGTGCCGCACACAGTAACGGTGGTATGCATATGGTTCCTGCCAATCAGGCAAGTGACGTACAGAACTTAAAATACCACCATGCCGATCAGATATTAGACAAATACCTGAACATTATTTGACAATATGCTGCTTTAAGTGGTTAAAAAGAAGCGTCTATGTCTCTTCGCTTTCGTTGGCACATATGGCAAAATCTAATGGAAATATTTGCCCGTAGGCATCTACTACAACTGCCGTCAAAAGCTTAATATCATATTTTCCATAGACATGAGTACCGTCTATGAAAATAACAGGACGAAAATGCACAAAACCATCAATTGTTGGTTTAAATGACTAGAACACATAGTTGAAAATATATTTGGGTCTGTTCGGACTCCGCTTACGCCTCCATTCAACAACACTCCCGGGGTTAAACTGTTGCAGTGCGGCCATGTACTGGGCAGATTTGAAAAAGACTTATCCCAGTTGCCATAAATAAGTTCAAAGGCACGTTTGCGACCAAGATATGCCTTTCTTTTGGTTATAGTACAACCATACTCCTGGTGGACGGTTGTAATACACTCTTTAATCTTGAACGTAATGGACACTTCCAAATATGGAATCAAGACAAGAGAAATCAAGTCCACATCCAAGTTGAAGTGATTCTCATTATATGTGTCTATTTCACATTTGTGCTTACTAACAAATTTACCAACTTTTCACAAACCGGATTTTTTCTTGGTGGCACGCAACATCCACTGACAACCCAAAAAATACCTACGGCATACAACCTTGTATTTCTCCATAGTTGACTCACTTACCGTCATCTCACGGCACTCTCTTATATTGTAGATTTTTACAGCCCTAATTAGGCGATCTTTGTCGGGGAAATACATGCCTTTTGTCAGAATAGCTGGTCTAGACTCATCCCCCATCTGTGTCCGAAATTCATAATCATCCCTTGTGAGGGAATCCACGTTCGGCATGCTTAACAAATTATTAAGGTAGGGAATATTCCGCTCATGAAATGGCATGTGAGACTAGTACACTCTTGGTCTAGCGGGAGGTGGACGAACATGCTCCTTCATCAGCTCAGGTTCAACATTCATATGCTCCCTCATCAGCTCAGGTTCAACATTCACTTGCTCCTCCTCATCATCACCCTCATCATGGAAAGGTGTGTCATCCTAGACTCATCCACGTTGTTGTCATAATCATCATCATCTTTCTAACAATGCGCATCTGCCAAATCACGAGTAAATACGTCGTCTATGCGAAATTGTGTGAGGTCAGGAGCCTCAAGAAGCTCGTTTTCACTGCACAAAAAGAACAAAAAGATAAGTTACCCAAAACTCCAGAAAAATACTTTAGGTAACGATATATATCACTTTACTTACAAGTCGTACTGTCTTGACGTTTCATGATGGATATTTTCTTGCTGGTCATGACTCCCAGATGGACCACAGTGGTCCAATACTCCAGAACTACACATATTCCAACTAGGGGCGGGGTCATAACTTGTAAAATTCATATCTGGACGGTACCCCCTATGAAAAATATGAGTGTTAATACAAATCCAATTAAAACATAAAATAAACATCGCTAAAGCATAATAAAATTGAAGTTCACCCGTCCTCTTGTTGATTATATAAAGTCGAAAAGTTATTTTGGGGCTGCTCATTCGCTGGTGGTGACAAGTTTAAACCAAGGAAAGTTCTTTCATCAACAATCTGTCCGGCAAAAACTGCTCCAGAATAACCACCCGATGACAGGGGGTTATCCCTGCTATGCACGCCCTCATTACTAGGAACGTCTTCCACCTTGACGTACATTTCCAATAATTTTATTACAATAAATTCCATGTATTCATCAGGAATACGCAAAAAAATCTCTAAGAGTTTCATCATCCTCGATGTTAAACTCAGAATAATAAGCAAACTCCTGCGGAGTCACTAAATACGAAAATCTACCGGTTACTTTAAGGTTAACTGAACGCCTCATCTCACTCATTTTTTTACGTAACAACGGTACCAATGTATCGTACTCCACAGTAAGCGGCAATTTAACATGATACCGTGGAGGTGAACTATACGTCACAGAGTTATTCTCCACCACAACCTCACCCCCCTCCCCCACCCCCACCCCCAATATAGTGAAACCCTTATTTTTGACACTTCAGACATTATAAAAAAATGATTAATAAGAAGAAAAGAGAAGTATGAACGTATGTTTGAAGTTAAGTATTGAATGAATTTTCATAAAATTGAAACACCTATAAATAAGGCAAGTCCGAGCTTGGGGTGTAGAATTTTTTAAAGGAATTCGCAGTACAATACTACGTTTTATGTATTTGAATTATTGCTATGTCACTTAAATTATTGGTGGGGCCCAATTAATATGTAATTCACAATACTATATTGCATCTAAGAAATTTGCAGTATAGTACTGCGAATTACATTAAAAAAATTAAAATAGTTCGCAGTACTATACTGTAAATTACTTTAACGCCAAAATTTCCGTTAAAGTAATTGCAGTACAGTACTGCGAATTACCTATTTATGTAACTTCTTTTTAAAATATTAAAAATGTGCTTTGTGTCCAATTAATCATCATTTCAATTTCGAACTCGTTATTTATACTGTTTTTGCGAGGTTTTAGGTCTAATTCATTTTAGGAATTTTGAATTCGGTTAGTCATGCACACAAGAAGTGACCTTATTTGTGGCACATGAGTGGAGTGACGAAAGTGCTCTTTCCTTCAAGTGTAGTATCCCGTTTTAATTTATGTGATATATTTAATTTTGTTATGAAATAATATAAAAGACAAGAACAATAATGCAAGAATAAGAACAATATAGAGAGAGAATAGGGAGAGAGAGAAGTATTCTTATTAATACTTGGGGTGATTTACAATGGGGTAAGACCCCTCTATTTATAGGAAGAGGAATGACTTAGCTTCAAGCTAAAACTCTTAGACATTCACTCTAAATAGACTTCTATTTTATAACACTCCCCCTTGAATGTCTATTCAATAATGTGCCTCATAAAACCTTAAAACCAAAACCCATTGGGAAAAATTAAAGAAAGGAAAAAGAGTACACATGTTTGAATATGCGCTTATTGGTTGCCTCGTTAAAAACCTTGCAAGGAAAACCCGGTGGGACAAAACCTTGTAAGGGAAAAAGAGTGCAACGCGCCTTAACTCCCCCTGATAAGAACATCAATTTATGTCCTTACGTCTTCGCATCCCGATCTTGTGAACTAGCTTCTTGAAGGTTGACTTTGGTAGAGATTTTGTAAACAAATCAGCCATATTGTCGCTTGAACGAATCTGTTGAACATTGATATCACCATTCTTTTGAAGATCATGTGTGAAGAATAACTTTGGTGAAATATGCTTCGTTCTATCTCATTTTATGAATCCTCCCTTCAATTGAGCTATACATGCTGCATTGTCTTCATACAAAGTTGTGGGTAGTTTATCACACTTCAAACCACATTTGTCTTGGATATGATGTATTATCGTCCTTAACCACACACACTCCCGACTTGCTTCATGAATAGCAATTATCTCTGCATGATTAGATGAAGTAGCCACAATTGATTGCTTAGTCGAACGCCAAGATATGGCGGTTTCTCCACAGGTAAACACATAACCCGTTTGAGATCGAGCCTTGTGTGGGTCGGACAAATATCCAGCATCAGCATAACCAACAAGATCCGGGCTGCAATTCTTGCCATAAAATAAGCCCATATCGGTAGTTCCCTTTAGGTACCGCAATATGTGTTTGATCCCATTCCAATGTCTCCTCGTAGGAGCCGAGCTAAATCTTGCTAAGACATTAACTGAAAAGGATATGTCAGGTCTTGTAGTATTTGCAAGATACATTAGTGCGCCAATTGCGCTAAGATATGGTACTTCAGGACCAAGTAGCTCTTCATTCCTTTCTTGTGGTCGGAATGGATCTTTGTTCACATCAAGTGATCGAACAACCATCGGTGTACTTAAAGGATGTGCTTCATCCATATAAAACCGTTTCAGTACCTTTTCTGTATAGGTAGATTGATGAACAAAAATTCTGTTTGCCAAATATTCAATTTGCAAACCAAGACATAGTTTAGTCTTTCCGAGATCTTTCATCTCAAATTCATCCTTTAGATAATCAATTGCCTTTTGGAGTTCTATAGGGGTTCCAATAAGGTTTATGTCATCGACATATACGGCAAGTACAACAAATTCCGATGTTGTTTTCTTTATAAAAACACACGGGCAAATGGCGTCATTTATATAGCCTTCTTTTAACAAGTACTCACTAAGACGATTATACCACATTCGTCCAGATTGCTTTAGACCATACAAGGATCTTTGCAATTTAATTGAGAACATTTCCCGAGATTTTGAGTTGTGCGCGTTTGGCACCTTGAGTCCATCGGGAATTTTCATGTATATCTCATTATCAAGTGAGCCATAAAGATAGGCAGTAACTACATCCATTAAGTGCATGTCAAGCTTTTCATGGACAGCAAAACTTATGAGATAACGAAAGGTTATCGCATCCATTACAGGCGAATATGTCTCTTCATAATCGACACCAGGCCTTTGAGAAAAACCTTGTGCAACAAGGCGTGCTTTATATCTTTGTACCTCGTTTTTCTCATTTCTCTTGCGTACAAAGACCCATTTATAGCCGACAGGCTTAACACCATTAGGTGTTTTAACTATAGGGCCAAAAACTTCACGTTTTGCCAGCGAATTCAATTCTGATTGAATTGCTTCTTGCCACTTTGGCCAATCCTGTCTTTTTCGACATTCTTCAACAGATTGAGGTTCGAGATCCTCACATTCTTACATAATGCTAGATGCTACATTATAAGCAAAGGCATTATCCACCACAATATCCACTCGATTAATATTTGCCTCAATATTAATTGGATTTAGGGATAGTTCCGTATTTTCCAGAGTCTCGAGCTCAATGGATTCTTCATGAATCTCAGAATTTGTTAAATCATGAGATTCTTTCGTGGTGTCATTTTGATCGTTCTTTTTCCTCTTTCTAGGATTTCGATCTTTGGAGCCTAATGGTCTGCCACGCTTCAGGCGTGTATTCGACTCATTGGTTATGACACTAGATGATTGTCCAACAGGGACATCAATACGGATTGGAACATTTTCCGCGGGAATGTGGGATTTCGTTATCCTTTTCAAGTCCGTAAATGCGTCAGGCATTTGATTTGCTATTCTTTGCAAATGGATAATCTTTTGTACCTCTCTTTCACAAATATAGGTATGTGGATCAAGATGAGATAATGATGCATTTTTCCACAAAATTTCCCGTTTGGTTTCACCAACTTCTCTCCCTAATTTTGGGAAAAGTGTCTCATCAAATCGACAGTCTGCAAATCGTGCAGTAAACAAGTCGCCTGTCAATGTTTCGAGGTAGCGAATAATGGAGGGCGATTCAAACCCAACATATATTCCTAACCTTCTTTGCGGACCCATTTTGGTGCGGGATGGCGGTGCAATAGGCACATATACTGCGCATCCAAAAATCCTTAAATGGGATATATTGGGTTCATGACCCAAAACCAATTGCAACGGGGAATACTTGTGGTAATTCGTCGGTCTAAGACGAATTAGCATTGCTGCATGTAAGATGGCGTGACCCCATACCGAAGTGGGCAGCCTCGTTCTCATAAGTAATGGCCTTGCAATCAATTGCAGGCGTTTAATTAACGATTCTGCAAGACCGTTTTGAGTGTGAACATGAGCTACAGAATGTTCAACTTTTATCCCGATTGATAAGCAATAATCATTAAATGCTTGGGATGTAAACTCAGCAGCATTATCCAGTCTAATGGACTTGATTGGATTATCTGGAAATTGTGCTCGTAGTCGAATTATTTGTGCCATCAATTTCGCAAACGCAAGGTTGCGTGATGACAACAGGCACACATGAGACCATCTACAGGATGCGTCTATCAAGACCATGAAATACCTAAACGACCCACTAGGTGGGTGAATAGGTCCACAAATGTCCCCTTGTATACGTTCCAGAAACGTGGGTGACTCAGTCCCAACCTTTGTTGGTGATGGCCTGATAATCAACTTGCCTTGATAACACGAAGTGCAAGGATATTCATTATTCGAAAGAATTTTGAAATTCTTTAACGGATGCCCATATGAGCTTTCTATAATCCGTCTCATCATGACCGATCCTGGGTGTCCTAATCGATCATGCCAAAGTACAAAGGTATTGGAATCAGTAACCCTTTGGTTTACTGTTGAATGTGCCTCAATTGCACTAATTCTTGTCCAATACAGGCCACAAGATAAAGACGGGAATTTCTCAATAACCCTCTTTTGGCCGGAGACATTCTTTGTGATGACGAGATATTCAAGATTATCTTCATCCATTGTCTCAATATGATAGCCATTCCGGCGTACATCTTTAAAACTCAACAAGTTTCTCTTAGACTTGGAGGAGAACATTGCATTCTCTATGATTAACATCGTGCCTTTGGGCAGAGTTACAATTGCTCTTCCGGAGCCTTCAATCAATTTACTACTTCCAGATATTGTAGTAACGTTTGCCTTACACATATTTAGTTGAGAGAAATACCTCCTTTCTTTGAGTATTGTATGTGTAGTACATGAATCAATTAGGCAAATACTTTTACAGTTGGATGTTGATCCAAGTTCGCTTTGTGAGATATCCATATTTGCTATCCCATAGTTTGACATACAAAGGAGATACAAGAACATAAGAATAAACAAGTTCAATTCTTTTGTGTCACATAATATTTTCAAAATCTGCTGCTAACAGTTGACTAACAAAATCAGATATGTTATCCATTACTTTGCAGTTTGAAAATTTCAGTTTAAATGTTTTCTTCAAACAATCGATTGTTAAACACAAACAATCGATTGTTGAACATTGACAATCGATTGTTTAACACACACAATCGATTATTTGCTATTTTGAAAAACCAGATCACACTGTCTTAAGACAATCGATTGTTATGCATAGACAATCGATTGTTGGCTATTTTTGAAAAATTCGACCTCTGTTTCAAGACAATCGATTGTTATGCATGGACAATCGATTGTTGGCTATTTTGAAAAATTCCAGATTAGTCTTAATGACAATCGATTGTTAGACAAAGACAATCGATTGTGGATGATTTTTGAAAAATTCCAGATTAGTCTTAATGACAATCGATTGTTAGTCAATGGCAATCGATTGTTGATCAATTGTTTTTCAGTTTTAATGCGAAAATAGTTGATAATCGACTAGTTTTTCAGGCTAGTCGATTACCCCTACTAAAAAATAAAAATATTATTGATATTTGAACATATTGAAGATATTCTAAAGAACTACTGCTAACATTGCTTTATGAACTAACTAATACGAGCTAATACTAATGACTATTAGTTTATACAAATAAGTAGAACAAAATCAAATAACTCCATCTTCTTTCATTACGGACCCATCGCCGATTAGGTGGTCTATTTTCCCTTCGGGTTGCTCAAAGAAGTCTGCCACATCCAGGTGGGTGATGTCCTCATCGTCGCCATAGACAAAATTTGTTTCAGGGCCTTTTCTCTTTCGAGATGCTTGATAAAGGTCAACCAAGTGTCTTGGTATACGGCAAGTCTTTGACCAGTGCCCTTTCCCACCGCAACGATAACATATAGTTTCTGAACTATTTGCCTTAGGATCTTCATGACCCCGTTTCTGCTTTCGGCGGTTATCTCTCTTTAGGGGTTGACGGACTTCATTGGAATTTCTTCCTTGTCTACATCCCTGGCTATGACCCCGTTTACGACCATGACCATGGTCCTTTTCATATTTGGCATAATGAGAGTGCACCTTATCTGCTTCAGGCAGTGGTGTAGACCCAGTGGGTCGATTTTCATGATTTCTCATGAGCAGGTCATTATTTCGCTCAGCCACTAGTAGAAGAGAAATCAGTTCAGAGTACTTTGTAAAGCCTTTCTCTCTGTACTGTTGTTGCAGTACTATATTGGAGGCATGAAACGTTGTAAACGTTTTCTCAAGCATATCATAATCGGAGATATTATCCCCGCATAGCTTCAATTTAGAAGTAATTCTGAACATTGCAGAATTATATTCAGAAACGGACTTAAAGTCTTGGAGCCTCAGATGAGCCCAATCATATCGTGCTTGTGGCAGAGTGACCAACTTCAGGTTTTCATATCTCTCCTTTAAGCCGTTCCACAAGACGAGTGGATCCTTGATGGTGAGATATTCAATCTTCAAACCTTCATCAAGGTGGTGGCGCAAGAAAATCAAGGCCTTCGCACATTCTTGAGTGGATGCTTTTTCTCTATCTTTGATGGTGTCTCCGAGACCCATAGCATCTAAGTGGATTTCAGCATCCAACACCCATGTCATATAGTTCTTGCCCGAAATTTCAAGGGCAACGAACTTTCTTTTCGTAATGTCAGACATAATCGAAAATTAAATTAGGAAGAGGGAAATACCTTAGATTTCTCGAGAATGGTTCTTGAGACGGTAGAGTCTCGTGCTGATAACGTGTTATGAAATAATATAAAAGACAAGAACAATAATGCAAGAATAAGAACAATATAGAGAGAGAATAGGGAGAGAGAGAAGTATTCTTATTAATACTTGGGGTGATTTACAATGGGGTAAGACCCCTCTATTTATAGGAAGAGGAATGACTTAGCTTCAAGCTAAAACTCTTAGACATTCACTCTAAATAGACTTCTATTTTATAACAAATTTCATATAAAGTTTAAGAAAAATTTGAATTTTTAAAACTTGTGATCCTAACTATATATTTTTTTTGTGTGGCTTATAGAACTCTTTGAATTTGTGATCTTAAATATGGAGTATAATATTTGCGTGTTTATAAAAACTTCTTAATATTAATTTAATTATTTTTAAATATAAAAATATTGTATAATTCTTTTTTAAACAAATTAATAAGAAATAATATTACGGAAAGAGTACTAAATAATATAGTTTATTACCTTTTTTCTTTCTTGTCTCTAATTTCTGATTGGGTAGTTAGTGTGAAAGTGAAGTTGACTTGGATGAGGATTTTGGATGATGGCAGAGACTTAATTCATTTGGACTACGATTGAGTTCCCAGATTGTGTAGTCCACGTTACTTTATCTAATCTACTGTATTTGCAGCGCTAGTTTATGAGTAGCGTTATGTGAATATGAATGAACCTAGGCACCGGTTTTGCATCTATTTATATAATGGCTTCACTAATGTAATAATGAAACAATTGGTTATCATCTACTTATTGAGTAAATAAAATTAAAAACGAAAAAATGTGCTAGTGAAACTCTGCTTATAGAACTAATGTAGTTTGTAATTGTGATAGAACTTCTATCAAATTTAATATCCTCTTTGTATTTAGTCATATATTGTTAATCTACTCTTAAACTTCATAATTTACATATGAGTTAAGGTTCAAATAAATTAGATATAAGTTCGACCCATCATTTCTCAATTCTTCATGGTGTTAACAGCTATGGCTCATGGTGTTGTGTTCCTGGAATTATTCTTTGACAGTACAGGGGCAATCAAGCCTCTAATAAGCGATATGGCAACAACATAAACAATAGATTAAGAGGTCGAGTTCTCCTTGATATCCTTCAATGGGACGTTTTCCATTTCAGCTTCAGCAATAACTATCTGCAACTTTACTAGCACTTCAATGGGACAAAAGGAAAGTAACACATCAGGTAAAGATGTGCCGCTGAGAGATAAACTTGGGAACTTTCAAACACTTAAAATCAAAGATGGACCCGATAGCCTTGGTTGCGCCACCAAAACATCAGCAAATGGATCTCACGGCAAAGCAACTAGAGCAATTAAACAGCATTATCAACGTCTCCTTCCAATGCTTCCATTCCCCCTTGATAAATATCATAGGCCATCTAAAACTTCTTGACTCATTTCAATTCATATACCTCATTTAGGTAACTATTGATCATCTATATAATCGGGGTTCTCCTTCAAGACGACAAACCCTTCAAGAATGGGCGAGAGCGGAATGTATCTGTGCATTCACGACAAATATGAGTCTACATTGTTAAAATATCAGTTGAAATGCAAAAAATTTTTAAAAAAAATGTCTTCAGAATCATATCAAACTCCAAAGCATAAGAAGCATCATACTTCTCGGTTGCGAGCTCAGCTCGATCACCGGCAGCAAGGAGAACCGGGGTTGAGTGAGTCTGGAAACCAGTAATGGTCTTAGGTCGACCCGCCTGACCTACAACATCAACAGCTTGGCCAACACGGACAGGAACCGACAAGGGTTTCAAATTTTCATCCACAGTCAGCAGCATCCTCGGCTATGAAGCAAGAGTAGAAGGAAATAAAATTAGGAGCTGATAGTGGGGAAACCAGAACGATAAAAAAGAATAGGCTTGTTCAACAGATAGCAAACCTGCATAGCTAAAGTGAGGAAATATAGCACGTAGTGATATTTCCCCAAGATAATGGCCTTCATATCAAGACATGCATGCAGCATAGTTACCAGTCCAGCCAATGCAGTCCTGAAAAGGTTCAAAGCTGGTCAGCGCTACGTAGGCAAAGAGAGCTAGTATATTAAACTTGAGCTGTATTCTATCAATCAGCCAACTAGCTCAATTCTCTGAATACTGATTAGTTGTATTTTTTTTTTAAATCAGTTAAAGAACAAATCTACAGCACAGACTGCAAAAGAATTGACATTTAGCAGTGCTGAAGTTTGCAGTTTAATGCACCAATGTTCACTGTTCCACATCAAGATGAGAACTCTTCTTCATTGCATAAGAAAAATCATTTTCAACTCGTGTGGTGGATATGCTTTTGAACGCTTTGTGTAGAGACTAGATAATGCTTGCCCTTCCAAACATCAATATGAAGAACCACATGCAAGTTGTAGAAGAGAGGGCTTACGGAGATAACAGAAAGTGTTCCGAATGATATGGTGAGAGGGTTAACAATCCCTTTCCCAAATGAACAAGACCTTGGGCAATCCGCACCTGCAGAATTAGGGATGCCAGTGATCAGAGAAAGGGGTCGTAATTGAATATTACAGGAGCCAAAAGAGAACTAAGAAAATTAGTTCTTACGCAGAAGAGAAGGTTGGCTTCTTTGTAATAGTAACTGGAGAGATTGCGCAGCATGCCAGCTATTCTGGCATTGTTTGTTCCTGCACCTATCAATCCCAAGGAAATGATAGCAGCCTACATACAGTATTTAGATGAGCAGTTGAGATTTGAGAAAGAAAAAATATCTATAGTAACACAAATATCTACTTTCTGCTGTTCCTCAAACATACCATAGCTACTTCGGAGTCTGAATCATGACTAAGCCTGCTCAGTGTGTCCATCACATTGACCTGTCCAAGCAACCAAGGAGCAAAATGTATGGTGTTACGTGAGAAACGAGAAGAAGAAAAGGCCTGGGCATCTACTGCTTATGATAAAACTCAACTCGACTCTAAAGAAGCAACAGAAAAGGATAAAATGAGGTCAATGATACATATATTTCCAATATACCTTTGGATTTGAAATGCAGAGGAGGGCAAGAGCCAAAGGAACTGCTCTTCTGATATTTTGCTCTCCATACTGTAAAAGGTGTTCTAGCGAGCGTATGGCCATCTCGAGCCCCAGTTCTTCAGCCATTGCCACCATTGCAATACCAAGGACGGCAGGTCCCTGGAAGGTTTCACCCTTCTCAAAATGTTGGGCACATTGACCAAGAAAATGTTGGACCTGAGACATTGAAACTTTCAGCTATTGCTGTTACTCTCATGAACCCACTTAAAAGCACAAGTCTTGTACTACCTTGAGCACATTGCCTGTCCCAGCATAGGCACAAGAAAGCAGGGTCATATCGCAATGTTTTCTAATCTTTTCATTGAAAGTCTTTGAGACCTCAGCTGTAGCCTCGACACTTTCCTATAAAAAATGGCAGATGGATCCAAAATCATCATGGCAAGAACAAAGGTTCCGCAAGATCTAACAGTTCACTGCAAGAACATTGATCAACAAATATCCAGGCTATTGGGATACTAACGTTAAGAACAAATATTTTTCGTTTCAAGGTTATTTCTATATAGCATTGTTACCTGTTTTCCAAGATACAGGAGACCAAGACCAAGAGGCAACAGGCGGGCAAAGGGCTCGCCTAATTCTGACTCACTTCTTTCCATCAATGCAAATATTATTGCCTGAGCAATCTCTTCATTACACGAACCCACATATACCAATCCCAATGATATAGCAGTAAAGGCAAGCACATCAAGGGAAGCCTTACTATCTCCAAGTATTGGAGTCAATTTACCACGGATCTGAAAATCATGAAGGCAAGTAAATAGTCAGTATATCTCTAGAACCTTCTGCTGTACCAAATATAAACGTTTTTACACAGTTGACCTATTGCTAAACTGCAAAAGAGTTTCATGTCCACACAAACCAAAAGATAGGAACTCTACCTGCTCATTCTGAGAACCAGCATAAGCAAGACCAAGGCCCATTATAGCACCAATTCTAATTGAAGGGTCCTCTTTGTCTATGTACTCAGCTAGAAGTGCCAATGCCTGCTCAAAAGAATTAAATTAAAATCCAGGGCTAGCATGTTTTGCAGAAGAAACATAGTGAAACACAACATCAAGGAGCTCACAGGATCACATTCGTTCTTGATACCACAGTTTACAATCCCAACTCCTAATAGTGCACCAGCGATGACATGGGCATCAGTACTATGGAAATACTTGTCAATTTGTGCAAGACCAGAATCAACATCCCAAAGCAGGATCATACCCTAAATGTTTAGGCAGGAACAATCATTAATTCATGATAGATAATGAAAAAAGAATAGTGGCCCCCGACCAGTAAAGCCACGCACCAGACTTGCTGCAGCACTAGCTTTTCCATGTTCTTTATTTTTGAAAAGCCAGCTTGTCGAGGCACCACCACTTGATGCCTCTGATGGTACAGTCATCAACTTATCCTGGAACAGAAATATAAAGTGAATAGAGAATATCTATCTATCTATCTATCTATCTATCTATCTATCTATCTATATATATATATATATATATATATATATATATATATACACACACATGTATATCCAACAGAACCCATTATATACCTGACCGAAGCCAGCATTCACAAAGGCATTGACAAATGTAGAGGCCAAATTTTGTCTTGCTGAATCTACACTTGCCCCTGCACTAGCCCGGCCATCGAGCAAATGTGGCTGATAAAATTAAAACAAAGGGAATCAGCACAAATTTTTGTTACCAATGTCTTCTGTTTGCGCGGTGGTGATAGATAATAAGCATAATTTGCCAGACAAGCTTTTCTTCACCAAGGATGCCAGGAAATAACAAACAAGATATTTTGTTCCACTGACTGTTTTTCTTTTCGTCCTTCTAGTGGGTAATTCAAGGAGATAAAAGGAGTACTGAGATTGCCTATTTGATAGCGGTAGCGACAGGATGAGCTGGAAAAGTATGAAATTATGGTGCTCTTTTTTTGGGGTGGGGTGTGGGGGGGGGGGGGGGGGGCGTTAAAAGCTAGTCTGCACTTGCCGACCATATGGTGGCAAAACATTGCTAGGTAAATACTTCGCCCGCCAAAAAAAGATAGACAAGAAGTCAACAGCACACACCTCCTAGGCAATGCCGGTTCATATATTTCAATTAATGAATAGAGAAGATAAGCAACAGTAGACGCAAAACAAACATAATTAGGAGGAAAGGATATACTAACAAGTGCAAACCTTGTATATGTCATCAGGGGTTTTTGGTTCCATGACCTCAATATCACGAGCAAGTGTAAGATAGCCTTCACTTGATTTAGCATTGTTAATAATCTCCTGTAATCCTTCTCTTTCTTCATCTTCTGCACACATCTCTTCATCAAGCTCAAATGTCTGACCCTGCATTTCCAAACATTAAATCAGCATTCTGAGATGAACCATCAAAGACAAAACAGATTTATGTCACAAGTTATAAATCCGGCAGAAATAACTCTTAGGGCAGGTGATGCGGGGTCAGGAGAGAAATAATTCGGAAATAAAGGGAAGAGAGGACGTGGAGAAGAAAGAGAATCCAATGAAATTTAGGATGGCCGCCGAGGAAAATTCACATCATGAGCCGGAAAATGACCAACAGAATAGAATAATGGAGAACTTACATGGCGAGCAAGAATGTAACAGAACTGCTTCTTCCGCAAAAGATCATCACATGATGTAAAAACTTGCTTTACATACTGCAACAGATGCAAACCAAGAAAAAATAATCAACCTATACCCAAATTTCAGTTTTAGAATCTATAGATCCACTAGACTCTAACTTAGAAGAAAACAGATCCATTAGACTTTAGCAAACATCCCTACACTCTAACAAGCAATGTTTCTTCTAAAGAACGGGAGGAGAATGAGAATAGAATGAAAAAGTGCATACCTGCAAGTTATCCAGGTATAGTGCAGTCACTAGCGCACTTGGATGCTCCTCAAATTTCATATAGATAGCGTATGCAATATCAAGAACCAACATGTCATCAGGTCCAGGAAGGTATCTGTTAGACAGCAAAAACCATGAATTCTAATGCAGAGGTCATGGAGAATCTAATGTAAACATTAGACAAATTTGAGGACAGAGGAAATCGCCAGCAGAAAACACACAAAGAAAGGATGTATCACATTTTTTTTGGTTTGATAAGTAAATAGCATCTATCTTTATATATGGAAAAGAAGGCACCAGCATTTTACTCCTTTCCACCAGAGAGGAAGGAATACACAACTAAAGCAAGCTGAGAATCAGGAAAGAAGGCCTTCCAAGGCATTTTGCTGCTCAAGAGAGACTGAAAACTTGCATATATTTTTTTGATAAGGTAAATTGTATTAATCAGAAAGGAGAAAATTCCCGTATATAATAAGTGTACTAAAAAGTAGAATTTACATCACAACATGATTCAATACAAATGACGCCCAATCTTCTATACAAGTAGGGGCTATATGATTGTACCAAAATGCGATCAAAGATAAAAGACTATTCTTAATATGTGAAAAAGGAGACTCAATCTCTTCAAAAGCTCTCGTATTTCTTCTCTCCCCAAACTATCCACATAAGAGCAAACCGCGCGAACTTCCACGCTTTTTGTTTTCTTCTTCTACGGAAACCGGTCCAGCTATATAACATTTTCTTTACCGTGCTTGGCATCACCCACTGAATACCAAAAAGATTCAAGATTGCCCTCCACAAACCCGAGGACACAGGGCGATGCAACAAAAGATGGTCAACATCTTCCCCTGAGCTTTTACACATATAGCACCAACTAATAAATTCCTCTCTTTCGCAGATTTTCAACAGTCAAGATCATTCCCCTCGCTGCTAGCCATGCAAAAAAAGCACACCTTCATGGGAGCCTTAGGAATCCAGAACGAGGAGTATGGAAAAGTGGCTTCCTCTCTCACTAGCATACTCTGGTAAAAGGACTTTATGGTGAACAAACCATCGCCACGCAACCCCCATTCTCCAAGAATGACAAGATGGCCAGGGCTGTCTTGCTCATATAGCAGTGCCAACAAATCTTGAAGCTCCGCAATCTCCAAATCTTGCATGTTCCTTCTAAATATAAGGTCTCATACTACCCCCTTCATGCTCCTTGCGAATTGTTGAACCATCAATTCCTTCTGGTTTGAAACTCTGATGACGTTAGGAAAGAAACTCTCAAAAGTATCCTCTCTACACCACCTATAATTCCAAAAGTTGATTCTCCTTCCATCTCCTGCCGTGTAAGTGATGTTGCCATTAAAGGCTTCCCAATTCTTCATGATGCTCTTCCACATGTCACACCCGAAAGGTTCTGTGATCGCCTTGGTCGTCCAAACCCCTCCCATGGAATCGTACTTTTCTACTATGACCTCCCTCCATAGAGCATGCTCTTCTACCTCGAATCTCCACAACCACTTCCCCAACAAAGCTCTGTACCCTAAGATCTTTTACTCCAAGTCCACACTACTTCGTTAGGGAAGTGACTATCTGTCAATTCACTAGATGAAACTTTCTAGTTCCATCCACCGCATCCCAAAGAAAATTACTTTGAAATCGCTCCAATTTTTCTGTGATGCTCACAGGAGCTTGCAACAGGGACAAATAATAGGTGGGCATACTCGATAAAGTGCTTTTAATAAGCACTTCCTTGCTGCCTTTTGACAAGTACCATATTCTGCCAGCCTGCTAAACTTTTTCAACCCTGTCAATCACTGGATTCCAAAATGGCGTATCCTTATGCGAAGCGCTTAATTGGAGACCCAGGTAATTAGTGGGAAGAGAGCCTACCTTACACATGAGAACATAAGACAAAGCAACGATGTTAGCAACCTCACCCACCGGGAAAATCCCACACTTGCTGAGGTTGATTTTGAGTCTTGATACAATCTGAAACCACTGCAGGACCTGCTTCATGTAGGTTAACTGATCCATATCGGCATCACAGAAAACCAAAGTGTCATCCGCAAAAAGCAAATGAGAGACCCTTCGGGCACTGGGCGCCCCAATCGGAGCTAAGAATCCTCGCAAGAAACCTCTGCCCGCTGCACGATCCAACATTTTACTCAGAGCATCCATCACCAGAATGAATAGCATGGTAGATATGGAGTCATTTAGACCCCTGGAGCTGCTAAACCACACAGGCTACCATTGACCAGGATAGAGAATCTGACTTAGGAAATGCAGAACTTGATCCATCCCCTCCATCTTACCTCAAAACCCATCCGCATCATAATGAAATCCAGGAACTCGCAATTGACATGGTCGAAAGCCTTCTGAAGGTCCAACTTGCATAGTAAGTCGGGTTCTCTTTTTTTTCCTTCTGGAGTCTACAAGTCCATTTGCTACCAAAGCAGCATCCAGGTTTTGTCTACCTTCCACAAACACATTCTGAGAGGACGAAACAGACACGTCAAAAATATTCTCGAGTCTAATGGATAGCACTTTAGAAATAATCTTGTAAATGCTCCCCACGGGACTAATAGGCATGTAGTCTTTGATACAAGATGCACCTCTTTCAAAGGCACAGTGGTAATAAAAGAAGTATTGAGATTTCTCTCAAAAACACCATTCACGTGGAAGTATTCAATCGCTTCCATTAACGCCCCATTAATGGTGTCCCAACAGAGCTGAAAGAAGGCCAAGGAAAAACCATCCGAGCTGGGTGATAACACAACTCGACACAGCCGTATGCACATGTTCCTCCTTGAAAGCCCTTTCTAGCCACTCAATGTCTCCCTCCCCTATGCGGTTGAACTCTATTCCCCCCAAAGTAGGCCTGTAACTTCCTCTTTGTATAAGTTCTCATAAAACCCTACTATCGCCCCTTTTACATCTCCATCAATCCTCAACCCATCCACAATTAAAGAGACTGTGAAGTTTCTCCTTCGATTTGCAACCGCAACCCTGTGGAAAGACTTGGTATTCGAATCCCCTTCCTTTAACCAAAGCGCCCTCGATTGTTGCCGCCAACTAATCTCTTGAGCTATTGCTAAATCGCCTGTTTCCCTCTTAACCTCCCCTAGTCTTGCTTTCTCAAATGCATAAGCTCCGTCATTATAACTTCTACCCTCCCAAAAACCTCCTTATTCCACCTAATAATATCTCCCTTGAGTTTTTAAGTTTCTTCGAAAGACGGAATGAAGGTGTCTTTGATACCCCGTAGCTTGTCCATCATTCTTTCACTTTGTCACCAAATCCTGGCAGTTTCAACCACATGCTCTCGAATCGGAAAGGAGCACCCACCCCCTCCCTCTTCATCCATCTAGCAAGATAGGCAAATGATCCACAGTCAGCCTAGGTAAAGGAATTTGCTACACATTCGGCACTAGTTCATCTCTGAAGGATGATATCATAAATCTATCAAGTCTAGACGATGAATTAAAATCCTCCGCCATGACCCAAATAAACCTTTTCCCTGACAGGAGGTCAATGAGGAAGTGATCATTGATGAAGTCAGAAAACTCCTCCATGGCCCTTGAAATCAGACTACACCCTAATCTCTCCTCCGAGAATCTAATAGTTTTAAACTCTCCCCCTAGAACCCATGGAATGTCCCATTCCCCCATAACATTGGCCAGTTTCACCCAAAAAGACACATTGGACCTTTCTCCTATCGGTCCATACACTCCGCCAAATCCCCACTTCACCCGCCTCCCTTTATGTTTGACAAGAGCTGCTAAAGAAAAAGCTCCCTTCTTAATCTCCTTTACCTCCAAGCTTCTATCATCCACATAAGAAGAATGCCCTCGAAACTTCCCGTTGCTAGGACCCAGTCATAGTTTACCCAACTACCTCCCTAGATACTCCTCACAATCGCATCTGACAAAACTTCAATTTGGTCTCCTGGAAACAAACTAGGTTGGCACCCTTCTGTAACTCCCGCTTTCATGATGGCCCTTTTGTTTGGGTCATTCATCCTCTCACATTCCATGAAAGAATCTTAACTTTCACAAGTAACAATATCTTCCTTTTGTCATCAAATCCTGGCAGTTTCAACCACATGCTCTCGAATCGGAAAGGAGCAGCCACCCCCCCTCTTTCTGCATCCATCTAGCAAGATAGGCAAATGATCCGAAGTCAGTCTAGGTAACGGAATTTGCAGCACATTCGGCACTAGTTCATTTCGGAAGGATGATATCAGAAATCTATCAAGTCTAGACCTTGAATTAGAATCCTCCGCCATGAACCAAATAAACCTTTTCCCTAACAGGAGAAGGTCAATGAGAAAGTGATCATTGATGAAGTCAGAAAACTCCTCCATGGCCCTTGAAATCAGACTACACCCTAATCTCTCCTCCGAGAATCTAATAGTGTTAAACTCTCCCCGTAAAACCCATGGAATGTCCCATTCCCCCGTAACATTGGCCAATTTCACCCACAAAGACACATTGGACCTTTCTCCTATCGGTCCATACACACCCCCAAATCCCCACTCCACCCCCCTCACTTTATCTTTGACAAGAGCTGCTAAAGAAAAAGCTCCCTTCTTAATCTCCTTTACCTCCAAGCTTCTATCATCCACATAAGAAGAATGCCCTCGAAACTTCCCGTTGCTAGGACCCAGTCATAGTTTACCCAACTACCTCCCCAGATACTCCTCACAATCGCATCTAACAAAACTTCAATTTGGTCTCTTGGAAACAAACTAGGTTGGCACCCTTCTGTAACTCCCGCTTCCATGATGGCCCTTTTGTTTGGGTCATTCATCCCCCTCACATTCCATGAAAGAATCTTAACTTTCACAAGTAACAATATCTTCCTTTTGTCATCAAATCCTGGCAGTTTCAACCACATGCTCTCGAATCGGAAAGGAGCAGCCACCCCCCCCCCTTCTACATCCATCTAGCAAGATAGGCAAATGATCCGAAGTCAGTCTAGGTAAAGGAATTTGCAGCACATTCGGCACTAGATCATTTCGGAAGGATGATATCAGAAATCTATCAAGTCTAGACCTTGAATTAGAATCCTCCGCCATGAACCAAATAAACCTTTTCCCTAACAGGAGAAGGTCAATGAGAAAGTGATCATTGATGAAGTCAGAAAACTCCTCCATGGCCCTTGAAATCAGACTACACCCTAATCTCTCCTCCGAGAATCTAATAGTGTTAAACTCTCCCCGTAAAACCCATGGAATGTCCCATTCCCCCGTAACATTGGCCAATTTCACCCACAAAGACACATTGGACCTTTCTCCTATCGGTCCATACACACCCCCAAATCCCCACTCCACCCCCCTCACTTTATCTTTGACAAGAGCTGCTAAAGAAAAAGCTCCCTTCTTAATCTCCTTTACCTCCAAGCTTCTATCATCCACATAAGAAGAATGCCCTCGAAACTTCCCGTTGCTAGGACCCAGTCATAGTTTACCCAACTACCTCCCCAGATACTCCTCACAATCGCATCTGACAAAACTTCAATTTGGTCTCCCGGAAACAAACTAGGTTGGCACCCTTCTGTAACTCCCGCTTTCATGATGGCCCTTTTGTTTGGGTCATTCATCCCCTCACATTCCATGAAAGAATCCTAACTTTCACAAGTAACGATATCTCCCTTTTCCCTACCCCCCCCCCCAAGCTCCCTTTCTCCCTATCACACACCTGGCCTCTTTTCTGGTACACCACTACATTCCCTAAAATATATTGCTTAACAGCTGGATCAGCACCATCATAAAAAGATTACTACTCAATCTCCCTCAACAGTTCTAACACACATCTTCCTTCCTTTCAAAAGAAACACTTAAAAACTACCCAAGTTGAATAGTTTATCCTCAGTCCGGAAGGACATATCCCCTCCTCCAACCCGTGATGAAATTGGACGGCGGTCTTCTATATGTACCCTTTCCTTGATCCTATTGGAGAAATACAAGACCACACATTGCTAGCAATAGGAACTTTAGGTGCCAAAAGGATCTCAACATTTCCTTGAGAGGCACCAACCTCTGAGATTAACACCTCGGCTGTTATAGGAAAGTCCAGAAGCGCCAGTAGTGTAGCGTGAAGGAAGAGTTCATGGAACCCTTGGCGGCATATTAACTGGAATTTTGGTCCGGCATTAACATCAATTGGGGCATGCACAACAATCTCCCAAAAAGGAGGAGGAGCTTGAAGTGTAACCTCAGCACAGCTAAGCACAGGAGGCGATGGAGCTGGGTCCATCAGAGGCGGGAGGTCGTGGAACAACTCCACCAACTTTAGCCAGTGCTGCCCCTAAAGCAACGCCCATCGAAAAGGGGCACTTGACACTAGAGCTCAATGAAGAAATACCACTATGTTAAGCACCATTAGCCGCAGAAGGAGCGACTGTTCCCATATGCTAGGAGCCTTATCAGGCGCAACTTGAAATAATTTGGGCCCATAGGATCAATTCTAATAGAATTGGGAAAAGTTGTTGGGCCCATGTATGGAGGCTCAGGTCTATACTTGCTGAAAACTTGTCCGGCGCTATGATAATTAAAAGAGGACCGGCCCATTCTGCCTTTTCAGCCCGCATCACTAACCCAGGGGCATTCACGCCTTTCCTGCCCGCATATATTAAACTACTAATTAATAAGAACACAACACAATAATTCAGACTTCACTTCCACAAAGTCACCCACTCTCAAATATAGGCTTGCAAGGGGCAATGAGCAAAGATCTCCTCAATAACCATAGAGAAAATGCCTTCAGTTTATTCTTGTAGAAAGACCGAACAGACTACAACCATGCTTCAAACTCTCCCTAATATCCTTTCCTATTACAAACTTCATTCGTGATTGATAAATTCTTTCGATTAATTGTGTGAAGCAACATTTTTTACGGAATAATGTTTCTTAGGAAGTGGTAGGCCCTCGTCTCCAAAAGGTAAAAAGGTAAGCATAAATAATAAAAAAGACGTCTAGGCAATGCTCAAAGGCACTGAATCGGTATAGTGCAGTAGGAACGCCAAATAAACACATACCATCACTTCGATTACTGGCTAATGAACTAGGTCTAGTATTTAGGTAGAGAAGGCCAGGGGCAGAGGCGCATTATCCACCGAGTTCCGAAGCTTGATACAAAGGATTTGCAGGTTATCAAAAAAAGGTCTCTTTCTAAGCAATTCATCAATTTTAGTTAAGAACTCAGAATCGACAATCCAACATGATGTAGTCACAAATAACACTATGTATGTAAATATTCATAGCGCTAGAGTGGTTCCACACTCCTGGTCAACTTTCCTTTGGTCGGACTTTCTTACCGCCGCAATAGACCAGCCCTACTATTTACGTTAGTTTCATTAACAAGTCAACATCGAAACTTATGGGTTGGTAAGAAACTGCAGATAAGTGTGAAGGATGAGAATAACTAAAAGCATAAACACTACACACTCCATGAAATCTAATTTTGCCAAGAGAAATTCGACGGATTCATTTATGCTAAAAGAAACTCCAAAATTGTGTCCTGAGCAAACTCACTTTGCCGAACTGGTGAGATAGGAGCACGTCCTTTTGTAATTTGTACTATCAACATGCTCAACTAAAAGATCAAGATCTTCCACCTGAAATTATTCAAAAAAATATCTCACCAGTGACTCGCATAGAAACGACATATAATTATGTAAGGGCAGGAGAGAAACAAATACCTCCATTAAAAGATCAACGGCCTCAGGTTCAGCATTATGCTGCATTGCAGAACAAGATAGCAGTCAAAAATGGGTAGCCTTTCAAACAAAAAGAAAAAGAGATGAAAACCAATTTAAGCTTCCCCGTCATAATAGGATAAAAGGAAAGATGCCTTTATAGATGTATCCTGCAACTCAACTACAATTAAATATGCAAAATGATACCTTCATGTGAAAAGCAACAATTTGTTGCACAAGCTCCATTAGATCATCAATTGGGCCTTCTTCACCCTGAAATAGTTTACACATCAAAAGAACAGAAGCAGAAAAGCTGATTAACGCCTCATTTCAGAAGTTATTGCATGATGTAGATGTAAAAAAGCATGTTGTAACATTCAAAAATAGCAGTAGAAAAAGGCGTGAAGTTGTTTTCTACTTTTTATTTAAATAAATTAACAATAAATTTAGATAAATGTCACAATCTTCAAGCAAAACATTTGTACACAACTTATTGTACAGGTAAGAGAAACAATGACTTTTATAAGGTTATAATAGGTACATATGCATAGTAGAAAGAAAGTTAGCCTGAATTGCATATGCATAAAGTAACCACTCTAAACAAAGCATGAACAACACAAGCTGTAGAAACATATTAAAATATTCTTCTAATACCTTATGCAACTTAAGAAATGAAGGAAAACGAACCTGCCGTTTTGCATACTCTTGTGAAATTTCTCCAGCCAAGTTCCTGTAGAAACAGTCAGTTACCAGTACTCGAGCCGAAAAATGGATTAAGCAAGAATTGGGAAATGAAACACATTACTCTGTGTGTGAATTCCCATTTCAAAAGTTCACACAGAGTAACCTGCCTAGAGTTAGTATCCCAATCAGACATCAGTCTCATGAATTGCGATGGATAATTAGCATTAACATCACACAACAGTATAGACACACTTCTTTGGATGAGGGTGACAGTGATGTCTGGGTCAGTTTGCGCCCAACCCGCAATTGGACAGCATACTAAATCCCATAAGCACAATTGCAAGTTATTTAAGGCTGGAGTAGATGGACCCACTGTGAATGTTGTAGACAGGATTCAGATTAGGAATCTCCATATTATTACCCTACAGCTCAATCCCCCACCCCGTACGGACAAGGGCATAGATACACTTTACTACTGCTAAGTGTTCCTTACCACTTAAAATGGACCAAAACTCATAAAAATCTATAAGAGTTTATTTCCTGATCCTTTGTCGACTTAACATGCAACTGCACTAGGTCATCAATGATGTCTGCCCGGACTGGAAATTAACATAAATGAGCCTGTTTAAGATCCGTACAGCACAGAGAAGATGCAGATTTTCTAAAGTCATTTACTGGGATAAGGATACTCGAATAGGAGTTTAAAAAGACAATGTTACTAATGTCAAGCATACCTAACGTATTCATGTCCCCAGGAACCAATATTGCCTTGAGAACCCAACAGTCTATACTTCAAGCTCTCCTGTAAGAACCAATAAATTAGTAATAGTCATAAAATACATGAAAAAGTTGCTAAAGTCGCCAACATGAGTAATAGTATATCACACATGCATAATTATTAGTAATGCCAAATAGAACATACCCTTTCTCCTTCAGCAGACATTGTCAATGCCAAAACAGAAAGTATATCTGCCAGAAGTTTCTGCATGCAGTTGAAGTTGCGTGAGTGAAATTTATTCAACTTTTACAACAATTAAGCGCAATGCCAGTTCCATACCTTCATATCCGAGTCTGGCATTTTCTCATAATATCCCTTTAGTGTTCCATAGTGGGGACGCAAGAACTTTAATGGTTTTGGAACTGATGTCATCGAGCTTGTTGATGTACGAATTTCCTGTCTACAATATCGGAAAGATAATAAGCAAAATAGACAAAAACGAGATGTCCTTGCTTATGTAAAGGAAAGACCCTAAAAGTTTAAGGATTAAAGATTTAAACTGGGATCTGATTTCTCATTCAAACTGAGATATATGCATTCCTCATACTGCATGTAGCGCATGCTAATTCAACAAAGAGCTATCTTTTATGCATCCATACATTGATTTTCCATGGGTTTTAGTGTCTAATCGATGGATGTCTAAGGACTTCCAAAGGAGGCCAAAGCTCTTTCTGAAAAATATCCCAAAAGAAAATGCTAGCTAATGATAAACTTGCACCTATTACATTTGATATCCAAGATCACTTTACTAATAGGTGTAAGCATATAAACCTATTCGTCGGAGGGAGAAAAGAAAAAAAGAAAAGGGAGAATGTTGGACAATCTTCAACCTGCTATTACCAATAATGAGATAAGGCACCTTAGAGCACTAAAGGTAACTTCTATCATCTCAAAATGTTAAAAAAAAAAAAACAAAAACACGAGCTAGCAAAAAAAATTGATTCCAGAATAAACTAGAATAACAAAGCCCCAAAACCCTCATTATTAAGGTTCAAAGTTAAGCTCAACAAAAGCAAGTGCCTTTTACACTACTATCTGTAGCGGTAAACATTGTCCAACTTAAATGGGAATTCAGCAACTCACCTCAACAACTAGCCCTCAATCCCAAACCAGGCGGGCTTCAGTATCCACTTTCTCGTAAATACAAATTCCACATGTATTACAAAAGAAAGGGAAAATAGAAGATACCTCATGCTCTCAAGGGCAACCTTCTGTAATCCTGGATCAGTGTCTTGAACTCTCTCCACATACAGTTCCAATTGCTGCTTCAATGCCAAATCCTCCTCCGACTAATACCACCAAAATCAACAAATAAACAAAAAAATACAATTAAAACATAAACTGAGCAATTCTGTTCGAGTTCAGTGATTGCTTTGATACTTACGAGATCTTCGTCTTTCTTATCGTCCTTCTTCTTTGGGTCCTTAGAAGGAACCTTAATGGTGGCCTCTTCTCTGGCGGACTTGTCACCGCCGGCGCTACCGCTTGCACCTGTACTGTTTGGATCCGGAGTCTTTGACATTTTTAGCTAAAACCCTTACAGAGAAATTGCAGAGATATACGTATAAATTATCGAAGTGAATTGGGTAAATAGCTTAGTTTTTATCAAATACAGGTGAACATACGGGAAGAAAACGAGCACTGACTATAGAAGAACAAGAACAAAGGTTTTCGTTTTCAACAAGCAAAGATTTGTACTTTGGTTTTCTTTCCGAGACTGTTATATCTGGCAGACAAACGAGAGAAGAAGTGAAACCGGATTCTGGGCTTTCCACTTTTAAGTTTTAACAGCCCAATGACGGTGTCTTTTTAGTAAAAATTGCGAGGTCTATCCGGTTTTCGGACAGCTTATCCAAAAATAGTTAGCCTTTTAACTCAATAAAAAAAAATAGTTATTATTTTATTGTAACGGAGATCATTTTAGCATAATATACCTATAGTTTGATGTATCTGTATATGAATTTGCAATATATTATGCTGGATCTGTATACTTTGCTGACTCCAGTATAATATACTAGAGACTGGAGCACCAGTACTCCGAACTCCAGTATAATATGATGGATCGATATATTATATTGGAACTCCAGATATTATGTTGGAGTATTTTTTTGGATTTTGAACAGTATTTTTGTTCAGATTTATCTTTACATAAAAAGTGACTAAATTTCAATTATTTTTTAAACTGGGTTATTTTTGAACAATCACTTGTAATCTGACTATTTTTTAATTTTTCCCGTCTTTTAAACCTTAAATGGTATAGTTTGGTCAGTTTGAAGAGCTGCTCAAATTAGCCAAACGAGCCACAATCTTATAAACTTCAACATTTGTGACATGTATCTATTTTCTTAAAATTTATAGGCAGCCCTTAAATTTGGCTCCAAATTTCATTTAAACACTTCAACTAAAACCAATATTTATTGGACACTTCGACCTTAATAGAAGTGTGCCTATTGAATCCACCAGCTAATGTGGCAAAAGAAATGACCTTTACCCAAAATTTAAGCGTGTGACTAGTTAAATATAATTTTTTTTTTCTTTTTTCTTCTTTATTTCTCCTTCATCTCCTTTCGAAAATGACTTGGTAGTGTGAATGTGGTATTTAAGAGATAGTGGTCTTGAGTTGATTGTTTGGTAAATGTCGCTAATGGTCCCTAGTGATGAAGATGAGTGTATTTGATGGACGAAAGAAAGGTGTAAACATAGTTAAAGTACCTAAAACAACAAACAACTATCCAGTATAGTTCCACAAAGTGGGGTATGGGGAGGGTAATACGTAAACGAGCCTTACCGCTACCCGAAATGGCAGAGAGGATGTTTCCAATCGACCCTCGACTCAGTGAAGGAAAGAAAAACATAGTTAAAGTACCTCTTGGCGATAAAATGATCTTAGTAGGTTACAGGAGTTGCTATGATGGTTTAATTACGGGAAAAGATGGAGGCAATATTTGATGCAGTTATGGTATGAAATAAAAAGGCAACGGTGATTGTGGTGGCAATCATCACTTCCAACCGAGAGGTTGTAAATTCGAGTCTCCCCAAGAACAAGGAGAAAGTTCTTGCAGGGAAGGTGGTGGTTGTGGTGGCGAATGGGTGTTGGCAATGGAGTTAAGGTGGAGTTTTAAATTAAAAAATGTCATTCATTTCTAACAATGTTGATTGTTTTGGTTAATTAAAATTGAGTTAATATTGGATCTGTTCAAGCTGTGAATTTTTAACATCGGTAAGGGAGGGGGTACCAGTGGGGTTCTTTTCTCTTTCTTCTGTTTTTTTGTTTTTCCTAAGGCATTTTTTTAGATTCAAAAACCACATGGCATGTTTTGATTCGTTAATTTTGCCACAAATCGTACGTGTAATTCACTCGCTTATTTTCATTTTCATTTGCTGAAGTTTGTTACTTGGTAGATGTAAAACATCTCCATTTTTGCTAATTTGATCATAATTTTGGACAGCTTTTCTTGCTGAAGCAACCACGTTTTCCATTCCATATATTTGTGAATTTGACACTTTTATGGCTAATAGCCAACATTCCCCTCTAAAGGTGCCATAACCTTTTCCTATTCTCTAACTATATTATCAAATAAAGAACCAAACCAAGATAGTTATTCAATGGCTCGTATGCGTAACCAAGGCAATTTATGCCTTATGACTCATCATGCCCTATTGGTGCCACTTTGGCTTGACTTAATGTCATGTGGAAGTCCCAAAACAATCATTATCCACTTAATCCTTACTTAATACAATAGTTATTCCACAATTAATTAATTATTCACATAATTGAGAATTATCTCAAATTACTTAAAATACTACTCACTTTTAACACACGTTATACACCTTACTATCATGGTCATGTGCTACCTTGTATGGCACTAGTCCATAATTATAAGGTATTTTAGCTCGGGTCGTATTTTATCCCAAAATGTCAAACTTCGACGAAAATTCAATTTCTTCTATTTGCTTACCCTCTCACCTTCACGAATTTTACTCATCGCTTGTTTGAAATAGCACAATGCTTATAATCTCCAAATAATCTTGTCATTGAACTGAGGTCAATTATCTTACGATAATTTCACGAATAATACTACATGGTGAACATCATTGTAATATAACATTGCGGATCGTAACATCAATGTAATACTGCAGGGCATAACATCATCATAATATAATACTGCGGGGCATAACATCATTATAATATAATACTACAGGGTGTCATATCGACGTAATACAGCAGGGCGTAACATCATTCCCCAATTTGGAATATTCGTCCTCGAATATAGACTGATGCACTTATCATTCTCATAACTCATAAGCTTGCAAATACTTTAATATTATCCTTGTCATTTAGGCAATTTCTTTGAGTAAATCCAAAGGCCAGGGCATTCCCCCTTTAAGCTTCTTCCTTACACCACGACTTGTAGTCTGAATCCTTCTAATTTCGTAATTGTTGCTACCTTCTATCATGCAGCATGTACGACTCTAACTTTGTATATGCGCGTGTGCAACTCTTCTATCCTCTTTCCTCCAGCTTTTAGCTGATCTCTAGGCCACACTTTTTGAATATATACAAAAGTATGTCAATCTGTCACTCTTGGCGCCATTAGCTTTACTACATCTAAGTAGGTCATACTATACCATAGCTCTTACTTCTATTTATCGTTATTGAGTCTGCTACCAAACTCCAGGTTACTCACATTGCTTATCCTATATAAATAAAGCTAAGTCTTTTAACGCTTCTTCATTACTGTTCATCTTATGACTGATGGCCTAACTCATCTCGCACTTTGTAACTTTATCCATCCATTATTGATTCACCTCAATATTGATCTACAATCTTCCATTGATAACTTGAAACTTCTTACGTAATACATTACCAGTAGGGCTTACGTTGCACAGTGAACATTTGAAGCGATTTTGTTGATCCACTTTGGAGCGATACTGTACTTCCATAACCCTATTTCATATCATAGTCATCCCAATGTGATCCGCCTTACATGGGTATTTTAAATCTATACAATTCATGAAATCATTCCTCAATCGAAGGCCCAAATGTCATCCTTTATATTTCATAATTACACATTTATCTACTACCAAGTCGGCATTCCATCTCTTCTAAATAATAGTAGTCTTAGAATCTTTTGAGTTCATTCGGGCAATACAAACCTTTCTATAACTTAGAAAACCTATCAGCTCTCTTGTTTTTACGGTGTCAAGCCCCAAACTTGGGCCTAGACCTAATACGACACTTGGTGCCTGACTTCATGTGACCGAGCGAACCAAATGGCTGGCTGAATCAACATATGATATCATAACATAGTGAATGCGGATGATAAACTAATATATGTTGATATACTGAAAGTCTGGATGATATAAATCATAGTGCGGAGATACTAATACAATTTTGAAACATATTTGTAGCTAGCATGGCTTAATATGAAAAGCATGTGACTCTGTTTAACTGTTACTCTAGTCTATGAAGCCTCTATTGAAGTAATGTAAACACTTACTGTCTGTAAATACTTAAAGACCGTAAAGTAATGATAATGCCTCGAAAGAACTGGGGATCACCAAACAGATGGTACGAGAATCCTAGCGCTCTGAATCATCAACCTGGAAATCATTACCTGCATTGTGAGATGCAGGCCCCGGGAAAAAGGGACGTCAGTACAATTGAATTGTACTGGTATGTAAAGCAGCTGAAAGAAATAATTATAATACTGAAACTGAAACTAAGGTGATAACTGAAATGATAACTATTGAAACTGAAACTAAAGTGAGAATTGGTAACTGAATTGATAACTGAAAAGATGACTGATAACTGAACTGAATAAAGGAAGTAAAGGTATGAATACTCTCTCTTATAAATGATGAACAACATGTTTATCTGAATATTAAACTGCGATCTCATGCCCAATATATATATATATATATATGCACAAACTGTGACCTCGGGCCCAAGTATACGTATACATAACTGCGACCTCGGGTCTAAAACACATAAAGCATAAACTGCGGCCTCAGGTCCAAAGATGCATAAAGCATTAGTTGTGGCCTTAGGCCCAAATATAGGTGTTCAACATTCAGAGATTAAAAATCAGGAACTGAGTATCATACTGCAATACATAATAGTGAAATACTAAATCACGTTGAGTTACATGATACTGGAATACTGGATCACACTGAGTTACATTATACTGGAATACTAAATAGGACTGGAATAAGACATATTCTTGAACTGGTTATAAACGCTGAAACTTCAAATATTTATGACATGTTGAGTAAGATATACTGAGACTTAAGGACATCAAGCCCAAGTCTATATTGAATACGAACTGAGGTCACAACGTTTAGAATGAAAGTCATGAACGAGTTATGAAGCTGAGAACAAAATTTCTACAAATATTCAAGGAACTAGGCTTAACTACATTTCTGAGGCAATTGATCGTCATAAAAGAAACATAATGTAGGGAGAATCATTATCATTCCCAAACATAGCGAGTTAGCCTCACATACCTTAACTTCCTTCTCTTGAGCATAATACAACATTCTCCAACCCTTTCAACTTTAATCTATATCAATACAATTCAAAGGGATTCCAAATTAGCAACAATATCCATGTTTTAGTCACTTAGGCATTTTATCAAACACTTGGTGAGTATAAAGCTTCGTAATCCCTATTAACACCCGATAACCAATTCTCTTGCTCTTGGATAAATTCTAAAGTCTCAAATCGTTATAGTAAATATTATTCTTCATCACACATAAGGTAAACAACACCCTTAACCAATAAAGTTTCATTAAATAAACACCTTCCAATCTCTATAATAATTATGTATTTATATTAGAAACTTATGGCTTCTAATCACCACACCAAGAGTCCCAATACTTAATTCACACTCATATACCCATAATAAATTCATACATGTAAGTCTAAGGGCATAGGATTACCTTTTGGAAGAAATCTTGCAAAACCCTCCTTTGAGTTTTTGAAGGAATTTCTTGAAGATCTATGTGGTCTATGAGTAGATTTCATCAATACTAGCGTAAGAATGATGGAATTTCACACCAAGTTAATAGCTTAAAAGAGCTGGTACTGGGGCACGTCTACTCTAGCAAAGTTTCCTCGCTTTGCTGTCCATTACATTCAAGGGAAGACAAAAATCCGCGTCTACTTTGACGAAGCAAGCTCGCTTCACTATCTGCGAAAATAACTGGGTGGTATATCTTTAATAATTTGGTTATAAATTCTTGTACGAATGTCCAAATGACAAGAGGTTTGATGCGTTGGGAACTAGACTCAAAGAGCTTTAATTTGATAGGTTGTTCATAGCACAACTCTTAATATACAGGTAAATATTATCGTCCTAAAAGATGTCTTGTGTGTATTCATTTGAAATTTTTAGTCTATCATGTAATTTCCAACTTGGCTTAGACTTAGGCCTCTCCTTGGAACCCAAATCACTTATGATTTCTCTCGTACACTTATTTAATAACTAATTGATAACCATCACATGAATACTCATTTAATGCATCCACAACTGATTCAAATTTACGGGGTGTTATACACGAGCTTAATCCCGAGGACTTATTCATTTTCGTCACCTTCCACTTGCCTTTTCTTATCCTTACTCTTGTCTTCCTAAAACCTTGTCGGTATACTATACTTTAGCTTGCAGCCTGCCCATATCTTTTCATACTACTCGCAACCTTCCTTCAACTTACTAGCACCATAGATTTCCTTATGTTATTCTGGAATATCAATCGAGACATCACAAAGTCTATAACTCTTCTTTATCCTTTTAACTAGACATCTCGCTACATAGAAACCAAAGACTGGAAATATGCCACTAACGACGTTGCTATTATTCCTGGATACTGAATCCTTGCGCTTTTATCTTTTTATTTAAGGTATGGACTATTCACAACCTTCTGCACTTGAGTGTCTCATACGTTGTTCACCTTTACCTTACTTACATTAAAATATTGCCTCACATTCTTCTATCTTTTTAATAACCTCCCTTCCACATAGGCATAATTCACATCCACAACTTGAAGCTCTATTGTAATACTTGCACCTCTGGTGCATGCACAATCTGGTGGGAGATTCATACTAACTTCTTATGAGGCTCGTACTTATTAACTGGCATCATCGTAGAGCAGTTATATAATATGGTTGTTGTACTATCTCTCTTGTACCTACGATATTAAGGTTGCTTATGCAGTGTTTTCAATCATGATTTCTATAGTTTTCTAGGTCCAATAATTAGACTACTAATTTACTTAGTTGATACAAGTCTTTAGTTTCTTCTTCCTTCTGATCAGCCTTCATGTAGGCTTGAGCTATCTCTCGATCTGCGGCTCATGGTATTTAGTTATTACTTTATCCGTCCATGGATGCTACGAAATATCCAGGATACAATCTTCTAACAATTTAATCCTTTGTCTATGACGTGGACAAAATTCTTTCTTTTAACTTATACGGAGTCATCTACGCTTGTATGATTGTCAAGATATATGTATACTCCAAAATTTCAATGCGTTCATAACATAACTAACTCTAGATCATTGATCAAATAATTCCTTTCGTTCCTTCTTAGCTTTCTTTAAATGTAAGCTATTACTTTTCTTGGTCTTTCTGCCTCCTTGTTGCGTGCATACTTAGTTTATCTTAGTTCCCACGCATGCCAAAATTTTCGTGCAATCATATGATCTTGAATATTACTTTTGAGTTTACTTCCCGTTCATTAGTCACGATATGTGAAAATTACTTATAGAGTGCATATAATGTTATAGCGAGACTATTTTTACATGACCATTTTTTTCTCCTTCGAGTTACCATGTTTAGGTTAAAGCCTTCTTCCTTATTTCCTCAGTTAGTCTTTCGTTGAAGACCTTCTGACTCTTGTAAATCTTCGAGCTTATTATATCGTATACCTGATGGAATTCTTGATATTCGTACTCACCTATAATTATTCATAGTTCTTACCTACATGCCCTTATGCTTATAGGGTTGCTTCTGATGATATTTTGATTGTCTTCCTATTGGCGCTTTCTTTTATTTCCATAACACTCATGTGATACCTTTAACTACCCCAACTCATATATGAATATTTCTCAAGGGCCCCGATGTCATATCTGTAAGGCTGATTCTCCATATTGGGATTCACTATGTTTATCTTGTATTTTTTGCTGATTTGTCTGTAACCATGGCTAAACTCTTCTTGAATCAACTACTAACTACACATTATCCCATTCTCATATTAATATTCTGCAAAATCTTTCTTGAGATATTTTCTTTGTCTTATCTAACGTCTCGCACTCGCTTCTTATCTATCAATAACATCTCGGGCATGAGCCCTTATTTCCTCCCCTTGATGTCGTGCTTGCCTAATGTTCTGGAATAGCATATACGTAGAATTTGGATAAGTGCAATTTCATTCCTTTCTCATTTTTATCGCATTCTTCCTTTCATGTCATAGTTACAAGAACCACTTAATTCTGACTTAATGCCACATCATTTCATATTCCCCTTTTTAAGGGAGTGCTAAGATTTAGTGCTACAATAATCTACGTATAGATATTTTATTTCTTCATCTTTGGCATCTTTTCACATCATTGATGACTCTTACTCGTCTAGCGATAATCCTTCTGGACCAAGGATAACAATTTCCTTACTTGCGAGCATATAACTAGCACATATAGTCCCTTATGCTTAATGATCGCTGCTTACTCCGCAATACTAAAAAGTAGGAAGAGAGTGTCGCAATAGCTTTTACCCGATTTGTTGGTCGGGATTGATTTCCACAAGGAGCTAGGAAGGGAGTCAAGTATCTATCTAGAGTAGAATTGGGTATTTGTTTTAAATATCACTTACAAACATTTTTGGGTTTTTCTTTTAACAATCTACTATTATTAACTACTAATTATGATTGCAACTAGATTATGCTAATCGAAAATCGCTAAGAGTTGTATCTAATGAATGGAAAGGCACTAGGGTAGTGACTTTCACCTAGGTGGCTAATTGGCGGGTAATTGCTTCTATGGCACGCTTGACATGATTGGAGAGATATGTTATAACCGTTGCACGATTTTACCCACTCTCACACCTCTCGGTAGAGAGAGCGATTTTTGCCCAATTGACTTTCTCAAGACCAAATGGGTAGGCAAATTAGCTCAGGTAACTAGGGTTCAAGTCGGATAATTACTCTCTCGAGGTTTAACCCTTTAATTGGGACTATCAATTATTTTGAGTCCATCCCAATTTCTTATTAGGTCAATTTTGGAGACATGCTCTCTTTCTCAAGAAGAGCCAAGTCAACTTAGCACAAACCAATATTTGCAACCACCAATTCATAAAATAAACCATACAATTGACCCAAATAACAAACACCCATAGTCAATCTAGCCCTAAATTGCAACACCCATCAATTACCTACACTAGGTTTGAACCACAACCCTAGCTAATCGGTTTACCTACTCATGCTTGAAGAGAAAAACAAAGTAATATATGAAGATAAAGACATATTAATTAAACGCTAAAGGAGATACAAATATTCTATCGTTAGAATTAAGTTAAAATGCCCAAAATGGCTACAAAATAGCTTCTCACGAGGCAGCTCAAGTCTGGAAATAGCTGATACCCTACAACAACAACAACCATGTATAATCCCACTTAGTGGGGTCTGGGGAGGGTAGTATATACGCAGACCTTACCCCTACCCTGGGGTAGAGAGGCTGTTTCCAAATAGACCCCCGGCATCCTTCCCTCCAAGAACTTCCCACCTTGCTCTTGGGGAGACTCGAACTCACAACCTCTTGGTTGGAAGTGGGGGTTGCTTACCATCAGAGCAACCCCTCTTGTCTAAATAGCTGATACCCCAAAAATGAAAAAAGTTTCTATTTATACTAAGCTAGAAAAATTGGAAAAAAATGCCCATGTGGAGTCAATGAAAACCGCACAAAATGGTGTACGGCCGCGTTAAGCTCTTGAATCTGAAAAATCAACTCTCTGAACTCATCCGTGGACCGCACAAAATGGACTGCGGCCGCGGAGGCATCTAGCGTGGTCTGCACAAACACGATCGCGGACCGCATAGGCTTGAAGCTAGGCACTTGGCATCTCTTTGAAGTTTGCTTCCGTAGACCGCATAAAATGGTAGTGCAGCCGCGATGTCTTTAGTGCGGACTGCACAATATTTTTTGTGGCCGCACTACTTTGATGCCTTAAATTCCAGGTCTCTGAATCTCTCTAGTGCAGACCACACAAAGTTTAGTGCGGCCGCATTAGGCTTGTTTGTCCTGAGTTGTCTCGTTTTTGTACTTGTGCAGGTTTCACTCTTTTGAGCCGATCTTTGGCATTTCACCACTTTGTTAATCAAACCTGCAATCAAGCACAACTTATAAGCCTTTTAGGATTATTTTATAAGAATTTATAATCAAAGTTTAAGCAGTAAGGACCATGAAACACGTTAAAATTCCTAGTTATCACTTAACCTTTTCACTTTTATTGATTTGGAAGTGTCTTCCTCAATGAACTTTAAAGGTTATTCTTCTATCGTCCATTCTACTATTGCCGGAATGCAATTTCTAAAATTCTCATGATGCCGACTATTATCAAAGCACTCAGTCCCTAACTCATGTTTAGTTTATCTGATTTCTATAATTCTAGGGTTTAACTTTTCCTTCTAGTAATCACGTTAGAGTCACAAGCTTATTTCTCGAACTGAGGGTATGACCAAGCCTTCACGTTTTTTGGTCTTAAGGGCTATCACCTTTCATTTTTTCCTTCACTTGACTATAGATTATGTAATACTGTCATGTTTTTGACCTATCTTTGTCATCCATGTATCACATCTTACTTCTAATGCTTCATTGACTCTTTTCTTATTCCATACTAATATTTATGTCTGTCACTTTATTTTGAAAACTTTCAACAAGACATTCATTTGCTTTTAGCTCCCTTCTCTCCATCCGTTGGCTGTTCGAGTTGCTTAACTTTCTCGAACTACTAGGGACGGGAGCCGCACTATGGTAATATTTATCCTTTCAAGGATTCCAGTGCCTATCAATATAGTACTAATATCTAGCTGTACTATTTTAAAGAACACCATCTAAGTGTCTCACAAGAAGATCTATTAGCACATTTGCAATATCCTTCAGAAATATCAACTAATGCTAACAATTCGTCCACAATTTGGGTTACTCTAACCTCAGCCTGATCCTGATATTCTATATTTCTCTTAAACCATATTTTTTAGCTCCCATATGTCATAACTTAGATCCGTGTGGCCAATTGTACATACTCTATTACTATTAAAGGTAAATCATAATGCTTATATCTTTCTTCCTGAATGGTAATTATGATAATCTTCACTAAATAGGTACCTCGTACACTTCTTCATCTTGCTTCTTTTACTTGTTGAAATTTGTATCTATCTTCTATCTCATTGCTTTTCACCACATGTGTAGATAGATATTCTTTCCTTAAAGCTCCTTATCAAGAAGCTTACACGTCTTAGTACACACATGTTCTGTTGAAGACCTCAAATTTATTCATCATAGGGATGATGCAAATTCGAGTTCCTCTAACTCAACTCTTCAACTACTATATCTCTTAGCAACCGTCTTTCTAGATGTAGGTATTATTGTATTATAAATATAATAGAATTTAGGAATTTGAATTTCTACCACTAAGCTCTACCAGACGATCTAGAGTAAGAAGAAAGAGCGACAGTCCTAAATGCCATGTAGCCTTCTGCTTATAAGTGTGGTGCACGACACACCCATAAAAAAAACTCTACTCGACACGGCTTGTAGACTCCCTAGGACAGATCTGCTCTCATACCACTTTTGTCACCACCTAAACTAATGAACCGAGACTGGCACCTGGTACCTTACTCGGGCAAGTACCAACATAATGTATCTTTTTGTATCATGCTATCATAGGTAAATGATACAGAAAGATCGTCGCAGGATAACTAGAATAAAATATGTAATACCAAATCATACATAAAACATAGGGACCTTTATGACCAAAATGATCACTTGTACATCAAACATAAGCCGACAAGGCCCTACAATTTTTTAAGCACATGGCATATGTCTACATGCCTCTAAGAGTAGATAAATACCATAAAGTTTGGGACATAGCCCCCGCCATACTAAATAATACACGTCTAAATCATACTCACCAAATAAGCAACTCCGGAGCAAATAGAGCACACCTGCATCTTTCGCTGAGATGATAGACTACTTGGAGGACTCTCGACCTGTCTTTCGCGACCTGTGGGCATGAAATGCAGCGTCCGTAGGCAAAAAAGATGTCGGCACGAATAATGTACTAAGTATGTATGGCACATAAATAAGTATATAAAAGACATGGAAGAAGTATGTAGTAAATGACTCAATCGGTAAGTCTGGATAACTCTATGAATCATAAATTAAGTATAACGTCATGAATATGCATGTGAATGTCATGTCGTGCATAGGTACATATGTTCATAACATTATCTTGGCTACTGTAGGCAAAATCATCAACTATTCTAGCTGATCAGGTGGTGGTGCGTATATAATGTCGTAACCTGATTAGGTGGTGGGATATAGGAAAAAGGTTACGCCGTTATATATGCACCACCACCTGATCAGCTGGCATACATTGATGATTTTGCCCACAGTGACCGAGATGATATGATGATATGCCCTCTAAGGCTTGATGATATTATGAACACATATACCTATACACGACATTATATTCATATGCATATGCATGACACTATACATATTTCATGTTTTACAGAGTTATCCAGACTTATATGTTGAGTCATTTTACTCAATATTCCTTCTATGTCTTTTATGTACTCATTTATATGCCTTACATACTCAGTACATTATTCATACTGATGTCCCTTTTGCTTGGGGATGCTGCGTTTCATGCCCACATATCCCGAGATACAAGTTGAGAGTCCTCCAAGTAGGTTATCAGCTCAGTGGAAGATGTTAGTAAGCTCCATTTGCTCCGAAGTTGCTTATTAGGTCATTATGATTTAAATGCGTATCGCTTGGTATGGCGGGGCCATGTCCCAAACTTTATGTTAAGTATGTACTCTTAAAGGCTTGTAGAAATATGTCATGTATACAGATGCTTGTATAGCATTGCCGACCTATGTTTTACAAATGATCATGGTGGCCTTATAGGCCCGTATATCACATGTATAAGTTTTTATATTAGGTTGAGTTGTCCTATATTGAGTATTCCCCTATGTTTATTCTGGTTAGCCCTTGACGGCCCGTTTGGCCCATTTGCCATTGAGAGTACAATATGAAATACTCCCTCCATTTCATATTGTTTGACATAGTTTGACTCAGCACATAAGAAAAAAGAAGACTTTTGAAACTTGTGGTCTTAAAAGTTTAAGGGGCAAAAAGTTTGTGGGTCCATACCATTTGTGTGGCTATAAAGCTTCCCATTAAGGGCAAAATGGGTAAAATGAAGAGTTTAAAGTTGAATTATTACCAAATTTAGAAATGTGTTATTTGTTTTGGAACAAATTAAAAATAAAAGTATGTCATTCAATATAAAACGGAGGGAGTATACAGTATGTTGGTACTCGGTTAAGTAAGGTATCGGGTGCCCGTTAGGGCCCATACATTTGATTCGTGACAAAAGCGGTATCAAAGCAACTCTATCCTAGGTAGTCTACAAGCCGTGTCTAGTAGAGTCTTATTTATGGGTGTGTTGTGCACCAAACTTATAATGAGGAGGCTACAAGGCATTTAGGACTGTCACTCTTTATTCTTACTAGAAAATCGTGTGGTAGAGCTCACTTGTAAGAATTGAGACTCTTGAATTCTATTTCATTCATAATAAGATGATACTTACATCCGAAAAAGACTGTTGGTAAGAGATATGGCAGTGGAAGAGTTGAGTAAGAGGAACTCAATTTTGCATGATGCGTACGATGAGTAAATGTAGTGTGTACTAAGACGTGTAAGCCTCTTGATAAGGAGTCTTATGGAAAGAATATCTATCCGCCCATATGGTAAAAAGCAACGAGAGAATCAGAAGGTACAAGTTTCAACAAGTAAAAGAAGCAAGGTAAAGAAGCGTACGAGGTGCCTAGTTACTGAAGATTATCAGTATTTACAATTCAGGCAGAGAAATGTAAACCTTTTGAGTTATGTTCAACAATAACATATTTATGTATACTTGGCCACGCCTATCTCATTTATGCCATATGGAGGCTAACAAAAGTAGTATAAGAGAATGATAGATATTAGGATCTGCTTGGGGTTAGAGTGACCCAAAATGGTGGATGGAATTTTTGCGCTAGTTGACATTTCTTAAGAACATTGCAAATGTGCTAGTAGTTCTCCTTGTGAGACACTCAGATTGTGCACTCTAAAATAATACAGCTGGATATAAGTACTACAAAAATAGGCATTGGAAGCCTTAAATGGATAAATATTACCTTAGTGTGGCTCCTGTCCCTAGTAGAGAAAGAATGTTAGGCAATCCGAAGAGCCAATAGATGAGGAAGGCGAGCTATAAGCAAAAGAATATCTTGTTCAAATTTTCAGAATAAAATGATAGACATAAATGTTAGCGGGAAATAAGAAAAGAGTTAATGAAGCATTATGAGTAAGATGTGATACATGGATGACAACGGTAGATCAAAAAGGAAACTGTATTACAGAGTTTATAGTCAAGTGAAGAAAAGACGAGTGGTGACATGACTTGAGACAACAAAAGAGTATAGGCCATAATGTCATATCCTCATTTCGAGAAATAAGTTCGGAACTCCAATGCGACTACCGGAAGGAAATGTTAGACCCTAGAATAATAGAAAATGGTATGGGCTTGTGAACAAGATAAACTAAACATTAATTAGAGACTTAGTGATTTGATAATACTCGGTATCGTGAGAATCTCAGATTTTGTTCTGGCGATAATAGAATGGACAATAGAAAAAGATTCATGAAAAATTAAGAGAATGGTCATTTAGGAAGCCGCTTCCCTAAAGCAAGCAATGTGAGCAAAGTTAAACTTAAGGGGCCGCATGTGCCCGTTACACTTAGTGTCACCCTCGCGAGTAAGGTAATTTGTTATCCTTGGTATAGAAGGATTGCCATAAGGTGAGTAAGGGTAATTGATGATGTGAAAAGATGTTCAAGATAAAAAGGTTTCTATAGGTAGATCCTCATGGCTCCATCTCTTAGTCCTTCCCTAAAGGGAGAGTATAGAGTCATGTGACATTGAGTCAGAATTAAGTGGTTCTAGTAACTAGGGAATGGTAAGGGAAGAATGCGAAAAAAATGATAAAGGGATGAGATTGCACTTATTCAAATCCCACATATATGATATGATCCAGAACATTATGTAAACACGACGTCAATCATAGGAAGTAAGGGTTCCTACCCGAGATATTATTGATAAATAAGGAGCAAGTGTGAGAGGTAAGTTAAGACAAAGGAAATAACCCAAGAAAGATAATGCAAAATATTGATATGAGAATGGTCCAACGAGTAGTTAGTAGTTGAAACAAGAGGTTATAGACAAATCAATAGATCGTACAAGATAAACATAGTGAACCCCAACATAGTGAATCTAGTCTCGTAGATAATGATATTGTTATCTTAGAGAAATATTCAGATAAGAGTTTGGGTAGTTAAATGTACCATGAGTGTTATGGAAATAAAAGAGAGCGCCACTTGGAAACAGGCAAAATTTAAGTTAAGAAGCAACGCAATAAGCACAAGGGCATGTAGGTAAGTGAGCAAGGATAATTACAAGTGGGCACGAACATCAAAAATTCTATCGGGAATACGATGTAACAAGCTCACAGCTTTACAAGAGTTAGAGGATATTCCCTAAGTACTACACTGAAAATCTAGCTAAGGAAATAAGGAAGAAGGCTTCTACCTAAGCACAATGACCTAAAGAGGAAATGGTCATGTAACAATGGTCTCACAACAACATTGTATGCACTCCATAAGAAAGTGACACCTACCGTGACTAATGAATGGGAAGTAAAAATAAAAGTAATATTCGAGATCATATGAGTTGCACAAAAATGATAGCATGTGTGAGAACTAAGATAAGCTAAGTATGCAGGCAACAAGGGGACAGAAAGATCAGGAAAAGTAATAGCTTACGTTTAAAGAAAGCTGAGAAGGAACAAAAGGAATTTTACGATCAATGATCCAGAATTATTATGTTATGAACACACTTAGGAGTTCCAAATATTATCTGTATGGGATATGAGAAAAGTTTACGGTGTTATATACGCACCAGCACCTGATCAGCTGGTATACATTGATGAGTTTTACCATAGTGGCCGAGATGATATGATGGGATGCCCTCAAAGGCTTGGTGATGAGATGAACACCTATACCTATGCATGGCATGACATTTATATGCACGTGCATGATATTACAAAAATTATAGAGTTATTTGGACTTACAAGCAGAATTCTTTATTCTATGTTTCATCTATGTCTCTTATGTATTGATCTTCATGCCTTACATACTCGATACATTATTCGTACTGACGTCCTTTTTGCCTGGGAACATTGCGTTTATTCCCACAGGTCTCGATATACATGTTGAAAGCCCTCCAAGTAAGCTATCAGCTCAGCGGAAAGTGTTGGTGCACTCCATTTGCTCTAAAGTTGCCAATCTGGTCAGTATGCACTGGTCATGTATTGATTGGTATGTCGAGACCCTATCCCGACCATATGGCTTCTATGTACTCTTAGAGGCTTTGTCACGCCTCAAACCGATGGGCCGTAACAGGTGCCCAAATACTATATGTCGAACATCCTTTAGCATGCGTTTAAGATATAAATATGAATAACATACGTGAGGGAAACATGTCCAAAAGATTATATATATATATATATATATATATATATATATATATATATATATATATATATATATATATATATATATATATATATATACATACATATATACATACATACATACATACATACATACATACATGCGTAATACATGGGGAGAGCCGGCAAGGCTGCTATACATAACTATATACCCAAAACTGGAAGCTGACAAGGCCACATACTATCCAACTATACGTATCTGTCTACAGAACTCTAATAGAAAAATACTATTGTACAAGTATGGGATTGGGCCACGTCATACCCATATATGTATACAAGGATAACGTACCAAAATCAAAAGAAGCTCCGGATCAAGTGGAGCACGCCAACTCTTGCCGATCAAGGATCCTAAGAAGGGGACAGTCATCTTGCCTATCTGCACCTACGAGCATGAAACATAGGCACCGGAAAATAGGCATCAGTACGAATAAATGTACAGAGTATGTAAGGCATAAAAATTAGTATGCAAAAGGTATAGGTGAAAGATGGAATAAAGAATTCCACCTGTAAGTCTAAATAACTTGTAAATCCTAAAAAATTTATAATGTCATGCACGTGCATACAAATGTTGTGTCATGCATGGGTATCGGTGTACATAACATCACCATAGCATCTGAGGGCATCCCATTATATCGTCTCGGCCATTGCGGGCAAAACCATAAACATATACTAGTTGATTAGGTGGTGATGTGTATATAACGTCGTAACCTTTTTCTATATCCCATATACATATACACACACACACATATATATATATATATATATATATATATATATATATATATATATGTATACACACATATATATAATGTCATCTGATCATGGGTCAATGTACATGTATAAATGAATTAAATGCATAAAAATATGTAATTAGATCAATATACCTTTAGGATAAACTTTATCAACTGAGTATTTTCAGACCCATGAGCATAAGATGCAAGGAATTCAAGAACATAGGCACCTTTAATACTTCTACGAATAGAGTCATTTATGGAAATTGTGCATTTAATCGTTTCATTTGTATCGTTTGGATCATTACAAAAAGAAAGAAGGAAAATTAATATACCTGAACCAATCCTCTAGACAATCCTTCGAACACAGGCCAATTGTGGCGAAATACGTAACAATGAGATCAAAATAAAGAATAATTCGTATGAAATGTCAAAGCAATAACGTTGCTATGCAAAGATAATCTTGGCTAAAGCTTTTCCTTAAGAACTTAGCAATAACATTGCTTTTTTTGGAAAATGATCTTTGTTGAAACTCTCTCCTTAAGAGAATAGAAATAGCATTTCAAAGGATGTATGGAATTTTGGCTGAGCTCTCAGAAAGAATGTTACTATGTTCCTTTCCTAAAAGATTGGAAGATATTTTTGAATTAGGAATGTTATCATTAATTATTAGGTGGGCCTATACTTTAAAGACTTGTGTGACATTTGTTCCTCAAAACTTGCTACCTTTCACTCTTTAATAAGAGTCATTAGATGGGAAAGGGGTGCTGCCACGTTTTGAGGGTTAACTTATTCAAAATCATTGATTATCCAAAGATTTTAATTAACCTCCTACTAAAAATTATTAATTAACCAATTATTCACATAATTAAAAATTATCTCCACTTACTTTAACTATTACTCACTTTTATATACCTTATACACCTTACTATCATGGTCATGTAGTACCTTGTGTGGCACTAGTCCATATATACCGAGTATTATGGCTCGTATCGTATTATATTCCAAATTGACAACCTTCGAAGAAACTCATTTTCTTTGATTCGTTTTCCCGTTTACCTTCACGACACTTATTTATCATTTTATAAATGGCATAAATGCTTATAACCTCAAGATAATCCATCCCCGAGTCTACGTCGATTATCTGGAAATAGAACTTTTAACGTACAAAACGTGAGATGTAACATCCTTCACCCTTTAGAAATATTCGTCCTCGAGTGTTTAACTTCTCAGGAGCCATATAAATTTTGGCAGAGTCACCTTTATAACAGTATTACTTCTAACCCTTTCTATAGAATACTCAAGAATTCAATGACACATAGGAACACAATCATCAATAACGATAATTGCCTCACACGACCAATGACAATAACTAATACAAGAATCTATATACGTACCTTAAGGTTGTGATGCCTCGGCCGGATCCTTCTCTAAAAGAGGAAACAAGTTAGGATATCTAGACTTCATGTATTCTTTGTCTTCCTAAGTCATTTCTTCCACATTATTATTTCTCCAAAGCACTTTCACCGAAGCTACATCTTTAATTCTCAATCTCAGAACCTGTCTATCTAGTATAGTTGTTATGTGACCCGAACATCATCACATAACTCTAGAAGGATCCTTGATATAGTTACGGAGCATAAACACATGAAAAACTAGGTGAATAGATTCAAAGTCAGAAGGTAAGTCTAATTCATATGCTACGTGGCCTAACATATGTATGATCTTATATGGTCCAATGTACCGAGGGCTAAGTTTTTCTTTCTTTCCGAACCTCATAACGCCTTTCATCGGTGATATTTTTAGGAATACCCAATCGTCAACCTGAAATTCCAAGTCACGTAATCGATTATCCGCATAAGGCTTCTAACGGCTTTTGAGCTACTAATAGCCTTTCTTGTACGAGCTTAATCTTATCAATTGCCCGTTGTACCAATTCTTGTCGTACTAACTTATTTTTTCTAACATCAAACCATCTTATAGGCGACCTACACTTCTGTCCCTAAAGAGCTTCATATGGAGCCATCTGAATATTAGAATGATAACTATTATTATACGCGAACTCAATAAGTGGCATATAAGTATCCCAGCTACCCTTGAAGTCTATCACACAAGCATGTAACATATCCTCAAGTGTCTGAATAATACGCTCATCCTGTCTGTCTATCTGGGGATGAAATGTTGTACTAAGACTTACTTGAGTCCCCAATCTTCTTTGGAAGGACCTCTAGAAGTTTGCTGTAAATTGAACTCCTCTATCTGAGATAATAGAAACAGGGACACCATGCAGTCGTACTTTCTCCCTAATATAATGCCTTGCATAATCCTCTGTGGAATATGTAGTCCTAACAGGTAGAAACTGGGCTGAATTTGTAAGCCTATCAATATCACCCATATAGAATCGAACATACGCTGAGTACGAGGTAAGCCTGCGATGAAATCTATATTGATTACTTCCCATTTCCAAGTCGTAATCTCTATAGCCTGCAATAATCCACTGGGGTTTTGATGCTAAATCTTGACCTGCTGACAATTTGGGCACTGAGAAACAAAATCTGCTATATCTTTTTTCATTCCATCCCACCAATATACTTCCCTGATATCATGATACATCTTTGTTGCTCCTGAATGGATAGAATAACGAGAATAGTGAGTTTCTCATACCTTTCCGACACAGCCCTATAACATTAGGGACACATAATCGTCCTTGATATTTGAGGATCCCATCTTCTGTAATTTCAAGAAGCGTATTCTCCTTCTGATAGGTGGCATCCCAACGCAGGATTTTGTACTTCCTTCACTTTAGTTACTAAAGAGGATGTTACCGTAGCTTAATAGTAACCAATATCACATGAGTCTAGTAACTGAACTCCAAGACTAGCTAGCTGATGAATCTCACGGGCTATTCCCTTCTTCTCTGATGTGAATATAATAGGCTACCTATAGATTTACGGCTGAGGGCATCGACTACCATGTTTGCCTTCCCCGGATGGTATAAAATATCAACGTCGTAATCTTTATACAGCTCCAACCATCTCCTTTGACTTAAAGTCAATTCCTTTTGCTTGAAGATATATTGGAGGTTCTTATGATCCACATAGATATCAACATAAATTTCATACAAGTAGTGCCTCCACATGTTTAGTGCATGAATCACTACAGCTAACTCTAAATCATGGGTCACATAATTGTTCCCGTGCTTTCTTAGTTGTCTAGAAGCATAAGCTACAACCTTACCATGTTGCATAAGTACACGACCCAACCCTACCCTCGAGGCGTCATAATAGATAACATAACCATCGGTCCCTCATGGGAGCGTTAGAACCGGCATTGAAGTTAATTTATGCTTTAATGTCTGAAAACTCTATTCACAATCATCAATCCATTGAAACTTTGCTCCCTTCTGAGTCAAATTTGTCAAAGGTGCTGAAGGGAAAATATCCCTCTATAAATCTCCTGTAATAACCTGTCAAATCGATAAAGCTAAGAACCTCTGTCGGTGTCGTAGGTCTAGGCCAAGTCTTTACTGCCTTAATCTTTTGTGTGTGAATCCGGATACCTTCACCTGAAATGATATGCCCAAAAGCCACAGAGTTCAACCATAATTCACATTTAAATAATTTTGCATAACACTTCCCATTTTGTAGAACTTTGAGCACAATGCGCAAGTGATCTGGATGCCTATGAACGAGAATACACCAATATATTGTCAATAAATACAATTACAAAAATATTGAAAATGGTCTGAACACACGGTTCATCAAATCCATGAATACTGCAAGGGAATTAGTCGAATCAAATGATATAACACAAAACCTAAAGTGCCCGTATCTGGTCCTGAATGTTGTCTTCGGAATATCCTTCTCCTTAACCTTTACATGATGGTACCCGAACCTCAAGTCTATCTTTGAGAAACACTTGGTACCTCTCAACTGATCAAATAAATTATCAATCCTCTGGAGCAGGTACTTATTTTTGGTCGTCACCTTATTTAACTGTCTATAATCAATACACATCCGTAAGGAACTATCTTTCTTCCTCACAAATAACATAAGTGACCCCATAGTGATGTACTAGGTCTGATAAAGCCTTTTTCAAGCAAGTCATGTGGTTGTTCCTTCAACTCTATAGGGAGGAATAGGATGAGTATCTAGTAGTAGGTCAATATCAAACTCAGAAGACCCAGAAGCTCATCAGGGAAAACATCGGGAATCTCATTAACCACGGGGTGGACTGAATGGTTGGTGACACTACTTTCATATCTCAAATCAGAACTAAGTGATAAATAAATCCCTTTCAAATCATCTTCTTTTCCTTGAGATGGGAAATAAATCTACCTCTCGGCGATGCTATGTTACCTTTACACTCCAAAACAGGCTCCCCCGGAAATTGGAATCGGGCCATCTTTGAACTACAATCAATGTTGCATGATAAGAAGCCAACCAATCCAAACCTATTATGACATCAATTCTACCATATCTAATTCGATTAGGTCTGCTATGGTAGATCGACTATGAACTACTATTATACATCCTCTATATACTTGCTTAGCTATTACTAGGTCCCCGACATGTGTAAATACCTCAAAAGGTTTAACCAATTCGGGTTTTATTCCAAACTTACTATCAACAAACGGAGTAACATATAATAAGGGAAAACCTGGGTCAATTAATTCATATACATAATATGAGGAGTGATAATATACTTGTAACAACATCAGGCAATGACTCCTAATCTTGTCGTCTTGCCAAATAATAAATGCGGTTATGAGGACCGCTCGAGCTAGATGATCTGCCTCTGCCTCTACCATGACTCATTGGTGCTTGTGAACCTTTCCCATGTGGGCGTACTGATGATGATGAACCAGCTATTGATCCCGCTGGCTAAGGTATGCATGCATTACCTCTCATCGGACAATGCCTCATAATGTGGCTCGGATAACCAAAAGTATAACAAACACCCAACCCTATAAGGCACTGCTTGGCATGCTGCTTACCACACTAAGCACATCGTGGAAAGGCAGCCTCATCTGACTTGACTCGCCCCTATACTAAGAACCTGAGGTCCTGGAATTCAGACCAGGCCCTGAATATGTGGAATGATCAAACATCTTACCGCCAAATGGAGAGGGCATGTTAGCCGATGGATAGGTTGGATACCTCAGGTGTTCTGGTCTTTGACAACCTTAAAACTTACCAGAAAGGCCCAAAGACCTCAGTCTTTTATTCTGGGCCTTATCATTCTCATGATTGAACCTCTGGTTTTACTTATGCTCATCTACTCCATCAGCGTATGCCTGTATACAAGAAATATCCATATCTGCCTAATGTGATACCAACATACAATCGTTAAGCAAGTGCGTCTCTAACCCATCACAAATTGGTGAACCCGATCCTCTATCTTAGACACAACAGTGGGAGCATACATAGCCAATAAATCAAACTGAAGACTGTACTCCCGAAAACTTATGTTACCCCGCCGAAGGGTCAAGAACCTATCAACTCTAGCCCGTCTAAGCTTTGGTGGCAGATAATGACCAAGAAAAGCCTCTGTAAATTCCTGCCATATCACTGGAGGGGCATCCTCCCCTCTAGACAAACCCCCAAGACTCGTACCAATTAATTGCAATGCCTTGGAGTCTATAGGAAGCTAGCTTAACCGACTCAGTTGTAGTGGCCTTCATTACCCTCGAAATCCTATGCATTCTATTGATAGATACCTGAGGGTCCTCATTTGGATCTGCTCCAGTGAATACAGGAGAGTCCAAATTAATGAAATTACGAACCCTTGCATTGTTGGACCTATCTGCATGACCAATACCTACTTCCTGACGTCGAGCCTGTGCGGTTACTAATCGAGTTAATAGCTGAATAACATCTCTCATCTCTTGACCCGGAGCATCTGGCTGAGGGGCTGAACGTATATGGGCAGGTACTGAAGTTGGTGCTCCTCGGAGCTCTTCCGAAGAGGGTGGGTTATGTGAAGTCTGAGATAGAATCTCACTATGAGACTCTTCCCAATCCCTAGTAACTCGTTGCGCTCGATTAGTAGTCTCACCAGCCATGGACATTTCCTTCTAGGCGACTATAGCCTTAGGAGGCACTGCTGAAAACGTAACATATTGTTAGGAATATGAATTTTTATACCGCAAAATCTAAGATAAAAAGAGAGGATAATATCCTATATGTCTTGTAGCCTCTTATCTATAAGTGTGTTGTGGAACAGTCCCATAAAAAAGACTCTACTAGACATAGTCTATAGACAACCCTAGGATAGAACTATTATGATATCACTTTTGTCAAGCCCCAAATCGATGGGCCGCGATGGGTGCCTGAATCCAACATGTTGAACATCCTTAAGCACATGTTTAAGATATAAAGATGAATAACATATGTGAGGAAAACCTTATATATATATATATATATATATATATATATATATATATATATATATATATATATATAGACACATACATACATACATGCGGAATATAGTGGAGTGAGCCGGCAAGGCTGCTATAGACAACTATATATCTAAAACTGGAAGCCGACAAGGGCACATACTATCCAATTATACATAATTGTATACAAACCTCTAATAGAAAATATAACTGTACAAGGACAGGACTAGGCCATGCCATATCTATATATGTATACAAGGATATTGTGCCAAAATAAAAAGCAACTCCAGATCAAGTGGAGCACGCCAACTCTCGCTGATCAAGGATCCTAAAATGGGGACCGTCAGCTTGCCTACCTGCACTTGTGGGCATGAAATGGCCTCGGGAAATAGGGCGTCAGCACAAATAATTAACTATGTATGTAAGGCATAAAAATAGTACACAAAAGACATAAGTGAAATATGGAATAAAGAATTTCGCCTGTAAGTCTAAGTAACCTGTAAATTTTGAAACATTTATAATGTTATGCACATGCTTACGAATCGTATCATACATGGGTATTGATTTACATAACATCATCAAGCATCTTAGGGCATCCAATCTGGGGCATGGTTGGAAAGCTGCCCATGACATCCCACCCCCCCCCCCCCCCCCCCCGAGTTGACGATGTCCTCGACGCCTTATTTTAAAAATAATATTCAATTAGGCTCTTGTAGGCTTTGAGGTTTGTTCCCCTCTCCCAAGTATTCTCTTCTGCATCACAGCCTTGCCATTTCACCAAGAACTCTTGGTGATCTTTCCTTGAGCATGAATCACTCTATCATCAAGGATAGCTTCAACACGCATTTTTTCAATTGAATTGGGACCTCGAATACTGGTTATTGTGAGCTGGCTCCGTGAAGGATCCTCCGTGTCTTCCTGAAAAGGTTTCAGGAGACTGACATGAAAGAGAGAATGAATTTTCCACCAAGCTGGGGTATCCAGCCGGTATAGAACTTTCCCAATGCGCCTTTCAATGGACGAGGGTCCAATGTATTTTTGCAATATGCGAGGGTCATAGACCGCCACAATGAGTACCATTTTAGGGTTTTGACCATCATTTTGTCTCCTACTTGGTATTCAACAAAGCGACGATTCTGATCGGCATGCCTCTTTATCCGTTTTAGAGCTTTGACAAGATAACTCCACACAATCTACAAATTCCGTTTCCACTCTTTTGAGAAGCTAGCAGCTCGAGGAAATTTGGACACGTTTGGTGCATCCACAACGTGTGGGTGTAGCAGTGCTATCCGGTAACAATTTTAAAAGTTCTTTTGTTTGTACTAGAGCTCTTTTGTGAATTGAAACACAGTTCAACAGCATCCAAAAGCTTTACCCAATTCTTCTACGACCTGGTTACAAAGTGGAGGAGTTACTCCTCCAATATACCATTGAACCGCTCTGTCTGGCCATCAGATTGCGGATGAAAACTTTAGCTGTGACTCAATTTTGACCCAAGGCACATAAAGAGTTGGGTCCAAAAGTTGCTAGTAAAGCGTAAGTTGCGATAACTAACAATGTCTTTGGATGGGCCCCAATATTTTACGATAGGAGAGACGAAGAGTCGAGTTGTATCCTCTGCTGATATATATTGTGGGGTTGCGATAAAGGTAGCATATTTGGAAAACTGATCCACCACAACCAAGATATTTGTGAGATCTCTGACCTTTGGTAGTCTGGTGATGAAATCCAGGGAAACGCTTTCCCAAGGTCTCTTTGGGATAGCTAGTGGTTCTAAGAGTCCTGCTTGTGTCAAGCGGTCCGACTTGTCCTTCTGGCATTCTAGACAAGTCTTCACATACTGAGTGACATCATTGACTATTTGAGGCTAATAATAGGCACAAAAAAGTAACGCCATGATGCTTTCTTTACCGGTATGGACGACTTACATAATGTCATTACATTCCGCTAAACGAGTCCTCCCCAGATCTCCTCCTTTCGGAATATAAAGTCTGTTCCCTTTCACCTTCAGAAAACCATCTTCCATGTAGAACTGGAACGTCTTGCCCTGTCCTACTAAATCAACCAAATACTAAGCAGTGGGATCCTTGAAGAGTAGATCGTGTATCTAGTCCTTGATGGAGGTGGCCACTTTGCTCCCCCTTAGGGTGGCGAGTAAGCACACCGATAGTAGATCAGCTCTCCGATTGAGTGCATCAGCAACATGATTACTCTTTCCACTGCGATACTCTAGGTTGAAGGGGAAATCAGCTAGGAGTTCTTGCCACCTGGCCTATCGACCATTCAGCTTTGGTGGGGTCATGAAATGGTTGACAGTTGTGTTATCTATCTTGACCAAGAATGGGTCCCCGACAGATAGTGCCTTCAAAGGTGCAAGTAGTGGACGACATCCAATAATACTTTCTCATGGGTGGCATAATGTCGCTCTGCATCCTTCAGCTTCTATCTCTCATACGCTATAGGGTGCCCTTCTTGTAGCAAGAATCCACCGAAGGCATAGTCAGATGCATCTGTTTGTACCTCGAATGGCTTGGCCAAATCAGGGAGGGCCAAGATAGGGCTACTAGCGCTTTCAATGCATTGAAGGCCTTTGATCTCCTAGATCCCCAATCCCAGGGTGTGACCTTTTTGAGGAGTTTTGTCAATGGCATTGCTATAAGGGAGTAGTTCTTCACAAACCACCGGTAGAAGTTGCATAGGCCAAGGAATGCACTCAAGGCATGGACATCCTTAGGCGACAACCAATCTGTGATGGCCTGGATCTTTTGTTGGTCCAACTTGATCCGTCCTTCCTCAATGACATGTCCAAGGTAGTCAATTTTCTTCTGAGCAAATGAGAACTTGGATAGCATTGCATAAATTTCGTTCTCCTGCAAACGGGCTAGGACCTTCCGCAAGTGCACTAGGTGTTCTTCCACTATTTGACTATACCACAATATCATCCAAGTAGACCACCACGAATTTGTCAATTTAATCTCGAAGGATTTTGGTTTATCAGAGTGCAAAATGTAGTTGGGGCGTTAGTCAAGCCGAACGACATGACCAGGAAGTTATACGACACATATCTTGTAACACAGGTCATCTTGTGTTCATCACCCTCTGCAATCCAAACTTCCTAGTAACCTGTCTTGAGGTCTAACTTGGTGAACACCGTCACACCACCCGGTCTATCGAACAAGTTTGCCATTTGAGGAAAAATGTACTTGTTCTTCATGGTGATTTTGTTTAGAGCTCGATAATCCACACAGAGTCGTAGGCTTCCATCATGTTTCTTTTGGAATAGAACAGGGGACTCATATGGGGACTTGGAGGGTACAATGATCCCTGTATCTAGCATTTCCGTCAATTGTCTCTGAAGCTGGATGAGCTCAGGCTGTGACATTCTATAAGGAGCTTTGGCAGGTGGCTTCGCGCCTGACACCAACTCGATTTCATGGTTCACAATGTGCCTAGGCGGGAGCGGCTTTCATGTCTTGTGGCATGACATCTTCAAAATCTAATGGTAGCTCCTTCATGGGTTCAGGAATTGGACTCGAGGAGCATTCTATATCTTCAATACAGAGGACTTCAGGAACGTAGGTTCATTCCTTTTTACCTCCTTCTTCAACTGCAAGGCCTAGATGCTCCTAACGGTCATCTTTACGGGCATGCACGGGATAATGCAGGGCTTGTCCTTATTGGTTCCCATCATCAGTAACAAGTCTGCAAATAGTACATGCATGGTACCTTAGGAGTTCCAACTTAACTATCAATTTGAAGTCATCTATGATCACCACTTGTACGTTAAATTTTCCTTCACATGGGCCAAGCTTCACCGGTACTTCTTTGGCTATTCCACCCACTGGCTGGGGAGGTGAGTTCATAGCCTTGGAACCACCTCTACCTTTCCCTACAACTAGACCAAGGCACTCCACCAATTTTGAGGCTAAGTAGTTGTGGGTAGCACCCGTGTCTATCATAGCTCAAATGGGCTTTCCATTCACCTTTATCTCAACGAACATTAAGGTCCTCTCTTGGTTAAGAGGAGTCTCCTCATCCGCCTTCTTTTTCCTTTCCTTGGTAACTGGACATGGAGTACTTCTTCATACGGATACCAACACTAGTCTCCGCTAATGCTTGAGAAATGGAGCCAGCAATTTCATTGAAGGCACCTACTGGCTCAGTCTGGTCCGCATCGTCTAAGTCATCATCAGTTCCATCATCATAAGCCCAATTGGCGTTTATCTATACATGTGGGTACTCATTGTTCCAATATGGTCTGCCGCAATGACGACATCCTAAATGAGGCTTTCTCCCCCAGTCATTATTGTTTGACGCAACACTGTTGCTGCCTGAGGAGGGAGCCTTAGATTTGGTTGAGCTCCTATTTCTCCCACTTCTGCTAGGGCCACCATTTCTAGGTTGGCCCCCTTTGAATCCCGCTCAGGCTGGCAACTGAGGCCTATCCTTCCGAGCTTCCATTCGATAGTCCCTAAGGCATTCAGCTGCTTGGATCGCCTTGGTTAGGGTATCTACCCTTTGTCTCCACGCGTGCATAAGGTTTCAACCCTTCCAGGAAGGTGAAGAGCTTGTCTTTGTCCCCCATGTTGCGTATGCTTAGAATGAGTGTAGAGAACTCCACCATGTATTCCCTCACTGATTTGGTCTGGCGGAGCTCCTATAGCTTTCTCCTTCCATTATATTCAACAATTTCGGGGAAGAACTGTAGGCATATGGCTGCCTTCAATTCTGCCCATGTCTCGAGAGCATCTTCACTGGCACTTATGGCTTTATATTTTACCCGCCACCCGGGTTTATCATCACCCTAAAGATACATGGTAGCCGTTTCTACCTTCTTAGCTTCTTCTAGGCCCCCAACAACATCGAAATACTGTTCGACGACAAAGATGAAGTTCTCCCCTTCCTTGGAATTCCTAGCTCTAATGTATGGCTTTGGCTCAGGAATTTTCAACTTTAATGGTGCGGAAGCCGGTTCGCATCGCCCCCGATTTGGTTTCCACATCCTCGAAGCACGACTTCTAAGGCAGCATTGACAACATTGAGCTTGTTTGTCAAGTTGTCAATAGTTTGTCGTATAGCAGCCACCCTGTCTGCCTCTTGTTCCCTATAAGCTAAATCCTCGGCACGCTCATATTGGAGTCCCTCGAATTTTCCAAGAATTTCAGCTGCCTCTGTGGATGCCGTTTGCCAGTCTCCCTCGGAGTCGCGGCTGATGTTTTCTATGTCAACTTCGGCGTGGATCGCCATACGATCCAAGTTTGTCCAACCTTTGCCCTAGGCTGGTTCTTAGTTCAGGCACTGTATCCACAATGGGGCGTAATCCTTCAACCGTCTATTTAAGGGCCACAATGCGATCACATAATTCATCATGGTCAGAAATAGTGATAATATCAATGAGTTCCTTCGTCTGATGTTGAGCCTAGGCTTTGATACCAACTGCTACACAACGTCTTCCTGAGATTCCTTGGAAGGACGACATAAGAGTAAACAACTGATGTTAGTGCAGATACTGTCCGCCAACTGAGATCCCCTACCTACACTAGACTAGATTGTCAGTGCCATACGGGAAAACCAATGTTATGAGCAATTGAGAGAACATAAATGAGAATTGAGAATAAAAGAAAGCTTGAATCTATTATAGAAAAGCAACGCGGTATCGAGGAGAAGAGAAACCAGTACAGAGAATTGTTTGCTTGCTAGAAAGTTTGATTACTTGATCCCCCTAATAATGCTTAAAAAGATAATCCAAAGTTACAAGACTAGACTCGACTATGCTAAAGAAACAAAATGAAAGTACATGAAATAAAACTACTCTATATTTACAATGTAAAAGACTTAGTTTTCTACAAAGCGGAAACATGCCTGTTCAACAGCAGTGTCTTTGGCATCACGTTCGGTGCGCCCAAGCGATGTAGGCATCTGCTTGCGGTTAGGCACTAGCGAGGGATATCGGTGGGGCGAAAGAGGCACCTGCGCGCTTGTCACTTAGTGCGGCCAAGACCACGGGGCCGTCCGTGGCGTTAGGCATTGGGAGGATTGCTAGGACGCCACGAGGCGCGTCCAAGGGGTCATGGGGCATGGCTGGAAAGCCGCCATTGACATTTTGTTGGTTATTTATTTATCGCTTTTCTTAATATGTTAATGCTTTATAAACTATCATCATTTGTATAACCATGGGTCTTCTTTCTGCAACAAGTCTCGGAGTACGCGTAACATGCATGGACTCTTTGTTAAGTCACCCTTATTTTAAGAGAGGGGGCCGTCGGACGTGTGGAGTGGATGGAAAGCTTGAGCAGCCACCATCAATCATACGCTCCCCCGAATTGCCTTGTTAGTGAACCCCAAACTTAGGTCATCCTTTAGGTTAATTTTATTTGTATCATGTCATTTGGACCTAGCAGGGCTCGATCCCAAGAACTGTGTCCCTTTGTAGGAGGCATATCCAAATTTTGTCAGAATGAGCTCGCGGCCCAAAAGACATTCAATCATCTCTATGTGGTACATGTTGCATATTTGAGGGTAACAAGGTCATTTGGTGGACCAAAATTTGGAAAAGAAGGGTGAAAATGAAGCAAATAGGGCCCAACTATTTTTTTCTTTTTACAAAATTTTCAAGAAAAGCCAAAAAAATACAAAAAATGAAAAATCCAAAAAGATTTTATACTTTCCCATCATTTTTTTTAAAAAGAAAAAGGAAAAAAAGAAAATCCAAAAAGATTTTGTACTTTTCCATCATTTTTCAACAATAAAAATCAATACATACTAGTTAATCATGTAGTGATGCGTATATAACGCCATAATCTTTTTCCATATCCCATATATATATATATATACACGTATATAACGCCATCTAGTCATGTGTCAACATACATATATAAATGAATGAAATGCATAAAAATGTGTAATAAGATCAATATACCTTTCGGATAAACTTTATCTACTACGTATTTTTCTGAGACACATAAACAAAAGATGTAATTAATAAGATACATGGGAATTCAAGAACATAGGCACCTCTAATACTTCTATGAATAGAGTCATTTATGAAAGTTGTGCATTTATTCGTGTCGTTTGTATCGCATGTATCATGGTGAAAAGAAATAAAGGATAACCTTAACATACCCAAGCCGATCCTCTAGACAATCTTTCTAAAACACGCCAATTAGGGGTGTGCATTTGAATCGGTTTATCGATAAATCGAATCGATTGTTTATTATCAGTTTATCGATTTCGAAATTTTCCTTATCGAGTTATCGATTTCGATTTCGATTTTTTCCTCTTCGGTTATCGGTTTATAGATAAACTGATAAAATATATAAATTTTTTTACCCTTACTCTATAATATCTGTTCCTTTACTCTAAGTCTGTAACCCTATTATTTCATCTACCACATTTAAGGAATAATCATATTTAAAGCTCAAGGAATGAAGTTCAAATTAATGAAAAATAGAATTAGCCGTGATGATGTATTTTTAGATTTTTATACCGTTGAAGTGTTGGTGGCATACATTTGATCCCTTTAGCTTCGTTGCATGTGCTTGTTGACACAATATTTATGTTATAAACAGTGTTCCTCTTATTTTAGCTTCTTCTTGTCCATATAACTATATTTGTTAGGTTTGTTTATACCGATATACTTTCCGTGGAATCCCGCAAATTTTTTTATTGGTGTAATCGATAACCGAATCGATAAGCCTCAAAAATCGATAAATCGAAATCGAAAAAATCAAAACATTATTGAAACGATAATAATAAGCATGTGTACAAACCGATAATCAATAAGCGTCAAACACCAATCATATCGAAACACATAATAACGAGATTGAAATAGGAAATAATTTATATAAAGTACCCGGAGCAATAACATTGCTATGCAAAGATAATCTTGGCTAAAGCTTTTCCTTAAGAACTTAGCAATAACATTGCTTTTTTGAAAAATATTCTTTGTTGAAACTCTTTCCTTAAGAGAATAGAAATAACATTAGAAAGGAGGTAAGGCGTCTTGGCTGAACTCTTAGAAAGAACGTTATTATGTTCCTTTCTTAAGAGAATAGTTACTTTTGAATTAAGAATGTTATTAGGTGGTCCCGCCCTTTTAAGACTTGTGTCGCATTTGTTCCTCAAAACGTGCCATCTTTCACTCTTTAATAAAAGTCCTTAGATGGGAGAGGGCTGCTGCCACGTTTTGGGGTAACTTGTTTGGCACTAGTGCATACATACCAGATATTATGGTTCGGATCGTATTATATTTCAAAATGACAACCTTCGATAAAACTTATTTTCATTGATTCGTTTACCCTTTTACTTTCGCCGCTACTTATTTATTGCTTGTTATAAATAACATAAATACTTATAACCTCAAGATAATCTCGTCCCCGAGTGTACGTCGATTATCTGAAAACGAAACTTTAACGTACAAAAACGCGAGACGTTACAGGCTTGTAGACATATGTCATGTATATGAAAGATTGTATGGTCTTGTTTGACCTATGTTTACCATATGAGTGATCTTTTTGGTCTTATTGGCCCATATGTTATGTATAGGCTGGTATTACATGTTTTATACTAGATATCCACGACAATCTTTTCACCTCATTACCTATGATAGCATGATACGAAAAGATACGCCCGTCCTCCTCGTGATTGTTCGTCTTGTAGATGAAAGTTCATCAGATGGTGATGATATTGCAAAAAACACCCCTTAAACAATACTTTGATATACTTTGAACTAGATTAATAAAACTAGTTTTGAATTAGATAGAACAATTTTGAACTTATTGTAATTAGTTTTTGCTTGGTTTTTTATTGTGATATTAAATTAAACTTTAATTTGTTAGTTTTACAGTATTAATTGGATATTGTTGTTGTTGGATGTTTGGTTGGATTTGTGGTGAATTAGGGATTGTATATGGTAAATTGGTGGTTATTAGATGTGAATTAGAGGTATTGGTATGCTATTTTTATTTGGCAAGTGATGTAGCTATCAAAACAGGCATTTTCTGCCAAGATTAATTCTAAAAAACTGACACTAACAAAAAAATCTAATTGCAAATTACCGACCAATATTGGTCGGTTATGTACAAAGGATTCCCAGATGTTCAACATTACCGACAAAAGTTGGTCGGTTAGTTGCTTGCCCTGTCCAGTTGGTCGTTATGTCAATTAAATTATTAGATGGTCGTGTAGAGCATACCGACCAATTTTGGTCGGTAATTTCCAACTGACTTTGATCGGTATGTTCTTTCGACCTTCAAAATATTGATCACACGTTATTGATCGCGTTTTAAATGATTATTGACTATTATTAACCTATTTTGATCGACTTTTGTGGATAAATTTTTTTGAATTTCTTATAGTGGTAGTTAAATATTTAATTCAGGATCAATAATAAGAAGTAGTAACTTCTTTTCGTCGATACAGTTCATGTACAAGCATACATGAAACTCGTGAACATATAATCCTTTTGATGATCAAACGACGTTAGGACTATACATTTTAGATTACTAGGAGTACATTAATTTGTTCATTCATTAGCAATCTAGGTCTCACACTGACTTTGAATTAGTGAGTTACTTGCTTATGTGCGAAACATTACTCTTGTGAATTCCTTTGAATCACACCATTACTTGTTGAGTCCAGTTAAATCAGTATTACTGAGCAACTCAAGTAAAACTTTCAAGCCAAGTTACTTGAGTAAGCCACACGAATGCTTATTTTAAGTATACAATAACAACACGTTTTATTTCCTGGCTATGAATCTTATATATATATATATATATATATATATATATATATATATATATATATATATATATATATATATATTACTCGTACATTTTGCCTAGACATTAATATCGTAAGAGTTTATTATGAATCGAATAGTTTTACTTCCATTAAGTTGTCGATTGTAATCCTCTTTCTTTATTTGGACTTGAACTCGCATCATATGAGCAAGGCTACAGTAGGATGGGCAACGGTCGGTTCGATTCAGTTTTGAATATTATTAGTTTTGTCTATCGGTTATCGGTTTACAAATATCATAACCCGATAACCAAACCAATAAGATATTAGTTATCGGTTAATCGGTTATATATCGTTATCGGTTTACCCGATAAGATAAGATAATTAAAATTTTTTGCAATATATAATGTGAACATTGATATTAGACCGAGAAATCATGGAAAATGTAGAGAGAGAAAGTAGAGAGAAGGTAGAGCGTTTGGAACTCTCTAGAATAGAGAGAGAGTTTATACAGAGAAAATAATGTTGAAATGAAATCCGGTAGGTGAGAAAATATCTCACCTACAATATATACAAATTACATACAGACGGGTCGGGTCGGGTGATCCGGCCCAAAATTAAATAATGACCTGTGGGCTCAGACTCACAAATCATCATAGCCCAATTACAACCCAATTACAAGGTATACCATGGATATATCGAAAATATACATTGAGTATACACAAAATGTACAAGTCTAGACAAAGCTAAATCATGTAGTTTCTCTTATCTCAACACCCCCCCTCAAGTTGGAGGGGGAAACCACCTGCAACTTGGTAAGTAGCGGAAGAAGCAAAGTGCCAGGCAGTGGCTTAGTGAGCAGGTCGGCCAGCTGACGAGAAGTAGGCACATGAAGCAGCTTGAGAAAACCAGATTGTAGCAAGTCCCGAACAAAATGGCAGTCCACCTCGATATGTTTGGTACGTTCATGAAAAACAGGATTGTTAGCAATATGAACAGCAGCCTGACTATCACAATATACAGAAATAGGAGAAGAAACAGATACCCCAAGGTCAACCAACAAACGAGAAATCCAAGTCAACTCAGCAACAACCTTGCTAAGGGCTCGATATTCTGCCTCAGCAGAGGATAGAGAAACGACAGGCTGTTTCTTCGATTTCCAACTGATCAAACAGCCACCCAAAAGCACACAAAAACCAGTAACGGATCGCCTAGTATCAGGGCAAGCAGCCCAGTCACTATCAGAATACCCAGTAACAGAAAAATCAGCATGAGCAGAATAAAACAAACCCAAGGAGGGAGTGCCCTTAAGGTATCTCAGAACATGCAGGGCAGCAGTCATATGGGGAAGTCTGGGGCATTTGAGGAATTGACTCAGATGCTGGACTGCAAAATAAATGTCAGGCCTAGTATGAGTCAGGAACAGCATCTTGCCAACTAGACTCCTGTACTGGTCAGGAGAGGGCAAGATGTCACCAGAATCAGCATGAAGTTTGACGTTGATGTCCAACGGGGATACAACAGAAGAGACATTGACACAGTCAAACTGATGCAGCAAATCAGAAATATACTTATGCTAATTAAGGAGCATCCCACCAGGGACAACTGACATCTCAAGGCCCAAAAAATAATGCAAAGATCCCAAATCTTTGGTTTTAAACTGATCATCCAGAAATAGTTTTAGAGTAGTAATTTTATCACTGTCATCCCCAGTATGAATGATGTCATCCACATAGACTGCTACCACCACAAGGGAGCCAGGCTTACCTTTGATAAACAAGGAGTAGTCAGTCAAAGAATGTTTATACCCTCTGGAATAAAGAGCAGAAGACAATTTGGCATACCATTGTCTGGATGCTTGTCTAGCCCATACAGGGATTTCTTGAGTTTACAGACCAGAGGAGGAGAAGGAGAAGAAGGAGTAGAAACAGAACCAGAAGTAGAAGCAGAGACTGTCAAACCTGGAGGAAGTTTCATGTATACATCCTCATCCAAATCACCATGAAGAAAGGCATTATTGACATCAAGCTGAAAAAGAGGCCAATGATTCTTGACAGCCACAACAATAAGGCATTTCACAGAAGTCATTTTAATCACTGGAGAAAAAGTGTCTGTAAAGTCAATCCCCTCAACCTGTGTATAACCCCTATTAACCAACCTTGTTTTATGCCTTTCAACATAGTCATCAGCCTTGTATTTTATTTTATAAACCCATTTACAACCAATGGGTTTCTTACCAGGAGGAAGAGGACAACATCCCAAGTATGGTTAGTGTCCAAAGCTTCAAACTCCTGTCTCATGGCAGCTTGCCAGGCTGGAACAGATGCAGCCTGAGAGTAATATAGAGGCTCAGATTCCAAAGAGGAGGAAGATGAACCAGAGAAGGCAGGTAGTTGACAGACATAATCCTTAAGATAGGAAGGAGGATTATGCTGTCTTTGAGACTTTCTGGGAGCAGGAATAGAAGGAGAAGAAGCCAAAACAGGATTGAAAGAAGAAGGGAAGGTTGAGTCATTGGGGACGGTGACAGGAAAAGGCATCTGCACAGATTTGGGAGAAGAGGGAGGAGAGAGGTGAATGGGAGAATCAGAATCATCATCATGTTCTCCAGAAGGAACAAAGGGAAAAAATGTAGCAGGAGGATGAGCAGAAGGAGACACAGATTTAAAAGGAAAACATGATTCATCAAAGATGACATCCCTGGAGACCAAATACTTCTTTGAAGCAAGATCATATAATCTATAGCCCTTTTTGCCAAAAGGATATCCCAGGAAAACACAAGGAATGGCTCTTGGCTTTAACTTGTCCCTTTGAGGGATGGGGACAGTGGCATAGGCAAGGCAACCAAAAATCCTCATGTGAGTATAGGTTGGAATTTTCCCATACAAGATTTCACGAGGAGACTTATTGTGAAGTAATCTGGTGGGTATCCTGTTAAATAGATAGGTAGCAGTCAACAAGCAATCCCTCCATAAAGATACAGGCATGCCAGATTGAAAAAGTAAAGCCCTACAGGTTTCAAGGAGAGTTCTATGCTTCCTCTCAACAAAACCATTTTATTGAGGGGTATGAGGGCAGGAAGTTGATGTATGATCCCATGGCTGCTAAAAAAGGAAATACCCTCATTGCTAGAGCCCAATTCTAAGGAATTGTCACTTCTAACAGTCTGAACCACAACATTAATTTGGGTTTTGACCAGAGAAAGAAATGACTTAAGCATAGAAAAAACATTGCTTTTGGATCCCAGTAGGTGTGTCCATGTTGCCCTTGAAAAATCATCAACAATTGTAAGGAAATATTTACAACCAGAAGAGGTTGGAGTATGATAAGGTCCCCAGGTGTCCACATGAATTAGTTGAAAGGGTCTAGAAGTCTTAATGGAACTATCAGGAAATGGAAGCCTAGTCTGTCTGGCCATAGGACAGACTGAACAGGGAAAGGGTTGTTTGGAAGCAAATGGAAAAGACAGACCAGAAATGCATTTCATATTTGCAAAAGGAGTATGTGCAAGTCTTAAGTGCCAAATGTAATTCATATCAGATGTACAATCATTATTACAGATGGAACTATTTACATGTGAAGGCAATGGAACAACCTTGTGATCAGACAAGATGTCATCATTACAAGAAACAGACACAGAAGGCAATGCAACAACTTTGCTATCATTACAAGAAGCAGATACAGGACAAACAGAAGTAGAGGAACAACTAACAGAGGAAGAAGGGGAGGAGGGACCCAAGCCAGTTTATATAAGCCAGCAGCTTCTCTACCAAGATCCAGAGGCCTCCTCAGAGAAGGGTCCTGTATCATGTGTAGTAAGCAGGAATGTTCAGTGAACATGACTATACAATGCAACAGCTTCACTAACTTGTGAACAGAAATCAAGTTGTGTTTAAAAGAAGGAACTAGCAGTACATTGTGAAGAGTGATGGAAGGAGTCAATGCAAAAGAGCCTGTGCATGTCACTTTCACTTTATAGCCATTAGGAAGAGTGACAAGATATGGCAGAGTTAAAGGTGTGATGTTAAAAAGTAACTGTTTATCATGTGTCATGTGATTAGAGGCACCTGAATCTATAATCCAGGTGACAGAGTTAATATTAGTAAGTAAGCAAAGTTTGGAATCAGAAATAGGGTTCTCAGTTAACATAGTACCAGCAACGTTTGCAGCATATATGGGAGGAGGAGTTTGAGCAGTGGAGTCCCCTAACTTGGTCTGGTGTAATAAATTCATCAACTGGTCATAATCTTGTCTGCTCAACCCTGGTATCACAGAGCTCTGGCCATCTATTCTTGCAACAGATTGATGGCTATCAGGAGGATTCCCTTGAGGAACAGACAAAAGTCCATCAGAATGAGGAGAATCCAGACCAGTACTTAGATGAGCAGCAGCAGGTCTCCTTCCCTTGTTAAAAGTGGTACTTTGTGGATACCCATGGATCTTGAAGCACTTATCAATTAAGTGTTCAGATTTTTTACAGTATCTACAGAATAAATGTCCTCTGGCTTGGTCAAAATTGACTCTCTGTCTGAAGGGAGAAGGAGGAACAGGCACTGTGGCCTTGTTAAATCCAACTGGCTGCCTATTAGTATGTACATTGAAAGAGACCGAGTCTGGATTGAAGTGAGAAGAGGACTGGACTTGTCTTTGTTTCTCATCATTGATGACCATGTTATAGACATTGTCAAGAGAAGGAGGAGGCCGCATCATCAAAAGATTACTCCTGACCCCCATATATGCTTCATTCAGACCCATTAAAAACTGAAAGACCTTATTATCATCACTTTCCTGTACTATACCATCTTTTGCAGCACAAATACACCTTTGACCATGATTAACACACATTGAATTAAGTTCATCCCACAGACCTTTTAGCTTATTAAAATACGAAGCTATATCTAAGGACCCTTGAGAGGTGTGGGACAACTCTCTTTTCAGTTCAAAGATTTTGGTCCTGTTTGCAGTGCCATATCTGGCCTAGAGTTGGGACCATATGCTCTATGCAGTATCAGAGTACTGCACAGATTCAGCAATTGGAGGGGGGAGGGAAGCAGTTAACCAAGAAATCACCATGTTATTGCACCTATCCCACAACCTTTGTTGAGCCACATTAATGGCAGGTCGGGAGCATGTGCCATCAACAAAACCAATTTTGTTTTTGGCTGATAAAGCAACAATCATTTTACGTCTACAGCCCCCATAACCACTACTCGAGAAGGGAGTGGGAACAAGAGAGACCCCACGGACATCAGAAGAATATACAAAAAGGGGACTGGAAGAGTCTACAGAGGAGGAGGCACCAGTATTTGTGTTAGAAGCCATAGTCAATGAACCGGCTTAAAAGAACAATTTTTCAACAAACAGAGTATAACCAAATCAGGTATTCACACACAACAACCAACAAACAGAATATAACCAAATCAGGTATTCACATACAACACCAGATGCTCACATACAAAGAGTCAGATAATCACATACAATACCGAAGATAAGGACAGAGTTACCCTCCTTCTTCGCGACCAGAGAAGATCGGCCTTCAAACAACAGAGAAAACCCTAGGTATAAAACCCTAGGTGTAACCTTCGAAATCCTTACTGGAAATATGGTCAGTAATGTCGGAGAGGCACCCAAAACGTCCACTGAGTGAGAATCGAGCCATCGGAAAGCAGTACAACCCTAGGTTAAACCACCAGAAACCCTAGAAGCTGATAGGTCAACGAGAAACCACCCGAAATCAGTAGAAAAACTCTCAGAATGTTCGGGTGAAGAAAATACACTCAGATATCATGATGAAAAACTCGGAAAAGCATCCGATCTAGGTCAGAAGCATCATCGACCATAAGGTCTCAGAAAAATCCCCAAAAAAATCTCAAAAAGAGTTCAACCAAGACAACGAGATGTAGAGAAACATAATCGGATCGTCGTCTAGGCTCTGATACCATGTGAACATTGATATTAGACCGAGAAATTATGGAAAATGTAGAGAGAGAAAGTAGAGAGAAGGCAGAGCGTTTGGAACTCTCTAGAATAGAGAGAGTTTATACAGAGAAAATAATGTTGAAATGAAATCCGGTAGGTGAGAAAATATCTCACCTACAATATATACAAATTACATACGGACGGGTCGGGTCTGGTGATCCGGCCCAAAATTAAGTAATGACCTGTGGGCTCAAACACACAAATCATCATAGCCCAATTACAACCCAATTACAAGGTATACTATGGATATACCAAAAATATACACTGAGTATACACAAAATGTACAAGTCTAGACAAAGCTAAATCATGTAGTTTCTCTTATCTCAACATATAAAACAAAGAAATCAAACTGTGCAGTATCTGAAAGACTTTGCAATATATAAAACAACGAATCAGTTGTTTCTTAACAAAAGCAATATATAAAACAAAGAAATCAAACTGTGCAGTTACGTGAGAGATCCTAGTATTGTGACTGGCGGAGAATTGGTGAGGCACTGGCGTCTGGCGGAGAACTGGTGGTGACTGGTGAGTCTTGCGTCTTGACTCTTGGGGGCTGCGGCGGAAACGAGAATGAGAACTGAGAGGACCCAAGACCGAAGAGGGAATTAGGAAAATGAAACCCTAGTATATACGTAAGGGTAAATTGGTAAATTATTTCATTCTTAATGGGTTGTCGGTTTTTACCCAATAACAAAAATGTAATCCAAGTCCGAACCGATAACCCAATAAAAAAATTTAACCAATTACCGAACCGTTAACCTAATTTACGGTTCGAGTTATAGGTTTTACCCGATATACGTCAACCCCTAATGTTTACACAAGGGGATTGCTGTTACTCATATATGATTACAAAATTCCAATTTATTAGCAGCAACAATAATAGAAATGTTTATACAACAACATTAAGATTGTTATGAAATAATATAAGAACAAGAACAATAACTCAAGAACAAGAGCAAATAGAGAGAAGAGTAGAGAGAGTTCTTCTTATTGATACTTAGAGAATGTTAGGAGTGATTTACAATGGTAGAGGGCACCTCTATTTATAGGGAGGAGGATGATTTAGCTACCAAGAATAGAACTCTAGAATCTCTCTAATTAAAGACATTCACCTTAAATAGAAGTGTATTTATAACACTCCCCCTTGAATGTCTATTCAATGATGTGCCTCGTTAAAACCTTAAAACAAAACCCAATGGGAAAAAATAAAGTAAGGAAAAAGAGTACACATGTTTGAATATGCGCCTATTGGTTGCCTCGTTGAAAACCTTGCAAGGAAAACCCGGTGGGACAAAACCTTGTAAGGGAAAAAGATTGCAACGCGCCTTAACTCCCCCTGATAAGAACATCAATTTATGTCCTTAAGTCTTCGCATCCCGATCTTGTGAACTAGCTTCTTGAAGGTTGACTTTGGTAGAGATTTTGTGAACAAATCAGCCATATTGTCGCTTGAACGAATCTGTTGAACATTGATATCACCATTCTTTTGAAGATCATGTGTGAAAAATAACTTTGGTGAAATATGCTTCGTTCTATCTCCTTTTATGAATCCTCCCTTCAATTGAGCTATACATGCTGCATTGTCTTCATACAAAGTTGTGGGTAGTTTATCACACTTCAAACCACATTTGTCTTGGATATGATGTATTATCGACCTTAACCACACACACTCTCGACTTGCTTCATGAATAGCAATTATCTCGGCATGATTAGATGAAGTAGCCACAATTGATTGCTTAGTCGATCGCCAAGATATGGCGGTTTCTCCACAGGTAAACACATAACCCGTTTGAGATCGAGCCTTGTGTGGGTCGGACAAATATCCAGCATCAGCATAACCAACAAGATCCGGGCTGCAATTCTTGCCATAAAATAAGCCCATATCGGTAGTTCCCTTTAGGTACCGCAATATGTGTTTGATCCCATTCCAATGTCTCCTCGTAGGAGCCGAGCTAAATCTTGCTAAGACATTAACTGAAAAGGATATGTCAGGTTTTGTAGTATTTGCAAGATACATTAGTGCGCCAATTGCGCTAAGATATGGTACTTCAGGACCAAGTAGCTCTTCATTCCTTTCTTGTGGTCGGAATGGATCTTTGTTCACATCAAGTGATCGAACAACCATCGGTGTACTTAAAGGATGTGCTTCATCCATGTAAAACCGTTTCAGTACCTTTTCTGTATAGGTAGATTGATGAACAAAAATTCCGTTTGCCCAATATTCAATTTGCAAACCAAGACATAGTTTAGTCTTTCCGAGATCTGTCATCTCGAATTCATCCTTTAGATAATCAATTGCCTTTTGGAGTTCTATAGGGGTTCCAATAAGGTTTATGTCATCGACATATACGGCAAGTACAACAAATTCCGATGTTGTTTTCTTTATAAAAACACACGGGCAAATGGCGTCATTTATATAGCCTTCTTTTAACAAGTACTCACTAAGACGATTATACCACATTCGTCCAGATTGCTTTAGACCATACAAGGACCTTTGCAATTTAATTGAGAACATTTCCCGAGATTTTGAATTATGCGCGTTTGGCATCTTGAGTCCATCGGGAATTTTCATGTATATCTCATTAGCAAGTGATCCATAAAGATAGGCAGTAACCACATCCATTAAGTGCATGTCAAGCTTTTCATGGACAGCAAAACTTATGAGATAACGAAAGGTTATCGCATCCATTACAGGCGAATATGTCTCTTCATAATCGACACCAGGCCTTTGAGAAAAACCTTGTGCAACAAGGCGTGCCTTATATCTTTGTACCTCGTTTTTCTCATTTCTTTTGCGTACAAAGACCCATTTATAGCCGACAGGCTTAACACCATTAGGTGTTTCAACTATAGGGCCAAAAACTTCACGTTTTGCTAGCGAATTCAATTCTTATTGAATTGCTTCTTGCCACTTTGGCCAATCCTGTCTTTTTCGACATTCTTCAACAGATTGAGGTTCGAGATCCTCACATTCTTGCATAATGCAAGATGCTACATTATAAGCAAAGGCATTATCCACCACAATATCCACTCGATTAATATTTGCCTCAATATTAATTGGATTTAGGGATAGTTCCGTATTTTCCAGAGTCTCGGGCTCAATGGATTCTTCATGAATCTCAGAATTTGTTAAATCATGGGATTCTTTCGTGGTGTCATTTTGATCGTTCTTTTTCCTCTTTTTAGGATTTCGATCTTTGGAACCTAATGGTCTGCCACGCTTCAGGCGTGCATTTGACTCATTGGTTATGACACTAGATGATTGTCCAACAGGGACATCAATACGGATTGGAACATTTTCCGCGGGAATGTGGGATTTCGTTATCCTTTTCAAGTCCGTAAATGCGTCAGGCATTTGATTTGCTATTCTTTGCAAATGGATAATCTTTTGTACCTCTCTTTCACAAATAGAGGTATGTGGATCAAGATGAGATAATGATGCATTTTTCCACAAAATTTCCCGTTTGGTTTCACCAACTTCTCCCCCTAATTTTGGGAAAAGTGTCTCATCAAATCGACAGTCTGCAAATCGTGCAGTAAACAAGTCGCCTGTCAATGTTTCGAGGTAGCGAATGATGGAGGGCGATTCAAACCCAACATATATTCCTAACCTTCTTTGCGGACCCATTTTGGTGCGGGATGGCGGTGCTATAGGCACATATACTGCGCATCCAAAAATTCTTAAATGGGATATATTGGGTTCATGACCCAAAACCAATTGCAACGGGGAATACTTGTGGTAATTCGTCGGTCTGAGACGAATTAGCATTGCTGCATGTAAGATGGCGTGACCCCATACCGAAGTGGGCAGCCTCGTTCTCATAAGTAATGGCCTTGCAATCAACTTCAGGCGTTTAATTAACGATTCTGCAAGACCGTTTTGAGTGTGAACATGAGCTACAGAATGTTCAACTTTTATCCCGATTGATAAGCAATAATCATTAAATGCTTGGGATGTAAACTCAGCAGCATTATCCAGTCTAATGGACTCGATTGGATTATCTGGAAATTGTGCTCGTAGTCGAATTATTTGTGCCATTAATTTCGCAAACGCAAGGTTGCGTGATGACAATAGGCACACATGAGACCATCTACAGGATGCGTCTATCAAGACCATGAAATACCTAAACGACCCACTAGGTGGGTGAATAGGTCCACAAATGTCCCCTTGTATACGTTCCAGAAACGTGGGTGACTCAGTCCCAACCTTTGTTGGTGATGGCCTGATAATCAACTTGCCTTGATAACACGAAGTGCAAGGATATTCATTATTCGAAAGAATTTTGAAATTCTTTAACGGATGCCCATATGAGCTTTCTATAATCCGTCTCATCATGATCGATCCTGGGTGTCCCAATCGATCATGCCAAAGTACAAAGGTATTGAAATCAGTAACCCTTTGGTTTACTGTTGAATGTGCCTCAATTGCACTAATTCTTGTCCAATACAGGCCACAAGATAAAGACGGGAATTTCTTAATAACCCTCTTTTGGCCGGAGACATTCTTTGTGATGACGAGATATTCAAGATTATCTTCATCCATTGTCTCAATATGATAGCCATTCCGGCGTACATCTTTAAAACTCAACAAGTTTCTCTTAGACTTGGAGGAGAACATTGCATTCTCTATGATTAACGTCGTGCCTTTGGGCAGAGTTACAATTGCTCTTCCGGAGCCTTCAATCAATTTACTACTTCCAGAGATTGTAGTAACGTTTGCCTTACACATATTTAGTTGAGAGAAATATTTCCTTTCTTTGAGTATTGTATGTGTAGTACATGAATCAACTAGGCAAATACTTTTACAGTTGGACATTGATCCAAGTTCGCTTTGTGAGATATCCATATTTGCTATCCCATAGTTTGACATACAAAAGAGATACACGAACATAAGAATAAAGAAGTTCAATTCGTTTGTGTCACATAATATTTTCAAAATCTGCTGCTAACAGTTGACTAACAAAATCAGATATGTTATCCATAATTGATTACTTTTCAGTTTGAAAATTTCAGTTTAAACATTTTCTTCAAACAATCGATTGTTAAACACAAACAATCGATTGTTGAACATTGACAATCGATTGTTAAACACACACAATCGATTATTTGCTATTTTGAAAAACTTCAGATCACACTGTCTTAAGACAATCGATTGTTATGCATAGACAATCGATTGTTGGCTATTTTGAAAAATTCCAGAGCACACTGTTTTAAGACAATCGATTGTTAAGTATAGACAATCGATTGTTGGCTACTTTGAAAAATTCCAGAGCACACTGTTTTAAGACAATCGATTGTTAAGTATAGACAATCGATTGTTGGCTATTTTGAAAAATTCCAGAACACACTGTTTTAAGACAATCGATTGTTATGCATAGACAATCGATTGTGGATGATTTTTGAAAAATTCCAGATTACACTGTCTTAACGACAATCGATTGTTAGACAAAGACAATCGATTGTGGATGATTTTTGAAAAATTCCAGATTACACTGTCTCAACGACAATCGATTGTTAGACAAAGACAATCGATTGTTGATCAATTATTTTTCAGCTTTAATGCGAAAATAGTAGATAATCGACTAGTTTTTCAGGCTAGTCGATTACCCCTACTGGAAAATAAAAATTTTATTGATATTTGAGCATATTGAAGATATTCTAAAGAACTACTGCTAACATTGCATCATGAACTAACTAATACGAGCTAATACTAATGACTATTTGTTTATTCACTAACTAATACAAATAAGTAGAATAAAATCAAATAACTCCATCTTCTTTCATCACGGACCCATCGCCGATTATGTGGTCTATTTTCCCATCGGGTTGCTCAAAGAAGTCTGCCACATCCAGGTGGGTGATGTCCTCATTGTCGTCATAGACAACATTTGTTTCAGGGCCTTTTCTCTTTCGAGATGCTTGATAAAGGTCAACCAAGTGTCTTGGTATACGGCAAGTCTTTGACCAGTGCCCTTTCCCACAGCAACGATAACATATAGTTTCTGAACCATTTGCCTTAGGATCTTCATGACCCCGTTTCTACTTTCGGCGGTTATCTCTCCTTGGGGGTTGACGGACTTCATTGGAATTTCTTGCTTGTCTACGTCCCTGGCTATGACCCCGTTTACGACCATGACCATGGCCCTTTTCATGTTTGGCATAATGAGAGTGCACTTTATCTGCTTCAGGCAGTGGTGTAGACCCAGTGGGTCGATTTTCATGATTTCTCATGAGCAGGTCATTATTTCGCTCAGCCACTAGTAGAAGAGAAATCAGTTTAGAGTACTTTGTAAAGCCTTTCTCTCTGTACTGTTGTTGCAGTACTATATTGGAGGCATGAAACGTTGTAAACGTTTTCTCAAGCATATCATAATCGGAGATATTATCCCCGCATAGCTTCAATTTAGAAGTAATTCTGAACATTGCAGAATTATATTCAGAAACGGACTTAAAGTCCTGGAGCCACAGATGAGCCCAATCATATCGTGCTTGTGGCAGAGTGACCAACTTCAGGTTGTCATATCTCTCCTTTAAGCCGTTCCACAAGATGAGTGGATCCTTGACGGTGAGATATTCAATCTTCAAACCTTCATCAAGGTGATGGCGCAAGAAAATCAAGGCCTTCGCACAGTCTTGGGTGGATGCTTTTTCTCTATCTTTGATGGTGTCTCCGAGACCCATAGCATCTAAGTGGATTTCAGCATCCAACACCCATGTCATATAGTTCTTGCCCGAAATTTCAAGGGCAACGAACTTTCTTTTCGTAATGTCAGACATAATCGAAAATTAAATTAGGAAGAGGGAAATACCTTAGATTTTTCGAGAATGGTTCTTGAGACGGTAGAGTCTCGTGCTGATAACGTGTTATGAAATAATATAAGAACAAGAACAATAACTCAAGAACAAGAGCAAATAGAGAGAAGAGTAGAGAGAGTTCTTCTTATTGATACTTAGAGAATGTTAGGAGTAATTTACAATGGTAGAGGGCACCTCTATTTATAGGGAGGAGGATGATTTAGCTACCAAGAATAGAACTCTAGAATCTCTCTAATTAAAAACATTCATCTTAAATAGAAGTGTATTTATAACAAAGATAATGATGTTTCTATATTTGAGTAATTTCGAGCAAAGCCTTTGAAGACCATGCATCTGCGACAAATGCAGGAATTGACACGAAGCTACAGTTTATCCATAAATCCATATTCACTCACAAAACTGTAATATTTTTTTAAATGAATTACATGTTTAAATATAATTTTAAATTTTAAATATTATTTTCAATTTAACTCTAAATATTATTTTTTTTCAAAAATTATAGTAGTAATTTTTATGTCCAAACGTCTTCTAAAAGCAGCTGGGTGGAGAAAATGGAGAAAATTCGGCTGAAATCACCTTAAGTCACGGCAAATATGTGTATGTTTTTCGTTAAATATTTGCCTAATAACACTTCCTAAAAAATGATTTTACTTTATTGGACGAAATGACAGATTATTTGCCTAAATAAAAGTGTGGTAGCTCAATAATAAAGCTGCTATCTTGTATATTACAATTTTTTAAAAATATTATTAATATAACATATATTTTAAGAGCGGAACCCAGTTTAACTTGTTGTATATTTGTATAATAGGTTGTATTTGTATTTTGTAGCAGAGGAAGGTATCATAATATTACAAGTTTATATCAAGGCGTGAACTTCAAGATCATTATAAAAAGTTTTAAAAAAATCGAAAAGTGTTAAACAACACAAAGTTCCCTCGGTCTGATTTGCAGAACTATACGTCTATACCTAAGGAAAAAAAAAGTGGAACTAATGCACAAACACTCAAAATAACTTAAAATTCAATCAAACTCGGTAAACTAATACAATTTCCATGTCCCCTGCGTTTGTCCCTTTCCTTTGGACCAATTGATAATGTTTATCTTCAAGGAAGTTCATACTGATCTTCAGTGTCTGGATATTCCTGTTGTCTTTCAGTTTCTTCAATTGACATTTTCTCACCATTGTTACTATAAAAGTAGTTGCCACTATCCAAGAATCTTGTGTCACTCAATCCTTGCCTTTCTACCATATTGTTATTGTTATTGTTAACATGATTGTAGTTGTCCGAGTAGCCATTGTTGATGTTGGGATTCTCATTCTTGATATCATGATAGTATTTGCCATTTTCCAAGAATCTCGTGTCACTTAATCCTGGCCTCTCCACTGTATTGCCATTGTTATTGTAGCTGCTAACCTGATTGTAGTTCTCAGAGTAGCCATTGTCGTTGATGTTGTAGTAATTCTCGGAGAAATCATTGTTGTTATAATTCTCGGAGAAAACATTATCGTTATTGTTGTTGTAATTATCGGAGAAAACATTGTTGTTGTTGTTGTAACTCTCGGAGAAGCCATTGTTGTTGTTCATGTAATTTTGGGAGTAGCCATTGTTGTTGAATCTTTTAGAGTAGCCGTTGTTGTTGGTATTCTTGGAGTAACCATTGTTGTTGTAATTCTCCGAGAAAACATTGTTGTTATTGTTGTAATTCTCCGAGAAAACATTGTTGTTGTTGTAATTCTTGGAGAAAACATTGTTGTTGTTGTATTTCTTGGAGTAGCCATTACCGTTGTAATTCTTAGAGTAGCCATTGTTGTTGTTGTAATTTTCAGAGTAGCCATTGTTGTTTTGGATGTTGTTATTCTCCGAGTAGCCATTGTTGTTTTTGTTGTTGTTATTCTCCGAGTAGCCATTATTGTTGTAATTTTCAGAGAAGCCATTGTTGTTGCTGGAATCATAACCATTATTATTGTAGGACTCATCTGTATTAAATCTAGCACCTTGGAATTCCATGGCAGGAGTTTGAGTTTCAACTTCATCAAGATTTGTGACAGTGGAAGGAATTTCCTGAGAATGGGGACCATAAAGTCCATAGGGAGTATCAGTTAAAAGTGGTGCTGGCGCTTCAATGCCACCTTCCTCTGGATCTTGACCGCTCCTCTGTGGTGCCACTGCAGGCGTCGGTACGCTGTTCACATCAGGATCTTGAACACTACCTACTGGTCCGGGTCCTGGTGCTGGTGCTGGACTTAAAGATGACAATGGAGGAAACGCAAAATCATTAAAGAACGGTGTCGGTGCTGTTGCTGATGCTGGTGCTGGTGTTGGAGTTGGAGTTGGAGTTGGACTAAGGGATGAAAATGGAGGAAAACTAATTTCATTGATTGGAGTTGGAGCTGGTGCAGGAGATGCAGGTATGATCATAAACTTGCTTTTTCTACCTTCAATTTGCACTAGTGGAGTTGAGACCACCAAGAACAAGAAGAATGTCACTTGCTTGGTAAAATTACCCATAATGAAAATAGAACAAAATGGAAAGTGAAATATTGAGGTGTTGGTTCTTGGTTCTCTAATTTTCTTGATTCTTGTACAGAGTTTATATAAAGTAGTAGGGATGTGAATGTTTTCCGTGATGATATGCGGGGATTAAGGAATTGAGAGAGAATTTGTGATTTGTGGGGTAAGGGGAAATAATGCTTTTAGTGCATGCTGCATGTGCATCCTATTGAATATGTCCAACAAGGAAATTCAGTACCTAAATTATAGGCAGAGAATAGAGAGCATGATTTGGTCCATAGTCAAAAGATAATTGTGTTGTGTCTTTGCTTTCTATGTACTTAAAGTTCAAAAATTACTAATGTACTAATGTTGGTTATTTTTATATTGAATAAGTCTCTAAGTAATTTTATTAACTAAAAGGGTTTTAAATAGCCAATTTAAAAATGGAATCTCCAAAAAATCAAGAGAATAAACATTCAAATTCAAAAACCAAAACTATCTTAACTAACTATCCTATTATATTCAAATTTAAACAAAGACTTCTCCTTCTACTAAACCTACTTATTAATTTGGTAAATCAAACATCAATATTAACAAATGCAAAAACCAACAACTAATGCTTTCAAAATGTAGGGCAGTATATGAAATAAAGAAAAAGAAAGAGGCGTGAGGGTCCATTCATAACCTCTTTAGCAGTTGAGTTAGGTATATCACTTTAATCAAAAGCTTTATTTTGTTTTTCATCTTGAGATAGAAAATTCTTGAGAAAAGACTCTTATTTCACTAGTTGATTATGCAAAATTTACTGCCTTAAAAATGCATATAAAATATCATAAACTGCTTTTAGTTAACTGATTGAAATGCAGCACATATAAAAGCAAAAAGGGTAAAAAAAATACAAGAAAAATAGTGTTTTTAGTTAAATATTTTTTTGGCCATTGAAGTACTTGTGTTGGACAAGAGGGGTTGCTCCGATGGTAAGCAACTCTTACTTCCAACCGAGAGGTTGTAAGTTCAAGTCTCCCCGAAAGCAAGGTGGGAAGTTTTTGGAGGGAAGGATGCCGAGGGTCTATTTAGAAGCAGCCTTTCTATCCAGGGGTAAGGTCTGCGTACATACTACCCTCCCCAAACCCCACTACTTGTTGTCGTAGTGGTTGAAGTACTTGTGTTGGGGGTTGGCGACAGGGATTGATCAATTATATCCTTGGATTTAACGATACAGGGACCATTGTCACATGTTCTGTGGTTTCATTTCATTTTCATACCAAAAACAAAGCCCCCCCCCCCCACCCCCCCCACACACAGAGAACACTAGCAATTGTTTGCATGTCAATTTCACGTTTAATGACTTTACAAAATACTCAAATCCGGCTAAATATAATCAGTTTAACTGGCCGTTAATTATGCTCTTATAACTGAGCTGTGCCGCAGACAAAGGAGATACACTAAAGGATTTCCTTTTGCTTAATTTATTAAATTAATTGAAAGAAATGAATTGGAAAAGAACAGCAGCGGCATCTAAGCTTTTTAATGATGAGGAAAAGGAAAATTGTATCTCGAAAACTTTTGGCTACCCTTTTAGTGGATTGAGATGGAAAAAGAAAATTTCAAGCACATAGAGAAGACTTTAATTGAATATTTATTAACTTAAACTCTTATGTTATTATTGATACAATGTGGTATATCTTTTTATTTTCTTTGGTAATTTGTAAGACTCCGGGATTTTTAAAAATAAATTGATAGCAATATTGTATCGGGTAAATTGGTTTATATTAATTGATCGAATGATAGCGTGATATGTGAAACTAAAGACACGTAAAAATTGAATCGCGTAATAACTAGTATCGGGAATAACAATAATAATTGACATCGTATAAACCTGGAAGAAAGCATGATCAACGTGAGCAAATCAAATGCTCTCCATCAGATAGCATTCAATGAAAACTATTCTCTGACAGTAAATTGACGGGCGTCGCAGAGAATATTTGCATCATGGCCTGCCATTAAATATACATCAACGGCTCCTTTATTGTCATTTAAAAGGGATTTGATCTTAGGATCTTATTTCTCAAGGTATAGCTATACATAATAGGCTCAAAAGTCACTATAACACAGAAAATTCTTAGCAAAACTAATGCTATATTCCATTCTCAAGACCAATAAAATAACTTTATTTGCTCTTTATATTATTCTTATTTTTGTCCTTGGAGGTACTGCTCTCTGAACCAAACTTGTTATTTCTTCTGATTTTAATCATTAAATTTTATTTTTAATTTTGTTTATTTATCATTTTTAATCAAATTAAATAAATTTTGTATAAATTGCGTAACAAATTTAATTATATAATTTTACTCTAAACAAAAATATAATGACAGTCATGGATTTACATGTTTGCCAACTCCAATAATTCTAACGCGACTGTAAATTTCTTATGTTTAATATTCCTAGTGGAAAATCAATTGTACCGTATGTACTTTTAGAATAAAAAATGCATGTTGATTGTAGCTAAAGTTTACCAATATCCAACGTAGTTCATAAGGATTTTTTCTTTCCTATATTATATATAAAATTTTATTATTAAAAATATGTATAATTTTATATTTATCCGCTATGTTTATAGTTATTCTATAAATGTTATATCATTTATAAAATACCAATTATTATGAGTTGATTCTTTTCTAATTAGTCGCCCTACAAATCTGGAACTAAATATTCTATTTAGGCATACTACAATTATGGAAGTAAATATTCTTCCAGATATTTCATTAAATAAGGAATCATTGTAGCATTAAAATTCCTTATTTAAATATCTCTAATTATTATTTTTCTCTTTGAGAGATCAAATGATATGAATAATCAGAGAGACAGAGTATGAGACCGGCTTTTGAAAATTATTCCTATTTTCACCTAATCTTTCTTCTTATAGTCTCACTTAAACTAGTAGCCAAAAATATCATTATGTTATTTCCCATAAAAAATAATAAGTTGACAAATCTAATAGTTGATGTTACTAGGTAGAATTTCAAACTCGATAAAGTAGTTGATGTAGCTTTCTAACATATTTCCCTCAATCTATAATTGAGAATACTATAATGAATCTTTAAGATTATGTTTAGTCGAAAATTCCAATTAAACTACAATCAAAAGGGAATTGTAATATTAAAATTCAATATACCCAGTTTGTAGATATTTTATAGATGAATTGTAGATTATTTATGTTATGATTGTAGATGCTTTATTTTTTTGTTTTCACAAATCAAAAACGACTAAAACTTCTACAAATCTGTTGCAAAAAATGCAATAATGTCCAAAATTCTAATTAAATTGCAATCGAATGGGAATTGGGACATTAAAATTCAATGCACCCATTTTGTAGCTATTTTGTGGATAAATTATAGACTATTTGTATTTTGATTGTAGATGCTTTATTTTCTGTTTTCATAAATAAAAAATGACTAAAACTTCTACAAATATTCTGCAAAAAATGCAATTATGTCGAAAGTCCCAATTAGTTACAATTGAAATGAGAATTGGGATATTAAAATTCAATGTACCTAGTTTGTAGATAAATTGTAGATATTTGTAATATGATTGTAGATGTATTATTTTTCTGTTTTCACAAATTCAAAACGGCTAAAACTTCTACAAAATCATTTACAAAAAATACAATTATGTCAAAAATACCTATTAAGCTGCAATTGAGTGGGTATTGGGATATTAAAATTCAATGTACCCAATTTGTAGATATTTTATAAATTATTTATATTCTAATTGTATATGCTTTATAAACTGTGTTCACAAATTAAAAACGACTAAAACTTCTGCAAATCATATGTAAAAACACAATTATGTCGAAAATTCGTTTTAACTTTAAAAATCAACATCCACACCCCTAAAGAGATAAAAACAAAAACAATTGCCAGTGAAATTCTTTCTAGTTAAACAAATGGAAAATAACCAAAAAGGAGTCAATGTCATAGATTAAATTAAAAGAAAAGTTGGAAACAAGGAGCTCTTTTAACCAACTAAGTCAATTGGTTTGCATGAAACAGAAGTACATACTAAAAGTTACTCTGCAATAAAAGACATTGTCATTTATGAAGTTTTTGTAACCCGATGCTACCAACAGAGACCCTTTCCAGTGTAGGGCGTGGGGTTTTGACGTAAAAGCCATAGCATTTTTTCACTGAATGTAGACGAAAATATTTTAAATTGAACTTTAATGGTGGGTAACGATGTTTCTGCGAATTTAGAAGAGGGAAAAGGGGTAAAAAGAGTGCGTGTTTGAGTAAAACGTGGGTGAAGGTGAGAGTTTGGGAGAGAGAAATGTAGGAGGGGTGGGATATACAGTACCTTGAATTTAGGAGAGATATACACTACATTTATTATACCCTTAAAATACACTATGATATAGAATTGATAATTTGATATACTAAATATAATTATATCAAACCTTAAACATTGAGGGTAATAAGGATTTTCATATGGTATAGGAATGTAAAAATTCTTTGTTCAAATGTGAACTATAATTATAAGTATTAAAAAGTGAATCTAAAACTTTAGAGTTCAAAACGGGCCTAAAGTGGATCTTTCGTCATCATCTTTTAAGTCTTAGACCGCTAAGAAATGGAGCAATTCCTGAGTAAAAATAACACAGGCTAGTCAGTTTTCGGACAGATAATTAAAAAACAGCCAACATTTGTAAAGTTATTGAAAAATAGACATTATTTTATTACAACACGAATGTTCCAGCATAATATACTAGAAATTGGTGCACATGTGTGTGAACTTCCAACATATTATGTTGGAACTCCAACACCCGGAAAGTTCCAGCATAATATACTGAAGGTTGGAGCACCTGTGTATGAACTTCCAGCATATTATACTAGAAGTCCAGTGTATTATGCAGGAAGTCCAGTATGTTATGCTGGACTATTTTTCGGATTTTAAACAATATTTTCGTTTAAGTTTATCTTTACATGAAAAGTGGCTAATTTTGATTGCTATTGAAAAAGTGACTATTTTTCAATGACCACTTATAAATTTGGCTATTTTTAAATTTCTCCCAATTCCTGAAAAACTCATTGGGCTTTAAATAGACATGATTCTGAGAGAGAAGTGCACAGTTAGCCAGTAATAAGAGATGTATTTACTTTTAAGCTACTGTTTAAAATGCCTTTAGTCTTTAGCCACTGCTTTAATAAACTTATACCCGTTTGGATAAAAATATCCTTCTGCTATAATTCAATGAAACCTATGCGGATTGCAGAGAACTTCGCTCAAATTAAGGACCAAGTGTCCTTAATTTTTGAACTTCCAACTCTAAGTTCAGGATCAAGATTCCTTAACTTATGAGCTTGTTACTGTAAGTTCAGGACTAAATGTCCTTAATTTATGAGCTTGTAAGCCTAAGCTTAGGACTACTTGTCCTTAACTTTTAAACTTGTAACTCTAAGTTTAGGACTTCATGTCCTTAACTTTTGAACTTGAAACTCGAACTTCAGGACTACGTGTCCTTAACTTCTGTGCTTGTAACTGTAACATCCCAACCCACTAATGGTATTGCCCGCTCTGGGCCTATTCCCTTATGGGTTTAAAATGCGTCGCTGGGGTCTAAGGTTTGTTAATTTATATACCCATTACCCCTATTATGTTTTGTCTATATGAGACTCTGTCTAAAGTCTGAGGTGTTACATACACCCCCTCTTATGGATTCAACATCCTCGCTGAGGTTTCCCCTCCGCATGTGATTTTCCTAGACTCAGCATTAAATATTGCCCCGCCTAACCGGGATTTGCCTAAACTCAGTTGAACTTTGACCCACTATCGACAATGTCACACTTGGAATTTACACCCTCGGGAGTCCTGATAGCGCCTACTCGTGAAAGCTAGCCAAGCTACAAACCTTCGAAATCATTAAACCCTTCCATTTTATACAGGTTTTAAGCAATTAATTTAATGGTGAATAGGCAGATAAATGACAGCAAAAAGTAAAAAACCTTAGTGGAGTTTAGATAAATAGAAAACCCAAACATGTCTCTACCCGCAACTAGTGTCACAACGTACACGACTTATCTAAGAGTGATAAATACAAGAATATGAAACAAGGAAATAAAACTTTGTCTCGGTGCAAAAAGAAACAGTGTATAAAATAGATAGAAAATATGCCGAGCCTGAGAAAGCCTGCAGGACTACCTCGGGATCCCGTGGACTGAAGGATGGCTCCTTGGCTACTAATGTGCACCGTAAGATGCTCCGGCATCTGCACATAAGGGCAGACTGTAGCATCAGCATAACTGACATCATGTACTCGTAGTGTCTGGCGTAACCGCGATAAGGTAGTGACGAGGCTAGGACCAGACTCTAGATAAACATGTGTAGTTATATAATATATGGCGGAAAATAAACAAGTAATAAGCAGTTAAAAAGAGAGGGGTACATGCTTCGAGGAAAAATTTAACTTAGCAGAAAACAATAAATATGAAGGATCGGTACAATATGTAAAACAACATAATCATACTACTGTTGCGGCTCGCAATCCGATCCATATGTATATATATATATATATATATATATGTATATGTATATGTAACTGTTGTAGCGTGCAACCCGATCAATTAATATAATATATCTGTTGTAGTGTGCAACCTGATCCAATATAATATCTGTAGCGGCGTGCAACCTGATCCAATATATACAATATCTATTGCAGCGTGCAATCCGATCCAATATAATATCTGTTGCGGCATGCAACCTGATCTATATATACATATATTCATTAATAAAAATATTGCGGCGCACAACCCGTTTCAAATGTATAACTTACTGTGATCACAACAGCAATCCCGGCAATGGATTAATTACAAATTATACTCCCGTAAAGGGAACTCAACAATATAAGTATATATATCTCGGCAAGGGAGAATCAGCTATAACCAATGTCAATTCAACTTCTAAGATCTCTATTATCATCCCTTCTAACTCATAATCAAATTCCAAAATAATAAACTAAGTCTTTGCTCAATACCATAGATTTACTCATTATTTCAACCATAGAATTATTCAAGAGTTCAACAAGTATCAATTTAAGACTCACGGTCATGCTCGACACCAACGTATAGATACTCGTCACCATGCTTATACGTCGTACTCAATAAGAAACACATAGCAATTATGACTCAACTCATAATCCCTCAAGCTAAGGTTAGACCGAACACTTACCTCAAACTTCCATGACCAATTCAATCCTTAATTACCGCTTCTCCTCTCGAATTTGGCTCCAAATTGATTGTATCTATACATAAATGACTTCAATACATCAATAAATGCTAAACAATACGAACTCAATGCCTAATTATAGCTTTCCAATCATTTTTCCCAAAAACCCAAAAATCGACCCCAGGCTCGCTTGGTCAAAAATACGAGGTTCAGACCAAAATCAAATCACCTATTCGCCTACGAGCCCGAATATATAATTTATTTTCAAATTCGACCTCAAAACGATGTCTAAATCAAGAAAAATCCAAAAGCCCTAACTCTACCCAAATCCCTAATTTTCTATCCTTAATCACATGTTTTAGGCCTATTCATTAGATGTTAATGAAAATAGAAGAAAATGAGTTAGAGATTACTTACCCAAGAAGTTTTAGTGAAAAAGTGCTTCAAGGATCGCCTAGGAGCTTTGGAGAAGAAGAAGTTTTGTAAAATTTTTGAGAAATCGCGTAATGGGTTCTATTTTTGGAACTTATAATAACTGGGTGAATTTCTTCTTCGCACTCGCGACAGACTCAATACGTTCGCGATGAGACAGGTCCAAAGACCTTCACATTCGCGTAATGGGGCTCGCGTTTGCGGAGAGTAACCTCTTCGAGCCTCTCGTTCGCATTCAAAGAGTCGCGTTCGCGATGAACAAACTGGTGGCCCTTCCCCTATACCCTACGCGTTGCGAGTGGAAGGACGTGTTCGCGACGTGTCTCCCCCCTCAGCTTCGCGTTCGTGTCTCAACCTCCACATTTGTGAAGAAGACAAAATGACACCTGGGATATTTTCCTTACGTGTTCACAAGAGGGATCATGCGAACACGAAGGGTAAAATTCCTGGGTACTACAGCAGAAAACCTGCAACGCTTCTTAAGCCAAAAACCATTTCGAAACACCACCGAAACACTCTCGAGCCCTCGGGGCTTCTAACCAAATACATGCATTAACTCAACAACATCGTATGAACTTATCTATGCGATCAAATCGCCTAAATAATCTCAAAACAATGAATCAAACCTCAAAATCGTGAATTTTTCCTCAAACTTCATCATATTAAAAATTTAGAAATTCAAGTCCGAATCACGTCAAGCGACCTCCATTTTCAATCAAAATTTACAGGAAGGACTTAAAACATATATAAGACCTGTACCGAGCGACGGAACCAAAATACAATCCCGATTCCTTTGCTTTTTAATCATATCTACTTTTAGTTTTCCTTAAATATTTTCAGAAAATAATTTTACAAAAAAATACATTTCTCGGGCTTGAGACCTCGAATTCAATTCCGTACATATGCCTAAGTCCTATATTTTTATATGGACCCTCCGGGACCGTCCAATCACGGGTCCGGGTCTGTTTACTCAAAATGTTGATCGAAGTCAAATTTATTCATTTTAAAATCAAAACTTAGTATTTTTCACAGAATTTCATATTTAAGCTTTCCGGCTACGCGCCCGGACTGTGCATGCTAATTGAGGCAGCTCTAAATGAGGTTTTCAATGCCTTGGAAGCACAGAATTTGATAAGGGTCATCACATTCTCCACCTCTAAAACAGCAGTTCATCCTCGATTGGACAAAAGAGGGAAGTACATGAGTCAGGGAAAAGATGAGGATAACGGCTCAGCATATCGGACTCGGACTCTCAGGTCGATGCCTCAGAAGGCTGACCTCTCCACTGAACACGAACAGAAGGGAAAAGCTTGGATCTAAACTGACGTAGCCACCGGCTCCTCCTCATATGACAAGTCCTTGTCCAACTGGACAGTACTGAAATATAACACGTGGGATGGATCGTCGTGAAATTTCCGGAGCCTGGACACATGCAAAACTGGATGCATGACTGATAAGCTCGTCGACAATGCAAGTCTATAAGCCACCTCCTCCACTCGATCAAGAATATCAAAACGGACCAATGAACTTAGGGCTAAGCTTGCCCTTCTTCCCAAATCTCATCACGCCCTTCAGAGGCGATTCTCGGAGCAACACCTGCTCACCAACCATAAAAGCCACATCTCGAACCTTGTGGTTTGCATAACTTTTTTGCTTGGACTGAGCTGTACGAAGCCTATCCTGAATGATCCTGACCTGGTCTAAGGCCTCCTGAACCAGATCCGTACCAAACAACTGAGCCTCTCCTAGCTCAAACCATCCAACCGGAGACCGACACCACCTACCATATAAAGCCTAATAATGAGCTGTCTGGATGCTCGCCTAGTAGTTGTTGTTATAGGCAAACTCTGCTAAAGGCAAAACTGATCCCACGAACCTCCAAAGTCAATAGCACAAGCACGGAGTATATCCTCCAAAATCTGATTAGTCTGTTCAGACTGCTTATCCATTTGAGGATGAAATGCTGTACTCAGCTCAACCTGGGTGCCTAACTCTCGCTGACTGCTTTCCAGAAGCGCAAGATAAACTACGTACCTTGGTCCGAAATGATAGATACCGGCACACCATGAAGGTGAACAATCTCCCGAATATAGATCTCAGCTAACCTCTTAGAAGAATAGGAGACTGCCATAGGAATAAAATGCGCTGACTTGGTTAGCCTATCAACAATGACCCAAACAGGGTCGAACTACTTCCGAGTCTGCGGGAGTCTGGTAACGAAGTCCATAGTGATCCGCTCCAACTTCCTCTCGGGAAGCTCAATCCTCTGGAACAAACCACCAGGACTTTGATGCTCATACTTAACCTGCTGACAATCAAACACCGAGCCACATATGCAACAATATCCTTCTTCATTCTACGCCACCAATAATGCTGCCGCAAGTCCAGATACATTTTTGCGGCGCCCAGAGGAATAGAGTGCCTGGAGCTATAGGCCTCCTCTAATATCAACTCTTGAAGCCCATCCACCCAACCCTACAATATCAAAACTCCATTAGCATCTAAGGTAACCTGCTTGGCACCTCCACACTGCACCGTCTATAAGGATACACAAATAGGGTCATCAAACTGTCGATCACGGATACACCCCAATAATGAAGAACGAGCGATCGTGCAAGCTAATACTGGATTAGGCTAAGAAATATCCAACCTCATAAATCATTTGGCCAAAGCCTGAACATCCAAACAAGCGGCCTCTCACTGACAGGAATGTAAGCAAGACTGCCCATACTAGATGACTTTCTACTCAAGGCATCGACCACCACACTGGCCTTTCCCGGGTGATATAAGATAGTGATATAATAATCTTTCAACAACTCCAAACACCTTATCTGCCCCAAATTCAACTCCTTTTGCTTGAATAAATACTGAAGACTCTCATGGCAGTGAACATTTCACATGCCACGCCATACAGATAGTGCCTCCAAATCTTCAATGTGTGAACAATGGATGCCAACTCTAATTCATGAACCAAATAGTTCTTTTCCTGAATCTTCAACTTCCTCGAAGCATAGGTAATGACCTTGCTGTCCTGCATCAACACTGCACCAAGCCCTGTACGGGAAGCATCATAGTAAACTGTATAAGTTCCTGAACTTGTGGGAAAAACCAACACTGGTGCCGTAGTCAAGCTGTCTTGAGCTTCTAAATGCTTGCCTCACACTTATCCGACCCTGAACTAGGCACCCTTCTGGGTCAATCTGGTCATCAGGGTCGTAATAGATGAAAACCTCTCCACGAACCATCGATAGTAGCCTGCCCACCCCAAGAAACTTCGAATCTCTGTTACTGATGTTGGTCTAGGCCAGTTCTTGACTATCTCAATCTTTTTTGGGTCCACCTAAAAACCTCTGTTGATACAACATGACCCAGAAATGCAACTGAACCCAATGAGAATTCACACTTTGAGAACTTAGTATATAACCGACTATCCCTCAAAGTCTGGAGAACCACTCTAAGGTACTGCTTGTGGTGCTCCTGGCCGTGGGAATATATCAATATATCATTTTTTATTTGCACCGGGTGTCTAAGTCTCTTCAAGCCCTGACTAATCTCGGGGGTGCACAAGCCCTCGGTAAGGAGTTTTCTGCAAGTGCACCACGATTAATTCAGGTTTTACCCAGTCCGATGGTCCTCAGAAATTATTTGCACCCAGTGGATTTCGAACTTGAGATGTTGAAAGGGAGCAAACCCCTGAGGATATATATTGAATCTATCAATATATCATTAATGAAGACTATCACTAACGAGTCCAAATAAGGCCTGAACACTCGGTTCATCAAGTCCATGTAAGCTGTTGGGGCATTTGTCAACCCGAATGACATAACCAAGAACTCTTAATGCCCATATTGAGTGCGGAAAGCTGTCTTGGGGACATCAGATGCCCTATCATCAACTAATGGTAGCTAGATCACAAGTCAATCTTGGAAAATACATTGGCACCCTGAAGTTGTCGAACAAATCATCAATCCTTGGCAGCAGATATTTATTCTTGATTGTTACCTTGTTCAACTACCGGTATTCAATGCACATTCTCATTGAACCATCCTTCTTCTTAACGAACAACACCGGCGCACCCCAAGGCGATACACTAGGTCTAATAAAACCATTCTCAAGTAAGTTCTGCAACTGTTTCTCTAAGTGTTTCAACTCAGGCGGGTCCATACGATATGGTGGAATAGAAATGGGCTGGGTGCCCAAAGCCACATCAATGCAAAAGTCAATATCATTGTCAGGCGGCATACCCGGCAGGTCTGAAGGAAAAATATTAGGGAACTCAGGAACAACGAGCACATAATCGATCGAAGGGACCTCAACATTAGAATCACGAACATATGTCAAATAGGCCAAACACCCCTTCTCGACCATATGCCGAGCCTTCATACACAAGATAACACGGTGATTAAAATGACCAGAAGTCCCTCTCCACTCTAAATGAGGCATACCCGGTAAAGCTAAGGCCAGAGTCTTGGTATGACAGTCCAAGATAGCATGGTAAGGTGATAACCAGTCCATTCCCAATATAATATCGAAGTCAACCATGTCTAAAAGCAACAAATCTACACAAGTCTCAAGACCCCCGATCACCACAATACAAGAACAATGGACTCGATTGACCACAATAGAATCACCCACCGATGTAGACACATAAACGGGAATACCCGATGCATCACTGGGCAAGACCAAGTACGGGGCAAAATAAGATAACACATACGAATACATAGACCTCGGATCAAACAACACCGAAGCACCTCTTTACAAACTAGAACTATACCTATAATAACTGCATCTGAAGCCTCAGCCTCGGGCCTGGCCTAAACAGCATAACACAGGGCTGGGCCCCACCACACTAATCTACCTTTTTGGGATGGCCTGCAGCTGGCTGGCCTCCATCTCTAGCTGCCTGAGCTCCACCTCTAAATCCTCTACCTCCACCTCTAGCACATCTACCCCCACCTTTAGCTGGCTGGGCGGTCTGTGGAACATCTGGTGCCTAAATCATAGCTCGGCAACTCTGCTGCTACAATTGAGTACCTACCAACCTTGGAAAAGCCTCCAGATATGACCATGCTCACCACACTCATAACATCCAACTGAATACTACAAGTGAGGAACTGAGACTGACCCTAGTGACCTGAATGACCACCTCGAAAGCTCTGGTACACTGTAGGATTGTTGATCAGAATACTGCTCGCGAGAACCATGGCCACCTGACACCATGAGAAACCTGGAGTGCTGACTGGAAGAGCCTAAGAGGATAACCCCTATCATACGAATTTCTACCTCCAGACAAGGCACCGCCGAATCTGTCTGACTGACGGGGTCTCTTGTATGCCATGTGACCACCCTCATGTGATAATACCATCTCAACTCTTCGGGCTCCATTGACCGCTTTTGGAAGGATATCTCACTCCCAGCCTCTCTAGCCATCTGAAGATGAATCAGCTAAATGAGTCCATCAATAAACCATCTTACTCTCTCCCCCTCAGTGGGAAGTATAATAAGAGCATGGCGAGCCAAGTCAATGAACCTGGTCTCATACTGGGTGACCATCATGGATCCCTATTGGAAACGCTTGAACTGCCTCCGATAGGCCTCTTGTTATGTAATAGGGAAAAACTTCTCAAGAAATAGCAATGCGAACTGCTCCGAGGTCAAGGCTGGCGACCCTGCTGGTCTAGCTAAGCAATAATCCCTCCATCAAGTCTTGGTGGATCCAGACAAGCGAAATGTAGCAAAATCAACCCCATTGGTCTCAACAATACCCATGTTCCAAAGAACCTCGTGACAACTATCTAGATAATCATGGGGATCCTCAGTAGATGCACAGCTGAGTGTAGAAGTGAAGAGCTTGGTGAACTTGTCCAGCCTCCACAAAGCATTGGCAGGCATGGCTGCCCCATCGTCAGTCTAATATATTGCGCCCGGCTGAACTGCTCCAATAGGCTGAATCGCTGGAGTTTGAATCTGGTGAGCTACCTACTCTGGAGTACGAGTAGTAGGAGTCTGAGCCCCTCCTCCAGCCTGAGAATTGGCTAGTTCTACAAGAAGTAAACCTGATTGGTTGACACTCTTCATGAGGCTCACCAATCGGATAAGAGCGTCCTGAAGAACTAGGGTAGCAATAAACCTCTCTTGGACCTAAGCTGGGCCCAGCAGAGCTGTTGGGCCTGGAACCTCCTCCTCAAAATCAACCTGAGGCTTCTCACTGGTGCTGCTGCTTGGGGCTGAACTCTGCCCCTACCTCGGCCTCTAGCACGATCTCGGCCTTGGCTAAGAAAAATTTCCACCCCTGTCCCCATCTACCCCACGCGATCGCCAGATTTACTATGCGATCGTGATGCACAACAGGTCTGTGCACTAACAACAGAACTTCGGCAACTTTTCACAAGTCTAAACCTTCCCGAATCACATCAGAAACACACCCAAGCTCTCGGGGCTCCTTACCAAACACACGTACTATCTTATCAACATCAAAAAAACTTATCTGTGTGATCAAATCGCCAAAATAACCTCTAAAACAATAAATCAAACCTCAAAATCAAGAATTTCTCTCAAACTTCATCAAGTTTCAAATTTTGAAATTCAAGTTTGAATTACGTCAAACGACGTTCGATTTTAAGCAAATTTTACAGAAAGGACTTAAACCATATATAAGACCTGTACCGGGCACCTGAACCAAAATACATGCCCGATACCGTCATTTTCTAATCAGATTTCCTTTCAATTTTTCGTAAACATTTTCAGAAAATAATTTTACAGAAAAATTCATTTACCGAGCTCGAGACCTCGTAATTCGATTTCGGGCATACGCCTAAGTCCCATATTTTTCTACGGACCCTCAGGGACCGTCGAATCATGGGTCCGGGTACGTTATCCAAAATGTTGACCGAAGTCAAATATTTATTTTAACATCAAAACTTGGGATTTTCATAAAATTTCATATTTAAACTTTTTGGATACGCGCCCGGACTGTACACGCAAATCGAGGCAACTCTAAATAAGGTTTTCACGGCCTCAGAAGCACATAATTTGATTAAAAACAGGTGATGACCCCTCGGGTCGTCACATCCTCCATCTCTAAAACAAGCGTTCATCCTCGAACGGATAGAAGAAGGAAGTACCTGAGTCGGGAAAAAAGATGGGGATAACGGCTCCGCATATCTGACTCGGACTCCCAGGTCGATGCCTCAGCAGGCTAACCTCTCCACTGAACACGAACATAAGGAAAACTCTTTAACCTCAACTGACGAACCTACTGGTCTAGAATAGCTACGGCTCCTCCTCATAAGACATGTCCTTGTCTAACTGGACAGTGCAGAAATCTAACACGTGGGCTGGATCACCGTGATAGCCCTGAAGCATGGACACATGAAACACTGGATGCACGACTGATAAGCTTGGCGGCTAGGCTAGTCTATAAGACACCTCTCTCACTCGATCAAGAATCTGAAACGGGCCAATGAACCTAGGGCTAAGCTTGCCCTTCTTCCCAAGCCTCATCACACCCTTTATAGGCGAAAGTCGGAGCAATATCCGCTCATCAACCATAAAAGTCACATCCCAAGCCTTGCGGTCGTTATAGCTCTTTTACTTGGATTGAGCTGAACTAAACCTATCATGAATGATCATGACCTTGTTCAAGGCCTCCTAAACCTGATATATACCCAACAACCTAGTCTCCCCAGCTCAAACCATCCAATCGAAGACCGATACGGCCTACCATATAAAGCCTCATAAGGAGATATTTGGATGCTCTAGTGGAAACTGTTGTTGTAGGCAAACTCTGATAAAGGCAAAAATCGATCCCACGAACCTTCAAAGTCAATGACACAAGCTCGGAGCATATCCTCCAAAATCTGAATAGTCCACTCGGACTGACCGTCCATAAATGCTATGCTCAACTGAATCTGTGTGCCCAACTCTTGGTTGAACTACTCTCTAGAAGTGCGACGTAAACGATATACCCCAATCCGAAATGATAGATATGGGCACACTATGAATGTGAACAATCTCCCGAATATAGATCTCAGCTAACCTCTCGGACAAATAGGAGACTGCCACAGGACTGAAATGCGCTAACTTGGTCAGCCTATCAACAATGACCCAAACTGCGTCGAACTTCTTTCGAGTATGCAGGAGCCCACCAACGAAGTCCATAGTGATCCACTCCTACTTCCACTTGGGGAAGCTCAATCCTCTGAAACAATCCACCAGGTCTCTGAAACAATCCACCTGCTGATAATTCAGACACCGAGCCACATATGCAATGATATCCTTCTTCATTCTATGCCACCAATAATGCTGCCGCAAATCCTGATACATCTTTGCGACACCCGGATGAGTAGAATACCGGGAATTATGGGCCTCGTCTAAAATCAACTCTCGAAGCCCATCCACATTAGGGACACAAACTTGACCCTGCAATCTCAAGACTCCATCATCACCTAAGGTAAACTTCTTGGCACCTCCACGCTGCGTCGTGTCTCTAAGGACACACATATGGGAATCATCAAACTGCCGATCATGGATACGCTCAAACAAGGAAGAATGAGTAACCGTGCAAGCTAATACTCGACTAGGCTCCGAAATATCCAACCTCACAAACCGATTGGCCAAAGCCTAAGCATCCAAAGCTAGCAGCCTCTCACTAATCAGATATAAGCAAAACTGCCCATACTGGCTTACTTTCTACTTAAAGCATCGGCGACCACATTGGCCTTTCCCGGTGATATAAGATAGTGATGTCATAATCCTTCAACAATTCCAACCACATTCTCTGCCTCAAATCCAACTCTTTTTGTTTGAACAACTAGTAAAGACTCTTATCATTCATGAACACATCACACGCTACGCCATACAGATAGTGTCTCCAAATCTGCAATATGTGAACGATGGCTGCCAACTCTAACTCATGTATTGGATAGTTCTTCTCATTAATATTTAACTGCCTCGAATCATAGACAATGACCTTCCATCTTGCATCAACACTGCACCAAGCCAACCACGAGAAGCATCACAATAAACTGTATAAGGTACTGAACCTGTGGGCAAAACCAATACTGGTGCCGCAGTGAAAGCTGTCTTGAGCCTTTGGAGTCTCACCTCACACTCGTCCGACCTATCTGAACTGGGCACCTTTCTTGGTCAACCTGGTCATCATGGTTGCGATAGATGAGAGCCCCTCTACGAACCGATGATAGTAGCCTGCCAATCCCAAGAAACTCTGAATCTCTGTAGTTGATGCTGGTCTAGGACAATTTTTGACTGCCTCAATCTTCTTCATATCAACCTGAATACCCTCTGTTGATACAACATGATCCGGGAATGCAACTGAACTCAACCAGAACTCACACTTTGAAAATTTAACATATAGCTGACTGTCCCACAAAGTTTGAAGAACCACCCTGAGATGCTGCTCGTGCTCCTCCCTGCTGCGGGAATATATCAAAATATCATCAATAAAGACTATCACGAACGAGTCCAAATAAGGACTGGACACTCGGTTCATCAAATCCATAAAAGCTGCTGGGGTATTTGTCAACCCGAATGACATAACCAAGAACTCATAATGCTTGTACCGAGTGCGAAATGTTGTCATAGGGACATTGGATGCCCAAATCGTCAACTGATGGTAGCCAGATCTCTAGTCAAATCTTTGAAAATACCTTGGCACCCTGAAGTTGATCAAACAAATCATCAATCCTCGACAATGGATACTTATTCCTGATTGTTACCTTGTTCAACTGCTGGTAATCAATGCACATTCTCATCGAACCATCTTTTTTCTTAACGAACAATATTGGTCTAATGAAACCCTTCTCAAGCAAGTCCTACAACTACTCCTTTAACTCTTTCAACTCCGGCGGGGCCATACGATATGGCGAGATAGAAATTGGCTGGGTGCTCAGAGCCACATCAATGCAAAAGTCGATATCCCTATCGAGCGACAAACCCGGTAAGTCTGAAGGAAAAATATTAGGGAACACATGAACAATGGGCACAGAATCAATATAAAGGACCTCAGCACTAGAATCACGAACATATGCCAAATAAGCCAAACACCCCTTCTTGACCGTACGCTGAGCCTTCACATTAGAGATAATGCTACAGGTAGAATGACCAGGAGTCCTTCTCCACTCTAAACGAGGTATACCCGGTAAAGCTAAGGTCACAGTCTTGGCATGATAATCCAAAATAGCATGATAAGGTGATAACCAGTCTATCCCCAATGTAACATCAAAGTCAACCATGACTAAAAGTAAAAAATCTATACGAGTCTCAAGACCCCCAATCACCACAATACATGAACAATGGACTCGATCAACCACGTTAGAATCACCCATCGGTGTAGACATATAAATAGGAACACTCAATGAATACTAGGCATGACTAGGTACAGTGCAAAATAAGATGACACGTACGAATAGGTATACCTTGGATCAAATAACACTGAAGCATCTCTATCACAAACCAGAATGGTACCTGTAATGGTTGTATCTAAAGCCTCAGCCTCAGGCCTGGCTGGAAGGGCATAACTTTGGGGCTGGGCCCCACCACCCTGATCTATCTCTCTAGGATGGCTTACTGTTGGCTGGTCTCCACCTCTGACAGACTTAGCTCCACCATTAGGACCTCTACATCCACCTCTAGAACCTCTACCCCCACCTCTAGCTGGCTCGGAGGGCTGTGGAACATCTGGTGCCTGTACCATAGCACGAGAACCCCGATGTGGAGAACTGCTTGGAGCTCGAGGGAAATACCTAGCAATGTGCCTCGTGTCACCATAAGTAAAACAAGCCTTCGGCTGACGGCCCTAGAAACTCTGAAGCGGTGGTGCACTGAAGGACTTCTGATCGGGAAACTGTATTTGATGATCACAGCTACTTGAAGCACCGTGAGAAAGCTAAAGATCTGACTTAAAGGGCCTAGAAGATGGCCTCTACCACATGAACCTCCACCTTCAGACGAGGTACCACTAAATCTGCCTGAATGACGGGGCCTCTTGTCTTACCCATGACCACCTCCCTATGACAGAACCATCTCAACTCTGCGGGCCACATTGGCCGCCTCTTGAAAAGTGATCTCACTTCTGGTCTCTCTAGCCATCTGAAGACGAATCGGCTGAATGAGTCCATCAATAAACCATCTCACCCTCTCCCTCTTGGTGGGAAGTATAACAAGAGCATGGCGAGCTAAGTCAATTAACTTGGTCTCATATTGGGTGACTGTCATGGAACCTTGCTGGAGGCGCTTAAACTACCTCCGATAGGCCTCCTTCTGAATCAAAGGGAGAAACTTCTCCAGAAACAACACTGTAAACTGCTCCCAAGTCAAGGATGGCGACCCAACTCGCCTGGTTAAGCAATAATTCCTCCACCAAGTCTAGGCGGATCTAGACAAGTGGAATGTATCAAAATTGACTCCATTGGCCTCAATAATGCCCATGTTCCTGAGAACCTCGTGGCAGCTATATAGAAAATCCTGGGGATCCTCAGAAGAAGCACCGCTGAACGTAGTAGTGAAGAGCTTGGTGAACCTATCCTACCTCCATAAAGTATCTGCAAACATTGTCATACCTCATGTTTTCACTACACCCTCGGAAGGGTGTATAAGGAAGTTTTTTCAATTAAAGGACAATTGAAACAGGGTTATTTCAATTAAAGATTCAGAGTCGCCACTTGGGATAATTAATGGTGTCCTAAGTCACCAGTTCAAATCTCGAATCGGGGAAAAGATTGACTCTGTTTTACAGTCTGCGAACCAAAAATCCGGGTAAGAAATTCTGTTAACCCGGGAGAAGGTATTAGGCATTCCCGAGTTTTGTGGTTCTAGCACGGTCGCTTTGATTATACCTGATTTATTAAAATTGTTTAATTATTTATTTTAGAACGTACATGCATTTACCTTTTACCTCTTTTAAGTTAAGAAAATTATCTTGAAACGCAATATGAGTACGTATACCCATTTGTTTGGCGCGTCAAAAATTATGCCACGCGAAACTATCCACGATTAATAATGCTTTTTTAATATTATTAAGAAAGTTTGGCCAAAGTGCACGAATGCATACTCTGATTTTATCTTTAGAAATCGTAATCATGTCACGCAAACGTACATGCAATCGTGATGATTTAATTAATCTATATTAAGACAAGAGCGCGAATTTAATCCCAATTCTACTTTACCTCATCTAAAATTCAAGTCCATCCTTAAGACATGCGAACAGATTTAATCACTAACGGGCTTTGGACTTTACAATATCATAGCTATGGACTTTTAATTATGGTTTTATAGCCATCGGAGTCACATATATAACAAGTAAAATAAAGTATTTACAATATGAACTTGTGGTTTCAATAGGGGAAACAAGGCACAAGAATTAGAAACAACACCCAAAGAAAAATATAGGTAATGAACAAAACATTAATATTACATGGTTTACTATCTCATGAGCTAACTGTATAATTACATGCTCCAGCTTTACGCCAACAACAAGCAAAAAAAATTAAAAGGAAAGAACAAAATACACAATCTAGAAATACGTGTGCCAACCATTGACATTCAGAAATGAGAAAATGACAACAGATACCTAGAGATGCAGAACCAAAGAGGGAAAAGGATCAATGATTTTCTTAATCCTTTCCTTTTCGTCTCCATTTGTGTTTCAGCCAAAAAATCGATAAGATCTAAAAGTTTATAATGAGAGATGGTCATTGATTTTCAGGTAGTTCCGCCGGATTCATGGTACTTTCCGGCGGGATGGGGTTATCTGGTTCGCCGCTTGAGAGATAGGGCTGGGTTGTCGCCGCTAGTTGAAGAAGAAAACAAGACGATGGGATGATCTTCGGGGGGATCCTTGGTGTTATCAGCGGTGGATAATCTCTCCAGGGGCCTCGATGTTGATTTAGGTATAAAAAAGAACAAGGGTTTGGGTGTTGGATCGGGTCGGGTCGACTCGGTTTGAGTTGGGTTGAGAAAAAATTTGGGATTCTAAAATGTGTGGCCCAATTCAATTTAAAATCAGTTTTTTTTCAATTTTCATTTCTTTTGTTTTCTTTTCTTTCTTTAATTAGTTAAAAACCTAAATTAAATTCCTAAATTAGTTCAAATTGTAAAATTATGCTAATTATCTAACCATAAAGTTTATCAAAATTAGTTGATCCTAAATTTAAAGAGAGAACTTAATAATCCAAAATTAAAGCTAAGAGTAAAGTGAGCCATTTTTGTTATTTTTATTTTTAATAAAGCAATTAATTGATTATCTAATCCTAAAATATAAATATAAACTCTAAATGCAATGCATGATATTTTTTTGGTATTTTTTTAATGAAAATTAAATATGCATAAAAACTGCAAATAATTAACAAAAATCCTATAAAATTGCAAAAATTGGGAAAATTATTTTCCCAATTTTATGGGAGTAATCATATAGGGCAAAAATCACGTGCTCACAGCTGTCCCTCTTTGCTCAGAAACATGAAAGTTTTTGTGCAAAGATAAAGTGAGTGGATACGGGCGATTTTTGCCCTTCTGGATACTCCGTGGGAAGCATTTTTGAAAGATTTGACCAAATCTTGCTTCCGAGGTTGCCTACATATCCTTGGCTATAAAGGAATCACGTCCGTGTAATTCAGAAGTGAGTGAAATGATGGAGTATACCGAGGTGAAGATCTGGTCGAGGTGCCGTTCCGCCAAGGTTCCGGTCTGCGGTCCTCTTATTACATCAAAATCAAAAGAAATGAAAAGACTAGCTAAGCTTGTAAACTACGAGTTACAAGATTCTTATCTATAAGTCTTCTGAAGTTTGATCTTAAGTCTTGACTTTAGATTTCAACCTTGACGCTTGTTAATTGCTGGTGCTAGCTCGTTCTTCTTCGGATTTTCGAATTAAGACCGGACATGTAGTGCTTGTGACCTCAACCATGTCTTGAGAAGTTCATATCTTTCATCAACTTCTGCATTTGGTTTCACTTCTTGCCTTTCTCTCCTTTTTTTTGTGACTAACTTTTGTTGATCACCTTGGATTGTTGACTTACGTTCTCAATGCGAGCTTCTTTTGTAGCTGCTTGAATTGTGTTCTGAAGTAAATTCCCTTGTTCTCCAGTAAGGCTCCTATTGCCAACACTTGAACTGTCTTCCTTCAAAACTTGGACTGCTTTCCTTGAAATCAGTGCTATCTTCCTTTGAAACTTGAATTGTTTTCCTTTATTTTCCAAATGGGTGCTTGCTTGCTGAACTTGAGCTGTCTTCCTTTGAACATTGGTGCATTCCCTTTGTTCTCTAAGTGGGCGCCTGATTACGAATATTTGAATTGTATTTCTTTCCTTTGAAACTTGAATTGTTTTCCCTTGAAACTTGAGCTGTGTTCCCTTGTTCTCCAGGTGAGCGCCTGATTGCTGAAACTTTTTATGTTCCCTTGTTTTCCATGTAGGTGCCTGCAATTAAAACAAGCAAAATTTTCTGTTCTAGTTTGCGCTAGGAAGATTTGTGAGTTGTTAGCAAAATTTTAAATCACTTATACTATTGATGCAATGATGAGTAAACTAAATATTAGACTAGGATGTGCATCTCCTATGAGTAAAACAAAAAACTTTGACTAGGAAATGCGTCTGCTAAAACTAAAACCTGAATTAACCAAACTGAGAAGTCCGTCTCCTGGGGATGAAACTTAAATGAACCAAACTAAGAAGTGTGTCTCCTATGAATGAACTCTCAATTTAGGACATGCGACTCCTAATAGAATAACTTGAAAGCCCTTGATTAGGAAGTACGTCTCCTATACGTAAAACTTCAATGAAACAGACTAGGAAGTGCATCTCCTAGGACCAAACTTAAATGACTCAAACTAAGAAGTGCGTCTCTTAGGGGTGAAATCTCAATTTAGAAAATGCTTCTCTTATAGGTGTATCCTGAAATACCCAGACTAAGAAGAGCGTCTTCTTCGGGTGAAATCTCAATTCAGGAAATGCGTCTCCTTAAATAAAATATAACCGGAAAAAGCAAGACTAGGAAATGCATCTCGTAGGAGTGAAATAAACTTAGGAAGTGCGTCTCCTAGGGGTGAAACTTCAATGACTCATACTAGGAAGTGTGTCTCCTACGGATGAACTCTCAATTTAGGAAGTGCGTCTCCTACATGTGTATCCTGAAAGAGCCGGACTAAGAAGTACATCTCCTAGGGGTGAAATCTCAATTTAGGAAGTGCGTCTCCTAAAATAAAATATAACCAGAAAAAGCCAGACTAGGAAGTGCATCTTCTAGGGGTGAAATCTCAATTTAGGAAGTGCGTCTCCTACAGATGTATCCCGAAATACCCAAACTAAGAATGCGTCTCCTAGGGGTGAAATCTCAATTCAGGAAGTGCGTCTCCTAAAATAAAATATAATCGAAAAAAGCTAGACTAGGAAGTGCATTTCCTAGGGGTAAAAATAAACTTAGGAAGTGCGTATCCTAGGGGTGAAACTTCAATAACCCATACTAGCAAGTGCGTATCCTACGGATGAACTCTTAATTTAGGAAGTGTGTCTCCTACAGTTGTATCTTGAGAGACCCAGACAAAGAAGTGCGTCTCCTAGGGGTGAAACTTCAATAACTCAAACTAGGAAGTGAGTCTCCTATGAATGAACTCTCAATTTAGGAAGTGCATCTCCCATGGGAGAAACTTGAATGAACTAAACTAGAAAGTGCATTTCCTATCAATAAACTCTCAATTTAGGAAGTGCTTCTCCTATGGATGAAACTTCAATGATCAAACTACGAAGTGCGTCTCCTAAAGGTGAAAATCAACTTAAGAAGTGTGTTTCCTAGGGGTGAAACTTAAATGACTCAAACTACGAAGTGTGTCTCCAATGAATGAACTCTTAATTTAGGAAGTGCGTCTCCTATGGGTGAAAGTCAACTTAGGAAGTGCGTCTCCTAGGGGTGAAACTTCAATGACTCAAACTAGGAAGTGCGTCTCCTATGGATGAACTCTCAATTTAGGAAGTGTGTCTTCTACAGGTGTACCCTGAGAAACCCAGACTAAGAAGTGTGTCTCCTAGGGGTGATGCGTGATCCTCTCAATAGCCTTCGCATAAGTATCACTGGGCATTACATCTGAAAAATTCAAGCTTCCGAACTTTGATATGAACATAGCCTTCATCCCTGTTACAGACAAAGAAAACTTGTGAGTTTAAACATGGTGGTTGGTTTGTGGCCTTGACTTTGAGGGCGATTACTCCTTCACTTGCCATGATAACTTTGATTTCACCTTGTAAGACATTGCTTGCTTATTGACTAACACTTTCTCTGCCAGCCTTATCATAGAAAATACCTCTTCTCTATTTAGACCTAATACCCTTTATATGTTGCATTGCTCATGAACTGACATTTACCAAACCTTTATGTTTCACATGAATCCCAAAGCACGTTAATTGCCACCCATTCAGTGCGTATGTCGTTCTTTCTTGACTTAAACCACTGGTCTTGGCCTTGAGGTCTATTGCTCCTTCACTTGCCATGAAAATTTTGATTTTCGCTTAGAAGACCTTGCTTTTCATTTGGTAACTACTTTCTCTATCAACCTCATCATAGGGAATACCTTTGATCTATTCACCCAACATCCTCTATCTGTTGCATTGTTCATGAATTGATATATACCAAACCTCTGTAGTTCACATGAATCTCAAAGCATGTTGATTATTACCAACTTAGCGCACACGTTGTTCTTTCCTAACTTATGCCACTTTGATGTGCCAGCCAATTTCCGCTTTGTGCAATTGGAAAGCTAGTGGCGAATTTTGAAGTCATTTCTTACTTGTTCTGACCAATCAGACTTAGGAAGAGGTAGTAAACAAGAAAAAAGGAATAGAGTAAAGGACAATGGAAAGGGATAATTCCTAACAAGAAAACTACAAAATAGAAACCTATCAGATGTGGATACCAACTCCAATGACCATGACATGCACCTGTGGCCTATTCTGTCAAGCATGTCTGATGTTCAACTCTTGTTATACTCCTAAACTGTGAAACTGGCTTCAATGCTCGGATTTTCCAATCTAATTCACGATCCTTATTCGACTTGTAGTTCCCGAAGGGTTTTCACCATCAAATCTCTCATTTTGTTCTTTCTCTCAACTTACCGTCACCTTATAGTGCTATGAAGGTTTTCACCGATAAGACTCTCTTATTTTTATTTTCCTTGTTCAGAACAGAGTATTTCCACTTATATAAATCACCTCTACTTGCTCGACTTGGCATCTCTCGAAGATTGGTCGGAAGGTCTTTCTTTGGACGGTAATGTGGGCTTTTGGATAAGGTTAGAAAGAAAGGGTATCACGAAGGCTCAAAACAACTTGAATGGGTTCAAACTTACAACTTTTGGAATCAAATCTTTTACATAACCACAACTTCTGCCCCAGTTTCTTTGCCTGGGGGCTTTTGGATTTTATTTTGATGGGACCGAACCGTGAGACTGCCTACGTATCCTTAAAAGGAATCAGGTGAACGTACTTCATGACATAAGAATTGCTTTATTTTGTTGTGATTTTCTCTTTTCTCTTTCTTTTCTTTCTCTTCTTTTATTCTTCCTTGTTTTTTTTCTTTTTGTTGTTATGTTGTTTTTTTTCTTTTTCTTTTTTTTTCTTACCTTCTTTCTTTTTTTTTTCTTTCTTCCTTTTTCTCTTTTTGTTGTTTTGTCGTTCTATTTTTTTCTTTACTTACTTTTTCCTCTTTTTTTGTTTTCCTTCACTTATCTTTCGTGTTTGCATTTCTGATCTTTGCTATTGATTCCAAAAGAGGGATGCGAAAGGAAACAAATAAGGCTCAAAGGGTTAACAAAGGATAAAGTGTTTATATAGTAGAAAAAAATGTCTTCATCATTCCAACCTTCAAAACATGCCAAGTACAAACAAACACAACCAAACAAAACGAAGAAATCACACATAATATCTTTTGACTGCATTAGAATTGATAGCCATATCCACACATTTGCCTTTTACCTCTGTTAAAATACAAAGCACCATTGGACAACACTCTCATTACCACGAACGAACCATGTCAATTAGGGGAAAACTTGCATTTAACTTCAACCTAATGCGGCATGATTCGTTTCAATAGTATTTCTTTATGTTCAATATGCCCCAGTTTTACAATTCGGGCTTGAACTGATCTCAAAATGCCTTTACTTTTTTTCCTCAAATGTCCTTATCATCTTCAAATTGTTTCAATGCTTCATGACTAAACTAACTTTTAAGACCAAGCCGAGAATTACGCATGCATGTCATGTCACTAGAGTCAACAGGAAAAGAACTATAAAAGGAAAAGTGAACTAAACAAAAATGACAGAAAACAAAAATTTGCATTAGACAGATGGTGAAAGGGTTTGAAAAACAAAACAAACAAACAAAATTGGGCTTACAACCTTGGATCAAACCTAGACAACACTAAACGAGCTACTATGACCAAAACAAACTTGGTAAAATAAAAGGATAGAAGGGTTTGAGTCACAAGACAATATCTGGATTACAACCCTGAAAATAACCCCGACAACAGAAATGATAACAAAATAAACTACCAAAACTCCTCTCCGGCTGACCAAGAAATGGAGCGTCTTTCCAATTACCAAGCACGACACCTTAGCCACTGAGTTCCGCATCAATTTTTCCAAGACCATTACCAATATCAATATCATCAACTTCAGTCAACAAGTTCCCAAGAGGATTCGCGTGCTCCGTGTCACTGTCATCGATCACAATTACCCTTTCTTGAATTATTCTTTCTATTTCCCTTTTCAAAGAATGGCAATCTTCAATACTATGCCCTTGGACATTAGAGTGGTACATGCATCGAACAATAGGATCAAAGCCTTTTGCATATGGGTCTGGAGTATAGCTGAGGAGAGGCTCAATCAGGTCAGAATGCTTTAATTTTTGAAACAAGCTTGTGTAGGACTTCCCAATTGGCGTGAAACTATTTCTTTGCCTTTGTTCTTTTCCATGCCCCTATTTTCTAGGGTTGTTGGGTGCTCGAAAATATTGTGTAGACAAGAATGCATTATGCGGTGCTGGCGCTCGCCATAGAGAGTGACCTGGTGTTTGGACAGATGACCGGACATGGTTCGAAGGATAATACTAAGGTGGATTATATGGAGTTCGGGGATAAGTTTGGGGTTGGAGTTGAAGATGGGTATATTGATGAGGCGGACCCTTTGGTTTATGTCTTGACTCTGAAACAACCATGGCAATATCATCGTATTCCTTCTGACCCAACAAACTTCCTGTTTCATTCTAAATTACTTGTATTATGGCTTTTAAAGCAGAATGACTCACAATCTTTCTCGACTTCAGTCCATCTTCTACCATTTCTCCTATTTTTACCACAACATTAAAAGGCCTACCCACAACCGTGATCAAATGCACAAGGTAAGTTGGCTCTTGAGCTTGATGAAAGTATCGATCATCTCTTTTTCTCCCATCTGGGGATTAACTCTAGCAGCTTGCTCTCTCTATCTGAGCACATATTCCCTAAAGCTTTCATTAGGCTTGTTTTCCATCTTGGTGATGGACATACGATCCGGGACAATTTCTATGTTATACTGAAAGTTCCCAGCAAAATCTTGAGCCATATCATCCCATGTGTACCATTTGCTAATGTCTTGGCGGGTGAACCACTCTAGAGCTGCCCCACCCATACTCTGACAAAAATATGCCATTAATAATTTGTCTTTCCCACTAATGTCTCTCCTCTTACTATAGTAACCTCTCAAATGGGCAACACAATCTCCGTACTGGTCATACAAATCAAACTTTGGCATCTTAAACCCAACAGGCAGTTGGACATCAGGAAACAAACAGAAGTCTTTGTAAGACACGCTCATCTGGCTCCCTATCCCTTGCATGTTTCTTAAAAACTGCTCTAAGATTTTCACCTTCCTGGATATCTCATCTTGCCCCACTGTCTTAGCAGTCTTTTAAGTTTCACCAGGAGACTCAAAATGAGGAGCGCGAGAGTATGGATTCGAAACTTTAAAAGTTGGTTATGAAGCATTGTGTTGGGCATCAGGGACTTTGAACACAACCTCGTTAGAGGATCGAGGAAAGGTAGCTGGAGGAGGAGCTATAAGAGCATGACTGGCCAAAGGATCAGGATACGAGGTATCTTTGGGGGGTAGAGTATGAAAAGGTTGTGGGGTGATATCAGCAGCAATGGGAATCTGGATTTGGGATAGTGGTGAGATAGTTGTAGCTTTTTCAGTGTAGTTAGCAGGGAATGAAGGTGGAGGATGCCCCTTGATTCAAGACTGATACATTTCTGCCATCTGTTGTTTCACCCTTTGGACATCCTCTTTCAATTTAGACTCTGACTCCACAAACTCCCTTGACGGGTCAACAATTCTTGTGCCCAAGTCTTTACTAGCCATGACTACCTTGCCCTTTGACCTTGTGTTGTACGGACGAATTACCTTAAGAACCACAAACGAGCAAACCTTCTGCTATAATGAGGAGAACAAAAAGGAACAAAATAAAGTCATCATGTTAGCATTAGGGCATTTAACAACTAAAAATATCACATTTTGTGTAATACACCTAGCTACAATTAACGGTTCAAGAATGACTTCGAGGGTTACAAGGTAACTTGGCATCATCCCAAGTTGTCCATTTGAATCTTCTCTTTTCTTTCCTTCTGGCACTTACTTGTTCATTTTCCTTCCTTCTATTTTCTTCTTATTATCACTTTTTTCTTTCCTCTCATTTCTCACATCCCTTAATTTCATCATTCTTTTTCTTTTCTTTTTCTCTTTCCTTTTTCTCTTTTTTTTCTCTTTTTTTAATAAAATAAAAAATAAAATAATTCGATCGAACCTTATGTAGGTTACCTACATATCATGACGCCGCATGAATCAGATCTTTGTGTAGTTTGGGAAGATCGAGAATAAAGTAAACAAACTAACGTTCTCTTTTTTTAATTACCTTAAAGACTCTTCTGATGAGAAAAGAGAAATAAAAGAAGCAAAACCCATTCTTTTGAATTTTCTAGACTTAATATTCCATAACCTATTCCAAACTCAAGCTTAACGAGCATATATTTTTTGCTTATTTTATTTCTTTTTGAAACAAACACTCTATGATAAATTATTAAGGAAAAATCCTAGAAGAGAAAAAATATTTTTTGATTTATTTTTTCAAGAAGAAAATCTAAAGAGTAAACTACAGAAAAATATTTGAATTTTCATCTGATATCCTGATGCGAGATTTAGAAACAAGCAATAAAAAAATAAAATATTTTTGGATTTCAATTTTGATTTCCTAAAGGAGGATTTCTAATGATAAATAAAAGATAAAGTATGTTTTTCTTTCGATGTACAATGTCCTAAAGTTCTAGTAAAATAAAAGAAATCTTTTTCATTGTTTCATTAATTCCCAAGAATAACTTTAAAAAAAGACCTTTTTGGATTTTTGCAAGTAATATCTTAAATAAAACTTTTAAAGAGGTATTACAAGGAAATTCTCTTTTTTTTTAAATTTTTAGTGTTAATACACTAAAAGATAAAAGTAATTTTTTTGAGTTGTAGATATTAATTTAATAAAGGAAAACCACCTCAAATGATTTTTTTTTATTCCTAGAATTGGTATTCTAAAGAAGATCCCTAACGGGAATTTAAAATGCAATTTTTTTTTGGATTTTTGATTTATTACACGCCTTTTCAAATGCAAAACAGAAAGTACAATAACAATAATAAAACTCGACATTATTATACAAAACTAAAAGGTAAAAGAAAATATAAAAAGAAAAACATACTTAAAACATAAACAAAAGAAAAGAAAATCTTCTTTAAATCCACTCCTGAATGAGCGATCCTGATTAGATGTCTTGGGCTCTGTCATGCTCAAACTCCGATAAATAAATCCACACCTGTATGAGAAAATTTAAACCAAATAGGTTAAAGACCTAGAACGTTATGTGAGACAATAACCCTTCCTGTTGGAAACATGCAAGACATGATTTAGGCTATTTTTGCAAAATGACTTATTTGGCCAAAAAATAGCTAAAAGTGCAAAATTTGGCTAAGACCCTGCAAAGCCAAAAACCTAAGATTTACTAGGAAGACCGAACCCTATGAAAGTTGCCTACGTATCACGTCTTGAAAGACGAGAATCAGGTTTGCGTAGTTCGGGCCGATTGGATATGGGAAAGAAACTAAAAAACAACTAATTTAGAGAAAGATATATTTTTGTATTTTCCTTGAAAAAGATGAAACATGTAAAATCTTTTTGAATTTTCTTTTTCCTCTTTTTTTGATTTTCGAAAAATGATGGGAAAGTGTAAAATCTTTTTGAAATTTTTATTTTATTTTTAAAAAATGTGACAGAAAATATAGTCGGGCCTACTTGCTTTATTTTTCACACTTCACCCTCTCTTTTTTTTCTTTTTTTTTTCTTTCATTTCATTTTTCCTCAACTATCATTGGTCCGTCAAATGGCCCTTTTAACCTTGAAAAAATGCAACATATAGCACATAGGATGTATCAGAACGGTCTGTTATTTTGGGTACACCTGTACTAGACGGACCCAACCCATATGTTGAATCTCCTAAGTCAAATGCACATGATGCAAACAAGCGCTCCTACTAGAGATCCAGCATGAGGTTGTTCTTTTAGGTTTAAATCCTTGGGTTTTGGTCTAGACTTGGGGTACCCGAGCGAACAACTAGGGCCGAAGAGGGGGCGACATACCGGGAGCACTGAAGTCTACCCGGCCTTGTTGCTTGCCTAGCCTCATTCTATTTGGTGCGACTTCTAACAGAAAGTGGACCATGCGTACGTGTGCACCAAATTTTAGAATACTCAGATGGGTGGCATAAGAAGACAGTTATATACAATTCAAACAATATTAAAGAGATAAACAAATTTCATTTAGCACAAAAGGTTCACAGAATACAGTAATATTAACAATAAGCAAAGCGAAGTAAAAATCATTAAAAGCTCGAATTCTTGAACCCTGAACCAGAAGTTTTGGATTCTTATCTCCAACAGATTCGCCAGAGTTTTCACACCTCCTTTTTCACACACCTCCCGAAGGGCGTAAAAGGAGTTTTTTTCAACTTAAAGTGACAATCGAAACGAGATTATTTTAATTTAAAAAAATTTTGAGTTGCCACTTGGGATAATTTATGGTGTCCCAAGTCACCGGTTTAAATTCCGAATCGAGAAAAGATTGACTCTATTTACAGTCTCCAAACACAAAACTCCGGGTAAGGAATTTTGTTAACCCCAAATAAGGTGCTAGACACTCCCGAGTTCTGTGGTTCTAGTACGATCGCTTTGATCATACTTATTTTATTAAATTATTTAATTACTCATTTTAGAACCTATGTGCTTTCGCCTCTTACCGCTTTTAATTATGAAAAATTATCTTCCAACAGGTCACGCATACGTATACCCATTTATTTTGGTACATCAAAAATTATGTCACGCGAACGTGTCCAAAATTAATTAACGTTTTGCTGATTTATTAAGAAAGTTTGTCGAAGTTAAGCCAACGCATACTCTGATTTTATTTTTAGAAATCGTAATCATATCACGCGAACGTGTCCACGATAGTACATTAAATGTACCTAAAGCAAACTACAAGCATTTGTCATTTTTACATCTTGGTTATTAATATGACGGCAACTTCAACCAACTTCCTCAATAATAATAAATGTGTTATTTGTTATGAAATAATATAAGAACAAGAACAATAATACAAGAACAAGAACAATAGAGAGAAATGTAGAGAGAGGAGTATTCTTATTGATACTTTAGGATGGTTTACAATAGAATAGAGCCCCTATATTTATAGGGAGGTGGTGACTTAGCCACCAAGAAGTAAACCCTAGAATCTCTCTAAATATGGACATTCACCTAAAATAGGAGATTTTATAACACTCCCCCTTGAATGTCTATTCAATGATGTGCCTCGTTAAAACCTTAACTAAAACAAAACCCAATGGGAAAAATTAAAGAAAAGGAAAAAGAGTACACATGTTTGAATATGCGCCTATTGGTTGCCTCGTTAAAAACCTTGCAAGGAAAACCCAGTGGAACAAAACCTTGTAAGGGAAAAAGAGTGCAACGCGCATTAACTCCCCCTGATAAGAACATCAATTCATATCCTTAAGTCTTCGCATTCCGATCTTGTGAACTAGCTTCTTGAAGGTTGACGTTGGTAGAGATTTTGTGAACAAATCAGCCATATTATCGCTTGAACGAATCTGTTGCACATTGATATCACCATTCTTTTAAAGATCATGTGTGAAAAATAACTTTGGTGAAATATGCTTTGTTCTATCTCCTTTTATGAATCCTCCCTTCAATTGAGCTATACATGCTGCATTGTCTTCATACAAAGTCGTGGGTAGTTTATTACACTTCAAACCACATTTGTCTTGAATATGATGTATTATAGACCTCAACCACACACACTCCCGACTTGCTTCATGAATAGCAATTATCTCGGCATGATTAGATGAAGTAGCCACAATTGATTGCTTAGTCGATCGCCAAGATATGGCGGTGCCTCCACAGGTAAACACATAACCCGTTTGAGATCGAGCCTTGTGTGGGCCGGATAAATATCTAGCATCAGCATAACCAACAAGATCAGGACTGCAATTCTTGCCATAAAATAAGCCCATATCGGTAGTCCCCTTTAGGTACCGCAATATGTGTTTGATCCCATTCCAATGTCTCCTCGTAGGAGCCGAGCTAAATCTTGCTAAGACATTAACTGAAAAGGATATGTCAGGCCTTGTAGTATTTGCAAGATACATTAGTGCGCCAATTGCACTAAGATATGGTACTTCAGGACCAAGTAGCTCTTCATTCCTTTCTTGCGGTCGGAATGGATCTTTATTCACATCAAGTGATCGAACAACCATCGGTGTACTTAAAGGATGCGCTCCATCCATGTAAAACCGTTTCAGTACCTTTTCTATATAGGTAGATTGATGGACAAAAATTCCGTTTGCCAAATATTCAATTTGCAAACCAAGACATAATTTTGTCTTTCCGAGATCTTTCATCTCGAATTCATCCTTTAGATAATCAATTGCCTTTTGGAGTTCTATGGGGGTTCCAATAAGGTTTATGTCATCGACATATACGGCAAGTACAACAAATTCCGATGTTGTTTTCTTTATAAAAACACACGGGCAAATGGCGTCATTTATACAGCCTTCTTTTAACAAATACTCTAAGACGATTATACCACATTCGTCCTGATTGCTTTAGACCATACAAAGATCTTTGCAATTTAATTGAAAACATTTCCCGAGACTTTGAATTATGAGCGTTTGGCACTTTGAGTCCATCGGGAATTTTCATGTATATCTCATTATCAAGTGAGCCATAAAGATAGGCAGTAACCACATCCATTAAATGCATGTCAAGCTTTTCAAGGACAACAAAACTGATGAGATAACGAAAGGTTATAGCATCCATTACAGGCGAATATGTCTCTTCATAATCGACACCAGTCCTTTGAGAAAAACCTTGCGCAACAAGGCGTGCCTTATATCTTTGTACCTCGTTTTTCTCATTTCTCTTGCGTACAAAGACCCATTTATAGCCAACGGGCTTAACACTATTAGATGTTTCAACTATATGGCCAAAAACTTCACGTTTTGCCAGCGAATTCAATTCTGATTGAATTGCTTCTTGCCATTTTGGCCAATCATGTCTTTTTCGACATTCTTCAACAGATTGAGGTTCGAGATCCTCACATTCTTGCATAATGCTGGATGCGACATTATAAGCAAAGACATTATCCACCACTATATCCACTCGATCAAAATTTTCCTCAATATTGATTGGATTTATGGATAGTTCCGTATTTTCCAGAGTCTCGGGCTCAATGGATTCTTCATGAATCTCAGAATTTGTTAAATCATGAATTTCCTCATGAGATTCTTTCGTAGTGTCATTTTTATCATTTGCTTTCCTCTTTCTAGGATTTCAATCTTTAGAACCTAATGGCCTGCCACGCTTCAGGCGTGCATTCGACTCATTGGTTATGACACTAGATGATTGTCCAACAGGGACATCAATACGGATTGGAACATTTTCCGCGGGGATGTGGGATTTCGTTATCCTTTTCAAGTCCGTAAATACGTCAGGCATTTGATTTGCTATTCTTTGCAAATGGATAATCTTTTGTACCTCTCTTTCACAAATAGAGGTATGTGGATCAAGATGAGATAATGATGCATTTTTCCACAAAATTTCCCGTTTGGTTTCACCAACTTCTCCCCCTAATTTTGGGAAAAGTGTCTCATCGAATCGACAGTCTGCAAATCGTGCAGTGAACAAGTCCCCTGTCAATGTTCCGAGGTAGCGAATGATGGAGGGCGATTCAAACCCAACATATATTCCTAACCTTCTTTGCGGACCCATTTTGGTGCGGGATGGCGGTGCTATAGGCACATATACTGCGCATCCAAAGATTCTTAAATGGGATATATTGGGTTCATGACCTAAAACCAATTGCAAAGGGAAATATTTGTGATAATTCGTCGGTCTGAGACGAATTAGCATTGCTTCATGCAAAATGGCGTGACCCCATACCGAAGTGGGCAGCCTCGTTTTCATGAGTAATGGCCTTGCAATCAACTGCAGGTGTTTAATTAACGATTCTGCAAGACCTTTTTGAGTGTGAACATGAGCTACAGAATGTTCCACTTTTATCCCAATTGATAAGCAATAATCATTAAATGCTTGGGATGAAAACTCAGCAGCATTATCCAGTCTAATAGACTTGATTGGATTATCAGGAAATTGTGCTTGTAGTCGAATTATTTGTGCCAATAATTTCGCAAACGCAAGGTTGTGTGATGACAACAGGCACACATGAGACCATCTACAGGATGCGTCTATCAAGACCATAAAATACCTAAAGGACCCACTGGGTGGGTGAATAGGTCCACAAATGTCTCCTTATATACGTTCCAAAAACGTGGGTGACTCAGTCCCAACCTTTGTTGGTGATGGTCTGATAATCAACTTGCCTTGATAACAAGAAGTGCAAGGATATTCATTATTTGAAAGAATTTTGAAATTCTTTAACGGATGTCCATATGAGCTTTCTATAATCCGTCTCATCATGATTGATCCCGGGTGTCCCAATCGATCATGCCAAAGTACGAAAGTATTGGAATCAGTAACCTTTTGGTTTACTGTTGAATGTGCCTCAATTGCTCTAATTCTTGTCCAATACAGGCCACAAGATAAAGATGGGAATTTCTCAATAACCCTCTTTTGGCCGGAGACATTCTTTGTAATGATGAGATATTCAAGATTATCTTCATCTATTGTCTCAATATGATAGCCATTCCGGCGTATATCTTTAAAACTCAACAAGTTTCTCTTAGACTTGGAGGAGAACATTGCATTCTCTATGATAAACATCATGCCTTTGGGCAGAGTTACAGTTGCTCTTCCGGAGCCTTCAATCAATTTACTACTACCAGAGATTGTAGTAACATTTGCCTTACACATATTTAGTTGAGAGAAATATTCCTTTTCTTTGAGTATCGTATGTGTAGTACATGAATCAACTAAACAAATATTTTTACAGCTGGACGTTGATCCAAGCTTGCTTTGTGAGATATCCATATTTGCTTTCCCATAGTTTGACATACAAAAGAAATACACGAACATAAGAATAAACAAATTCAATTCGTTTGTCTCACATTTAAACAATATTTTCAAAATCTGCTGAGGTCAGTTGACTAACTAAATCAGATAGTCGATTATGTTTTCCATAATCGATTACTTTGCAGTTTGAAAATTTCAGCTTAAGCATTTTCTTAAAACAATTGATTGTTAAACATACACAATCGATTGTTGAACATTGACAATTGATTGTTAAACACACACAATCGATTATTTGCTATTTTGAAAAACTTCAGATCACACTGTCTTAAGACAATCGATTGTTAAACATAGACAATCGATTGTTGAACGTTGACAATCGATTGTTAAACATACACAATCGATTATTTGCTATTTTGAAAAACTTCAGATCACACTGTCTTAAGACAATCGATTGTTAAACATAGACAATCGATTGTTGAACATTGACAATCGATTGTTGAACATTGACAATCGATTGTTGAACATACACAATCGATTGTTATGCAGTTTTAATACGAAATATTAGATAATCGACTAACTGTTAGGTTAGTCGATTACCGCTACTGGAAAATAAAAATATTATTGAAATCTGAGCATATTGAAACATTCTAAAGAACTAATACTAACATTATATCATAAACTAACTAATACGAGCTGATACTAATGACTATTAGTTTATTCACTAACTATTACAAATAAGTGAAATAAAATCAAACAACTCCATCTTCTTTCATCACAGATCCATCACCGATTAGGTGGTCTATTTTCCCATCGGGTTGCTCAAAGAAATCTGCCACATCCAAGTGGGTGATGTCAAAATTGTCGTCAGAGACAAAATTTGTTTCAGGGCCTTTACTCTTTCGAGATGCTTGATAAAGGTCAACCAAATGTCTTGGTATACGAAAATTTTTTGACCAGTGCCCTTTTCCACCGCAACGATAACATATAGTTTCTGAACTATTTGCCTTAGGATCCTCATAATCCCGTTTCTGCTTTCAGCGGTTATCTCTCCTCGGGGGGTGACGGACATCATGGAGATTTCTTCATTGTCTGCGTCCACGGCTATGACCCCGATTACGACCACGACCATGGTTAGATCCATGGCCCTTTTCATGATTGGCATAATGAGAATACACCTTATGTGCTACAGGCAGTGGTGTAGACCCAGTGGGTCGATTTTCGGGATTTCTCATGAGCAGGTCATTATTTCGCTCAGCCACAAGTAGAAGAGAAATCAGTTCAGAGTACTTTGTGAAGCCTTTCTCTCTGTACTGTTGTTGCAGTACCATATTGGAGGCATGAAACGTTGTAAACGTTTTCTCAAGCATATCATAATCGGAGATTTCATCTCCACATAGCTTCAATTTAGAAGTAATTCTGAACATTGCAGAATTATATTCAGAAACAGACTTAAAGTCTTGGAGCCTCAGATGAGCCCAATCATATCGTGCTTGTGGCAGAGTGACCAACTTCAGGTTGTCATATCTCTCATTTATGCCTTTCCACAAGATGAGTGGATCCTTGACGGTGAGATATTCAATCTTCAAACCTTCATCAAGGTGATGGCGCAAGAAAATCAAGGCCTTAGCACAGTCTTGGGTGGATGCTTTATCTCTATCTTTAATGGCGTCTCCAAGATCCATAGCATCTAAGTGGATTTCAGCATCCAACACCCATGTCATATAGTTCTTGCCCGAAATTTCAAGGGCAACGAACTTTCTTTTCATAATGTCAGACATAATCGAGAATCAAATTAGGAAGAGAGAAATACCTTAGTTTTTCTCGAGAACGATTCTTGAGACGGTAGAGTCTCGTGCTGATAACGTGTTATGAAATAATATAAGAACAAGAACAATAATACAAGAACAAGAACAGTAGAGAGAAAAGTAGAGAGAGGAGTATTCTTATTGATACTTTGGGATGGTTTACAATAGAATAGAACCCTATATTTATAGGGAGGTGGTGACTTAGCCACCAAGAAGTAAACCCTAGAATCTCTCTAAATATGGACATTCACCTAAAATAGGAGATTTTATAACATTATTAATATAGTCCTTATTAATTAACTCCCAAAGGCAAATTAACATTGAGCAAATATACAAAAGCCACAGGATATAAGGTAATGGGCGTCTTAGGCTCAAGAAGTAAATTAATGTGACAGAACATCCCAATGACGTACAAGCAAACTATCAGCTGAAGGAAAGCCAACATATAAAGATAAAATTTTAATGGATACCCATTTCACCAGTACAACAAACACCAAACCAATAAAACTTAACAAACTAAGAAGTTAGACAATTCTCTAATCATTTGGAACTTAAACAATGAAAAAGCTTACCAAAGGAATTTATGGTGTCCCAAGTCACCGGTTTAAATCCCGAATCGAGAAAAGATTGACTCTATTTACTGTCTCCAAACACAAAACTCCGGGTAAGGAATTTTGTTAACCCGAAATAAGGTGCTAGACACTCCCGAGTTCTTTGGTTCTAGTACGATCGCTTTGATCATACTTGGTTTATTAAATTATTTAATTACTCATTTTAGAACCTATGTGCTTTCGCCTCTTACCGCTTTTAATTATGAAAAATTATCTTGCAACAGGTCACGCATACGTATACCCATTTATTTTGGTGCATCAAAAATTATGTCACGCGAACGTGTCCACAATTAATAACGTTTTTGCTGATTTATTAAGAATGTTTGTCGAAGTTAAGCCAACGCATACTCTGATTTTATTTTTAGAAATCGTAGTCATATCACGCGAACGTGTCCACGATAGTACATTAAATGTACCTAAAGTAAACTACAAGCATTTGTCATTTTTACATCTTGGTTATTAATATGACGGCAACTTCAACTAACTTCCTCAATAATAATAAATGTGTTATTAATATAGTCCTTGTTAATTAACTCCCAAAGGCAAATCAACATTGAGCAAATATACAAAAGCCACAGGATATAAGGTAATGGGCGTCTTAGGCTCAAGAAGTAAATTAATATAGCAGAACATCCCAATGACGTACAAGCAAACTATCAGCTGTAGGAAAGCCAACATATAAAGATAAAATTTTAATGGATACCCATTTCACCAGTACAACAAACACCAAACCAATAAAACTTAACAAACTAAGAAGTTAGACAATTCTCTAATCATTTGGAACTTAAACAATGAAAAAGCTTACCAAAGGAATAGGTTGTGTCGGCCAATCTTAGAGAACCTCCTAATTTTGTGGAAAATATGTACTTCAAGAACAAAAATGGTAGGAATAATGTTTGGGAATGTACTTTGTTGACATGTAATATTTTGATATCACTTGAAAACTATAATGCCTTGAATGGCATAGAACAAGTATGTAACCATAATGGTCCTATGAAATATGTCCCTTAGGACAATATCATGAGATTATTATTATTATTATTATTATTATTATTAGTAATATAATTATCCTTTTACCTTTCAGAAAAAGGTTGTGTCAGCCAACAACAAACACTGCAAAGTAAGTATTTCTTATTCTTGAGTTAATGTGCTGCCGTGTGCATGACAAAAAGATTAACAGTGCAAATTTTCTCATAATAAAGTTCGTATATCCCTCCTGGGATCTAAAATAGGTTTTGGCTAACCTATTCCTTTACTCGACTCTCTTAGACCTAATCCTACGCAGCAGAGACAATGGGTAACGCTTGAGATGAAGGGCGATGAAGGAGCAATCAAGGAAAACTGGGCGTCTGAAAGCTAACAAGTTCCCACTGATTTTTGGACTATCATGGAAATAACACAATTCTACAATTTCATAAACAACAATAAAATAGGAGAAAACCAAACAAACAAATCAAACATATGCACTGTTTTCATATCAAAAAAATCGAACAAATTGAAACACGGTCAGAAATGAAACTTGTACCAACTGAACGGATCGGAACCATGATGCCAACAGAAAACCTTCTTCGATATATTAACCAAGAGAAACTCAAACCAAGCTTTGTACAACAACCATGACCTTTGAACTAAGAAAAATGAAACCGGACAATGATGTCAGAATCAAAGCCGCAAACAGGACCTCTTCCCGAGCTCGGATAAAAACAGGACATTGTTGGTGCGGCAACAGCGTTCTATGGTGTTAGGGGTCATTTTCCGGCAGGTTTGGTGGTTGAAACTAGTTCTCGCTAGGGTGGGGTTCGGGGGGTGTGACGAGGACAATAGTTCGCGGGGGGGGGGGGGGGGGGGGCCACGAGAATTGCGCCACTGCTCCTTTTCAATTATCCCAACGTTATTTTCTTCTCCCTCCTTTCAGATTTTTTGCATTACTTACTGTTTTTTTTTTTTTTTTGTTCTATAGAAGAGTTTAGAAAGGTCCCTAGGATTACCTTAGCTTGATAGATATTGGATATTAAGCTTAAGGAATGAGTTACAAATTTGGGCCTTTATGACTATCTATGCTTAAAATTAGCTTAATTAACTAAGTATTATCAAAAATATTAATTAGCTCTACTTAAGTAAAATAATTATTAAAACTATTATTTTTGGTATTTTTTTAGGATTAAAAATGACTATAAAATATTAATGAACTTATTTTCTATAATTTTCATTTTCTTGTAACAAAATAAAAGTAAAAGAGTAAAAATGAGTTGAAATAGTTATATTAGGCCTAAATTAAATATTTACGTGCTAAAATATAAAAAATCTTAGGGAATGTCAAAACTCACATGTCTACTGACATCGCCGCTCCATCGCCGGTCTGAGCCACTACACCCGGGTGAACTGCTCCAACTAGCTGGATCGCTAGAGTCTGAATCTGGGGAGCTACCTGCCCTCGAGTGCGAGTAGCAGGAGTCTGAGCCCCTCCTCCAGCCGGAGAAGTGGCTGGTACTACAGGAAGCAAATCTGCTCGGGTGACACTCTCCATGAAGCCCACTAATCGGACCAGAGCGTCCTGAAGAGCCGAGGTAGCAATAAACCCCTCTGGGACCTGATCTGGGCCCACAGAAACTAATGGAGCCGGAACCTCCTCAAAATCAACCTGAGGCTCCACTACTGGTGTTGCTGCTTGGGGCTGACCTTTGCCCCTACCTCGCCCTCTGCCCCTAGTGGAAACTGCTGCTGGGGGCTCGTGCTGTTGAGCGGTAGATGAGGAAGCGCGTGTTCTCTCCATTTGTGAAAGAATAGAGTAGAAATCTGATTAGCATTGAGAAACAAACCCGCACGACATGAAAGAACAAATGTGAAAATTTCCTAACTCTGTAGCCTCTGGGAGATAAATACAGACGTCTCCGTACCAATCCCTCAGACTCTACTAAGCTTGTTCGTGAGTTGTGAGACCTATGCAACCTAGAGCTTAGATACCAACTTATCACGATTCGGATTTCTCACCCTCGAGGGTCGTGATGGCGCCTACTCGTGAAAGTTATGCAAGCCATGAACTTGAAACCATTAACCTCTTTCGTATTAATTCACTTTTAACCAATTTACTTAACAATGGTTAAGCATTTGAAGAACAGTGGAAAAATAAAATTAGCGAAAGTATTAAATTAAATAAACTAAGCAACAATGCGGAATTCAACATACGCCTTTACCCAAGAACTGGTGTCACATCATCCACTGACTACTAAAAGTACTAAATACAACCGTTTGAAAGAAATAAAACACTATTTGTCTTGAATAGATGAGATAACAAAATGAAATATAAAATAAAGGAGACACCGGGCTTGCAGACGCCTACAAGGCTATCTCGGAGTCCTGGTGGACTGAAGGCTGGCTCCCGAACTAATGTTGCTGCCCAAACGCTGCTCGGTATCTGCACATAAGTGCAGAGTGTAGCATCAGCACAACCGACCCCATGTGCTGGTAAGTGTCTGACCTAACTCCAGCGAGGTAGCGACGAGGCTAGGACCAGACTCCAGATAAACCTTTGCACTTATATAATAAATGGCGAAAAGATAAACAAGTAATAAGCAATTAAAGCTGGGGAAATGGGACATGCTGCGGGGGTGGTAGATAAATAGAATATCAAAGAACAACACCGTAATTTAGCTTCTTACAGGGATAAAGAGAAATAAAGGCAACTTTCACTTTCAATTTCATCTTGTTGCAGGCGTGCAACCCGAATCCATTTCTTATATCTCGTGGTAGACGTACCGCTCACTCCTATTTCATTATATATCTACAGAATCACAAGGAATCCCGGCAAGGGAACAAAGAAATATAATTACTTCTCGGCAAGGGAACAAAAGAAATATAATAATTTCCTGGCAAAGGAACAACAATATCGAAATAATCATCCTGGCAAGGGAGAATCAGCTATAACCAACCTTAACTTAGCTTGTACTCAACTCAATTAATGAAATTGCTCAATCATAAATAGGATCTACGAGGATGAACAAATCTTTGATCGATATGGTAGATAATTAGTTAAGGCATCCGAAATGTCATTTAAGAACACAACAACTTTCAATTAAAGACTCACGGTCATTCTTGACACCATCGTATAGATACTCGTCACCATGCCTATACATCGTACTCAATAAGGAGCAAGTAGCAAATATGGCTCAACTACTAATTCCTCAAGCTAAGGTTAGACCGAATACTTACCTCGAACTTCTAGGGCCAACTCATGCCTCAAACACCGCTTTTCCTATCGAATTCGGCTCCAACCAAATCGATTCTATACATAATTGACTCAATATCATCAATAAGATCTATACAATCCAATTCCAATGTTCAATTATAACTTCTCAATCATTCTTCCCAAAATCCCAAAAATCGCCCCCGGGCCGTTTGGTCAAAACACGAGGTTCAAACCAAAATAAGATCACCCATTCATCCAAGAGCCGAAATTTATAATTATTTTCAAAATTCGACCCTAAAACAAGGTCTAAATCACAATTAATTAAAAAGTCCTAACTTTACCCAAATCCCTAATTTTCTACCCTTATTCACATGATTTACACCTAGAAATCTAATGGGTATTAATGAAAAATGAAGAAAACGAGTCTAAGATTACATACCTATTAGAGTTTGTGGTGAAATCCTTTTGAAAAAATTGCCCAATTTGGAGTTAAGATGAAGAAGTTATGAAAATTTGAACAATTCCCGTTTTTGCTACTATTTTAAGTGCTGGGCGATAGTGTTCACCGCGTTCGCGAGAACACAGTCGTGATCGCGATGGCTGCCAGTAAATGGACTTACGCGATCGCGAGTCCTTCCACGCGTTCGCGAAGGTTTGACCCCCCACGTTCGCGAACAAATCCACGCGTTCGCGTAGAAGAACGACCAAAATCCCAGCCCACCTCCATTTAACTCTATGCATTCATGTCACACAGGTCGCATTCGCGATAAGCAATCCCCCGATGCTCCGCGTTCGCGACTGTAGCTTTGCGTTCACGAAGAATAATTTCCACCCCTGTCCCCATTTATCCTATGCAATCGCGAGAGTTACTATTCGATCGCGATGCACATCAGGTCTGTGAACTAACAACAGAACTTCTGCAACTTTTCACAAGTCTAAACCTTCCTGAATCACATCCGAAATGCATCCGAATCCTCGGGGCTCCTAACCAAACACACGTACTAACTCGTCAACATCATACGTACTTATCCATGCGATCAAATCGCCCAAATAACCTCTAAAATAATGAATGAAACCTCAAAATCGAGAGTTTCTCTTAAACTTCATCAAGTTTCAAATTTTGGAATTCAAGTCCGAATCACGTCAAACGATATCCGATTTTAACTAAATTTTACAAAAAGGACTTAGACCATATATAAGACATGTATCGGACACCGGAACCAAAATACGGGCCCGATACCATTGCTTTCTAATCAGATTTTCTTTCAATTTTCCTTAAATATTTTCAGAAAATAATTTTACAGAAAAATTTATTTCTATGGCTCAGGACCTCAAAATTTGATTGCGGACATACCCAAGTCTCATATTTTTCTACGGACCTTTCGGGACCGTCAAATTACGGGTCCGGGTCCGTTTACCCAAAATGTTGACCGAAGTCAAATTTATTCATTTTAACATCAAAACTTAGCATTTTTCACAGAATTTCATATTTAAGCTTTCCGGCTATGCGCCCGGGCCGCGCACATAAATCGAGATGACTCTAAATGAGATTTTCAAGGCCTCGGAAATACAAAATTTGATTAAAAACATATGATGATCCCTTGGGTCGTCACAAATCTTTACCAAAAACCCTCAAAATTGAGATATAAAACCATATTCCAAATTATTTGCAACAATACCCAATCCAAACAAATAATGATCTTTGAAAAACCAAATTTCAATTCAAAGCTTGAAAGCTTTTTAATGGCTGTCAACGGTGGAATTACTACTCTCTTTTCCTTTGCTTTGTATTACTGAAATTTGGACATAATTACATTTGATGTAGAATAATTATAGAAGATTTAGCCGTTTTCGATTTGTGAAATCGAAAAACAAAAGTTTGGAAAGTTGCTTATCGAAAATAAACTTTTCTTGAAACCAATGACTGAACCTTTCTTATCGAAAACAGGTTTACTCTTGTCGAGTACTTTCCATGATCCACCACCTCCAACAGTTGACCTTTTGTAGTTCTTACCACGACATGATATTTTCTTTAACTGAGTAAAGACATAATCAGTAGTCTTCTCCTCCAAGTGTGATGTTTTTTTTGATTTGTGGAGTCAGAAAAAAGGTTTGAAACACAATGTATTGAAAAAGCAGAGACGCTAAATTTGAAACGAAACCGATGAAGCAGATTAATATACGTGATTTGTGTTGTAGAAGATCAGGAATAATATTTAATTTCTTTTTTTTTACCGCGCCTAAATAAAGAATCATAAAGCTACAACGATTTTTTTATTTAATGCATTATATATATTATGTAGAAATATACTATCAACACAAATAGTAATATGCAAACTGTTAATATATTTGATAATATAATTTTATATATGGTATATATACGAAAATTTCCAAGTTTAATTTTTAAACAGCAAAATGGTTTTATCGAGTCTATAATTTTGGTAGATAATACAGAGCGGGGGGACAGGACGAGAGCCAGCTGCGCACTTGTGGTAGTTGGGTTGGGTCTATTGCTGTTGGGTCATTTTCGATGTGTTCATACGTTGGACTCATCGTCACTTCCAATAGCAGTATAAAAAGGTGGTCACTACACCAAAAATAAAACGTAAACTTCAACTTGTCCCCACTGTTGTGGCTGAGAATTTTTCCCTCTCTTAACAGTTGGTTTTACTGTCCTTACATTTCAGCTCTTGGTCAATTTATAAAGGAGAATTCGGTGTCGATCAAATAATGAAAGTAATCTTTCATAATGTAGTACATGTAGCATGGCTAAAAAGTTGAACCAATAAACTATTTTATAGTGAGATAATTGCATTTTTAATTTGATACCTTAGTTATTGGTAATTTTTGATTCTCGTCCTTTTAATATTTGACTAAATATATACATTTGGTTTATAGTTAATCAACAATATATATTTTTGTTTATAATTTTGTATATACGAAATGTGTTATATTCAGACTATATATAAAACTATATTCTCTTTAAATATGGTGTCACAATATAAATTTAACATAATATGTGAGTAGTTTAACAGCTAATAATTAATTAAATTAGATTTACAAGTGAATGTATCTAAAGTGTATATTTTGTTTAGATATGATTAATTTGGTATCTTCAAGGATCAACATTAAAATCTTATCAATAGTTATGGGACTAAAACACAAATTTTCTTTTGTACTTTAGTCATATAGCTAGTCATTTTAAACTTATGCAGATGTGCAGTAGAATTACAGAGGCCCACAAAACTTTGTCAAATATCAATTATCACATGTTTCAGCGTCCATGATGTCTCGAGGAGCCGTGAGGAAAAGGAATCTGTATAGAAAGAAGATAATTTCGGCTATTTAAGGTTAAGATATAAATATGTAGATCACTAGAATTCTAGTTGATAGTAGCCGTGGTAGTAATGTCCAGGAGCCCAGCTACCGACCCGAGGCGTATATATTTCATCAAATTTTCCTCGTTAGTGGGATCTCAAACTTCAGAATCCAGGACTGAATTTCTCCACCATGAGCTAAGTATATAAAAAAGTTTGACATATATATATCGAGAGAGATTTTACATATGGGGTTTAGTGAATGGTGGCCTATGGTTGACTCACACCAAAATCTTTTTTTTCCCTATAACAAATATGTTTTATTGTATCTGGGGGATGAGAGTATGGGCGAAGCTATATGTAATCAAGAGTGGTCAATTAAATATTCTTTATTGAAAAATTATATCACATATAGGCTAAAATATTATTTGTTATTATCAAAAGATGGTCTTTGAAACTCTTACATAGTCCACTGACAAATGATGTTTAAATTTTAAATATTTTTATTGAATTTTCGAGTTTTGCCACTAGGGAGGAACTCGAGAATTATTCTGAGAGACATAAGTACGTACAAAGTTATACGCTATATAATGGGATTTTGTGTCATTGTCTATTAGCTTAATGTAGAGTAGCGTTATTAATTGACTTTGAACCCAGCAGCCAGATTGATCAGTCAGCAGACAAGTCAAAAAGAGGGCCATGGTTCTTTTGTCGCACCATAAATGGAAAATAAGCTACTCAAAGCGTGGACCTTATCCTTGATAATGAAAAAGAATTTATACGATTAGTATATAAGTTAAATCATATACTCTATTTTTTATCAGTAAATACTTATTTATATTGAGTATTTTTTTATACCAAATTACGTTAAATTTTATAAGTGATCAATTAAGGTGAGAATGTATATTATTAACTATGATAAGTGCTAAAAGTCTATGTGTCCTTTTGGATTAGCTTATTTGAAGTAGTTGATAAGCATTAGGTGCCGAAAAACACTTTTAAATGCTAAAACTGATATATAAATAAACAGTTATGTGTTTGGGTACAAGTGCTGATATTGATAATAAGTTGCTACAGTATTTGATAAAAAAGTGCTTATAAGTTTTTTTATATTAAAATCACTTAAATAACCTTAGAATTATTTACTCTTATAAGGGCGTAATTTATTCAAAATTTAGATTCAAGATCGATTCAAATACAAAATATTTTATTTGTCATTTTATTTTAAATATAATTGTACTTAGATAAGATATTTTTATGATAAATATAATTTATTTTATGATAAGCATATATCATAAGTTATAATAATTAATAAATTGATTAAAATTTCTCAGTAAAAAATGAACCTAAATAGGACAGAGAATCAAACATTGTTGTCAACACCACAACACTTAGAAAGCAATACAACAAAATTTTGATATATACTCATTTATTACATACAGTTCAAACATTAATAGACAATCACACAGATAAAATATGCGAAGGAATATAAATTTTGCTTATCTTAAATAGCCTGTGAAAATTGCAGACTTGAAGGGGGGGGGGGGGGATTAGGTTAAATACTTGAGGCAGTATGTATTTGATGTAGGAGTAATATTTTAAGGATAAAATAGTAAAAATTATGGTCAAACTTAAAGTGCTTATAAGCTAAAAACTCATAAGCTGGGGGTGACCAGCTTATGACTTTTAGCTTATTTTTGATTTATAAACACTTGATTTAAAAGTATTTTTAACTTTATCAAACGCATAAATAAGTTGAAAAGTACTTATAAACTAATTTAATCAACTTATAAGCTTCGCATGTTTGATGTGAACACAAGTAAGTAAATAATGTATATTATAATGACATTGCGCGAGATTAATTTGACATATACGCGACTTTTACATTTTAGAAGCATCAACTTTAGAATAGTACCATTCTATTATATTTAACAGCTTTTGTTATCCTTTGATGACGACCGTGGAATACATGAAGATTTTTGGTTGAATTATCTCTGCACGATTGATTGGAATTATTGGTTCACATGATGATGATGGCATAGTAGTCCTTTGTCTTTTTGTTTTTGTTAGCTTTTGGATTTTGATAGAAAGATTTTATCTCATCTTATAAACATTGACATATATACTATTTGTTGGTTATAATAGTTTGTATATTTCTTCCTTTCTTGGCATTTCGGCAAAAGATGAATAGTTTTTATCGAAAAAAATTCCAAATAAGTCAATTAGTTCCGATAGTCAAATAACATGGCGGAGTAAATGATAAGAATGGACATTGGGCCTAACTCAATCCCAAAAGCTAGCTATGAGGTGAGGATTGCCCAAGCCATATAAGGAGACCAAAGACCTCAAATCCCTCTGATGTGGGACAACTCAACATCCCACTCCCCCCCCCCCCCCAGACCTTTTGGCGCATGGACAACATAAATGGGGGCCTAATATCGGTAACAATAATTGGGATGGGTCTGGCTTTGATACCATAATAAGAATGGATCTTGGGCCTAACTCAACCCCAAAAGCTAGCTTATGAGGTGAGGATTGCCCAAGCCATATAAGGAGACCAAGGACCTCAATTCCCTCCGATGTGGGATAGCTCAACAGTAAAGGACACTACTCATTTTTTACCGTCATAAGTTGAGAAGAAAGATACATGTTTTGACAAAAATTAACATAAGGCAAAACAAATACGTACCTTTTTATATCAAGCTTGATATGGCATTTTATAAAATAAAAAAAATACTCCCTGTAACAAGTTAAATTACTTTGATATGTAAGTATTCTTTGCGTTAGGCAGATATATATAACTTAAACTCTTTATTAATAAGTTGTCCTTGTTATAGTTGTTAAGATTAATTATTCTCTTAGTTTAGTTTAGTTAGTTATTGGAGCAGAGTTGTTAGTGTTAGTTATCAGTTGGTGGAGTAGCTAGTGGTTAGTTAAATGACAGCTGTAGAAGCTTTAATTAGCTAATTTTATTTTCTTCATTTCCTTCTTGTTCTCGTTTGTATATAGTGGACACTTCACTCATTTTTCTTTTAAAGAATTGAAATTCCAGAAACTTCTTCTATCTCCTTCTACATCATTTTCTTCACTGTAACCTCAAAAGGCGTAGAGGTTCAGATCTCATCATCATTGAAGGTCAACTGAGCTTTGAGCTATTGTTTCATTAAGAAATCTAATATGGTATCAGAGCGAGGAGCACAAATTTGGACTCGTCTCTCTGAATTTGTTAGTTCTAATTCCATCAATCCCGACTTCAATTAGATTACACACATACATGTTTATTTTTCCATCGATTTCAAGCTACAATTGTGAAAAGGCTATATTCTTGTTTTGATTCTGTAATCACTTGGAAATAGTTGTTAGATTTCTGATCGCTATTTTATAGTCCTTAATTGCTTAGAGATTTCGTACTGTGTGAGATGACTATTGTCGAAGATGATGATCAATATACACCGTCCATGGCTGAGTCTCCTAATCAATCAAGTATTGATATCACTAGTCCCTTGTATATGCATCCATCTGATAATCTCGGAGCAACTTTGGTTCATGTTCTATTTGATGGCTTTGGATATCGATCATGGAAAAGGGGTGTAGTGCGAGCCCTATCAGTGAAAAATAAGATGGAATTCATCAACGGAGAATGCAAGAGACAGATCCAGATTCATCAAAATTTCGATTATGGAAAGGATGCGATGACATAGTCACTTCATGGATTCTGAATTCCTTAGATAAGGAAATTGCAGATAAAGTTGAGTATGTAACAGATGCAATTGAATTGTGGAGAAAACTTGAAGATCGATTTGATCAAACAAATGGAACAAAGCTATACCAAATCCAAAAGGAAATCAATGATCTATCCCAATAAGCCCTTGATATCACTGGTTACTATACTAAGATGAAGAAGCTACAAGAACTAAACACTTTGATTGTCAAATCTCATTGCACTTGTAATTGTACATGTGGAGCTAAGGAAATCATGCACAAAGCTGAGCAAGATAGGAGGTTGATTTATCATGGGATAGAATGTGACATACATTGTGGTTCGAGGTAGTATACTGATGATGAATCCTCTTCCTACAATTTTCCAAGCCTTTTCACTACTAATTCAAGAGGAAAGGCAGAGAAAAATCGAGCCAAGTGGTCATTTGGCTCTAGAATCATCAGCCTCGAGTGCTAGCACAAACAGACCTGAGTCATTCTAGACAAATTATTCTCCTAATGACAGTCACAATAACAAGAACATACCTTTTTGTAATTACTGTAAGAGACCAGGGTACACCAAGGATAAATGCTATAAGCTTCATGGATACCCTCAAAGTTTCAGTCAGAATTAAAATCAAAAATAAATTAAAACCAGACCTCCAACTTGAATCAAAATCCTAGGAAAAATTTGTAATACAACCAAACTTCCAACAACAACCAGATTAATAGGTTCAATAGAGGAAATAGAGGAGTGGCTAATGCACATGTAGCAACCACTGACTCACAACCTACTGAGATTGAAAAATATGCTGCTTATAATGCTCAAAATGTGAGTCTCGCCCAAGAGGAATACAACCAATTAGTGAGTCTACTGTAATAGTTTCAATCAGGAGGCGGAAGAGACTATATAACTAGTACTAATATTACATCAGGAGCAACAAACTTTGCAGGTATTATAACTTGTAATTTCTTCATTGATTTTGGTAAACTTTTATGTGAATGTTCCAAAAACAAAGCTGACTCATGGATTATAGATTTAGGGGCATAAAAAACATGGCTTTAAAAATCCTTATTAACCAACATATAGCTTTGCCCCATCCTTTATTAATTGTACTTCCAAATGGCTACAAGGTAAATGTGATAGAAATTGGTAGTGTGATGCTGTCTCCTGAGATCACTTTAGACAAAGTGATGTTTGTTCCTCCTTTATATACAATTTGATCTCTATTCATTCTTTGTCCTCTTATCTCAAATTTCTTGTTTCTTTTGCTAAACATTGTTGCATACTGTAGGCCCCTTCAATGAAGAGTCCTCTAGTGATTGATAGAGTGAGAGATGGGCTGTACATCCTGTGCCCAAGCTGTCTGAAGAGGAACAGTACAAGCCCTGCAGTAAAGACTACTCATGCCTTGTCCACAACTTCTACTTGTTGCACTTGTAAAACATTGTCCCTCTCATTCTATTGTAAATAGGCCATTGCATATCAATAAGTATGTTTCCTTTTATCTAGTTGTAAATAGTCCATGTGCAAATGTTGAAGAACAACTTTCCTTTACGAGTCCATCTTCAAGGGTCCTAGTATCTTTTCTCATTTATGAGCTAAAGGCAATGTAGATATGTTGTGGTATAATAATCTTGGGCGTGTCCCCTTTCTCTTAATGAAAAACATTACTTCTATCCCTGTCAACTTCTCTCCTAAACAACCCTTCAACTGTACCATCTTCCAATGGCTAGAGAAGAAAGACTACTATTCCCTCAAAAACTAGTACAACCAACAGAATATATTAACTTCTACATGTTGATTTGTGTGGTTCATATCATGCTCCAAATTTACCTATATGATACTGGGTTGAATGTGTTCTTTGTGCCATTTATATTATAAATAGATTTCCTTCTACTTCTATTAATAGTCAAACCCTATACAAACTATTGTATAAAAGGAAGCCAAAATATTCTCACCTAAGTGGGGTAGGTCACCATTGGGGATTGTGACTTGGTCCGTCCGGATTGATGAATTCACCATGTATTTGATTAAAACAAACTTGTTATCATCATGATTTGGGCTGATTGCCATATCTGGGCGCGTGCCAATTACTTGAATCCTTCGGGGAGTTTTTATCACGGTTTCATCACTGTCTTACTTATGCTTGAACTCAGTCATGTTGATATTTTCTGTTTTGCAAACTCAGCCACCTATATTCTGATTTGAAACTTAAATGATGTTTCTAAATGATGTTTTGGGTCGAGAACTACTGTTTTACTAATACCCGAGGGGCTTGTGATGATTTTTAGACTGAGTGAGGCCGATGGCCATATGTGAGGATATGCTGAGTGACATGAGGCTGAGGGCCTGAGATACATTTATATGCCATGAGGTGACTTGAGTGATGTGAGATCGAGTGCAGAGTGATGTGAGGCCGGTGCCAAGTGATGATTCCACGAGGTGGCTTGATATTGAGCTTGGGCCGTAAGGGGTCCCTTCCGGAGTCTGCACACCCCCAGTGAGCGTCGTTGACGATATATGGATCGGGCTGCAGCCGCAACGATATATGGATCGGGCTGCATAACATAGTAGTTATTATATGATTCTATATTGAGATTAATTTGAGAGAGAGTGCCCGAGGGGTTGAAAGTGTTCTAAGAGTGAGCCCGAGGGGCTGGTACTATTCTGAGATATTGCCCAAGGGTTGAACCTTTATGTGTTCATCTTTTATATTTACTTGTCATTTTACCTGTCATACTGTGGTTTTTGTGCCCGAGGGGCGGATTTTCTATGCTTATTGGCACTAACTGTTTTGCAATCATTGTGTAACTGTTGAAAAAAATCATTTTTAAAAGAGGTTTAAACTGAGCTAAGATACTTTCTAAAAATTTCACAGCTTCATTGTTTTTCTCAAAGGGTTTTACACTGTTTCTATACAACATGATGGTTTGCTTTACGTGATTTCTTACTTGCTCAATGGTTATTTACCTTTATCACTCACTGAGTTAGAGTATTCACTTTACTCCCTGCACCTTGTGTGCAGATGCATGTATTTATACACCCGGTAGTGGGTTTTTGGCCGATTGGAGGTAGGGTTATTAGAGTTTAGCAAGGTAGCTCTCAGCGTTCGCAGCACCTATTTTCTCCCCTTTTGTTCATCAGTCCTGTTTTGTATATGTCTTGTAGTTGTATTTCTACTCTAATATATGCTCATGAATAGTGACACCCCGATGTCAGGCTGTGTTTGGGTTGTACTTCCATATTTTTATGCTATTATCGGCTGTTTAGCATTATTAAATCATGTGTTAGCATGTTTTATTGCTACTTAGTTGCTATATAGTAAATAGTTTGCTGCACTGATCCTACTTTAGAAGCTTATATCTCACAATCTATAAAAATTTGTAGATGATACATAAATAAAAGTTGTAGACCTTTGTGTCTAGTTTTCAGAAATATAAATTAATTGGCATTTTGATTTGTGTACAAAACGTTATAGTAATACTACAGGCTTTCTGGGGAGAGTTGGGAAATCTCTCTACTGCACAGGGCTGATTTTTGTAAGCTTATATCTCATAATATATAGTGACTCAGGGAATGGGCAACCTATCAAATTGTACCCATTGGTGTCTAGTTTTTAGAACATTAAACTATTTGTCATTTTGAGTTGTGTGTAAAACGTTATGACCATTATATTGGAAGTTGTCCGGAAGATGGAACTTGTTCTTCGCGATCACGAAGAATTGTCCGCGATCGCAAAGAGCAAATATGGAGCTAAGAAACGTTGTGCTTTGTAATTGCAAAGCATGCTCCGCGATCGCGAAAAGTATATACCTGGGCAGAAACTTTATTTTGAGGTTTCGGCCATTTTAAACGTTTTTGGACCAAGGGAGCTGGGGGGAGGCAATATTTCGAGAGATTTTTAAGGAAAACATTGGGGTAAGTGTTCTATATCTAAAAGTGGTTATATTTAATGATTTCGTGGTTATTTTCATCAAGTATTAGTGAATCAAATGGAAGAAATTGGAGAAATTTTGTAAACTTTTCAAACAATGAAAATAATAGATTTGGAGGCTGAATTGTTGTCGGATTTTGGTAAAATTTGTAAAGTTGCACTCGTGGTTGGATGTGATTTCATATTTCTTAAGTATTGCCAGATTTCGATATGCGGGACCCATGGGAAAATTTTGAGCTTAATTTCTGATTTTTGATGGAAAATGTAGAATTTCATATAGAATTAATTCCTATAATTTTTATTAATAGAATCGAATCATTGTGGCAACATTTGACGCATTAGGAGGTCTATTTGAACGACAAAGGCACCGTGGTGTAGGATTTTGCTCGGATTGAGTTGAGTAATGATTGTAAATGATATCTTAAGGGTTTTAAACTCCTGATTTGCACATCGTAATGCTATATTGAGGTGTCTTACACGCCGGAAAGCGAGCATGGGGTAGAGCACCGTTGGGGATTTTGACTTGGTTCGTCCTAATTGATGAATTCACCGTGTATATGATTAAAACTTACTTATTATCATCATACTTTGGGATGATTGACATATTTGGGCTCCGTGCCAACTACTTGAACCTTTCGGAGAGTTTTTATCACTGTTTCCTCACTTTCTTACTTATACTTGAATTCAGTCATATTGATATTTTCTGTTTTACAAACTTAGCCACCTATATTAAGATTTGGAACTTAAATGAAATTTCTAAATTTTTTTTGGGCTGAGAACTAATGTTTTACTAATAACCGAGGGGCTTGTGATGATTTTCGGACTGAGTGAGGCCGAGGGACATATGTGAGGATATACTGAGTGATATGTGAGGATACATTTATATGCCATGCAGTGGCTTGAGTGATGTGAGGCCTAGTGCCGAGTGATATATGACCAAGTGCCAAGAGATGATGCCACGAGGTGGATTGATATTGCGTTTCGGCCGTAAAGGGTCCCTCCCAGAGTCTACACACCTCGAGTGAGCGTAGTTGACAATATATGGATCGGGCTGCACGCCGCAGCGATATATGGATCGACCTGCAGGCCGCAGCGATATATGATACTATTTTGAGAGTGATCTAAGAGAGAGAAAGAGAGCCCGAGTGGCTGAGAGTGTTCTAAGAGTGAGCCTGAGTGGCTAGTACTATTCTGAGAAATTGCCCGAGGGGCGAACCTTTATGTGTTCATCTTTCATATTTACTTGTTATTTACCGGTTATACTGTGGTATTAATGCCTGAGGGGCGGATTTGTTTTTTGCTTATCGGCACTAACTGTTTTGCAATCATTGCATAACTGTTGAAAAAATCATTTCTGAAAGAGTTTTAAACTGAGCTAAGATATTTTCTAAATATTTCATAGCTTCATTGTTTTTCTCAAAGGGATTTACACTGCTTCTATACAACATGATGGTTTGATTTACGTGATTTCTTACTGCTCAGTTGTTATTTACCTTTATTACTCACTGAGTTGTAGTACTCACTTTACTCCCTGTACCTTGCATGCAGATGCATGTATTTATACACCCGGTAGCGAGTTTTTGGTCGATTAGAGGCAGGGTTATCAGAGTATAGTGAGGTAGCTATATGCATTCGTAGCATCGCTTTTCTCCCTTTTCGTTCATCAGTCCTGTTTGTATATGTTAGACCTTGTAGTTGTATTTCTACTCTAATAGATGATCATGATTAGTTACACCCCGATGTCAAGTTGTGTTTGGTCCAGAGTAAATTTAGGCTTGAATTAGTGAAATTGAAATTTTTGCGATTCCCGGTTGATATGTGAGATTTTGATATAGGAGTCAAAATGGAATTCCGGAAGCTGTAGCAGCTTTGTTGTGTCATTCGTGACATGTGGGGAAAATTGCAGGTCATTCGAACGTGGTTTGGTTGGGTTTTTAGCAAAAGCGGAATTGGAAAGTTCTTAAAATTCTTAGAATTGAATCCGACGTGAATTTGGTGTTTTGATGTTGTTTTGGGCGTTCCGAAGGTTGGAACAAGTTTGAATGATGTTATAGGATATGTTGGCGTAGTTGGTTGAGGTATCGAGAGCCTCAAGTGAGTTTCGAGGTGGTTCCGGACCATTTCTAAGCTATTTTTAGCTGCTGGTTTTCGGCTACTGCAGTGTTCCACGCGATCGTGGTGATTAAAATGCGAGAAAAATATTAGTGCTTCGCGATCGTGGACAAACAATATCGATCGCATATAGTAAATAGTCTGTTGCACTGATCCTACTTTAGAAGCTTATATCTCACAATCTATAAGGAATTTGGAGATGATCCAAAAATAAAAGTTAAAGCCCTTTGTGTCATTTCGATTTGTGCAAAAACTTTATGGTAGTTACACTACAGGCTATCCAGGGAGAGTTGGGAAATCTCTCTGCTGCACAAGGCTGATTTTTAATGACTCATGGAATGAACAACCTATCAAATTGGTGTCTAGTTTTCATAATATTAAACTATTTGTCATTTGGATTTGTGTGTAAAATGTTATGACCATTATACTGGAGGCTGTCCAAAAGATGGAACTTGTTTTTCGAGATCGCGAAGAATTGGCCACGATCGCGAATGGAAAATATGGGATTGAGAAAAGTTGAGCTATCACAAAGCATGTTCCACGATCGCGAAGCATAGACCTGGGCAGAAGCTTTATTTCGAGGTTTCCGCCATTTTTAGCATTTTTGGACTAAGGGGGCTCGGGTGAGGCCATCTTTTGAGAGATTTTCAAGGAAAACATTGGGGTAAGTGTTCTATATCCAAAGGTGATTATAGTTAATGATTCCATGGTTATTTTCTTCAAGTATTAGTAAATAAAATGGAAGAAATTGGAGTATTATGTAAACTTTTTAAAAAGCGAAAATTCTAGATTTGGAGGCGAATTGTTGTCGCTTTTTGGTATAATTTATATGGTTGGACTCGTGATTGGATGTGGTTTCATTTTCATAAATTTTTTCGGGTTTCGATATGTGGGTCCCACGGGTGAATTTTGAGTGCAATTTTGGATTTTTGAATGGAAATGTAAAATTTCATATGGAATTAATTCCTATAATTTTTATTAACAGAATTGAATCATTGTGGCTAGATTCCAGGCATTTCGAGGTCTATTTGAAGAGCCAAAGGCATTGCGGAGTAGGATTTTGCTTGGATTGAGGTGAGTAATGATTGTAAATGATATCTTGAGGGTTTGAAACCTTGGATTTGCACATCGTAGTGCAATAGTGAGGTGACTTGCATGTCAAAAAACGAGCGTGGGGTAGAACACCATTGGGGATTGTGACTTGGTCCGTCCGGATTGATGAATTCACCATGTATTTGATTAAAACTTACTTGTTATCATCATAATATGGGCTGATTGCCATATCTGGGCGCGTGCCAATTACTTGAATCCTTCGGGGAGTTTTTATCACTGTTTCCTCACTATCTTACTTATGCTTGAACTCAGCCATGTTGATATTTTCTGTTTTGCAAACTTAGCCACCTATATTCTGATTTGAAACTTAAATGATGTTTTGGGTCGATAACTACTGTTTTACTAATAACCGAGCGGCTTGTGATGATTTTCAGACTCAGTGAGGCCGAGGGTCATATGTGAGGATATGCTGAGTGATATGAGGCTGAGGGCCTGAGATACATTTATATGCCATAAGGTGACTTGAGTGATGTGAGATCGAGTGCAGAGTGATGTGAGGCCGGTGCCAAGTGATGATGCCACGAGGTGGGTTGATATTGTTCTTGGGCCGTAAGGGGTCCCTACCGGAGTCTACACACCCCCAGTGAGTGTCGTTGACGATATATGGATCGGGCTGCACGCCGCAACGATATATGGATCGGGCTGCATAGCATAGTAGTTATTATATGATACTATTTTGAGATTATTTTGAGAGAGAGCGCCCGAGGGGTTGAAAGTGTTCTAAGAGTGAGCCCTAGGGGCTGGTACTGTTCTGAGATATTGCCCGAGGGGTGAACCTTTATATGTTCATCTTTTATATTAACTTGTCATTTTACTTGTTATACTGTGGTATTTGTGCCTGAGGGGCAGATTTTCTGTGCTTATTGGCACTAACTGTTTTGCAATCAATGTGTAACTGTTGCAAAAGTCATTTTTAAAAGAGGTTTAAACTGAGCTAAGATACTTTCTAAATATTTCACAGCTTCACTGTTTTTCTCAAAGGGTTTTACACTGTTTCTATACAACATAATGGTTTGCTTTACGTGATTTCTTACTTGCTCAATGGTTATTTACCTTTATTACTCACTGAGTTAGAGTATTCACTTTACTCCCTGCACCTTGTGTGCAAATGCAGATATTTATACACCCGGTAGTGGATTTTTGGCCGATTGGAGGTAGGGTTATCAAAGTTTAGCAAGGTAGCTCCCTACGTTCGCAGCACCGGTTTTCTCCCCTTTTGTTCATCAGTCCTGTTTTATATATGTCAGACATTGTAGTTGTTCTTTTACTCTAATATATGCTTATGAATAGTGACACCCCGATGTCAAGCTGTGTTTGGGTTGTACTTCCATATTGCTATGATATTATCGGCTATTTAGCATTATTAAATCTTATTTTAGCATGTTTTATTGCTATTTAGTTGGTTAACTTTGAATTGGTTATGTGTTGGCTGGCGTTGTCTTCATATGAGGCGCCCATCACGATCGGGTCTGGGTTTAGGTTCGTGACAAGTTAGTATCAGAGCCTAGGTTACATAGGTCTCATGAGTCATGAGCAGTTTTAGTAGAGTCTCATGGATTGGTACAGAGACGTCTGTATTTATCCTCGAGAGGCTACAGAACCTTTATGAAAAAATTCATATTCTTGGAATCTTATTGTGCTTCCTTGATTCATCTTGATAAGTAACTCTTGAAATTCCTTCCACGCATTCGCATGCGCGCATGAGTGCTTAGTATCAAATGTGCCTTGATGGCTTGTGATTCCTTGATCGAGGGGCGAGATGTGACCTCTATGTGTTGATGTTGGGCCAGTCTGGAGGACTTGAGGCCGGATTTTTGCCTATGGCTTGAGCACTGAGGTGCTGATTATGTGAGCAAGTGTTTTTGAACTTATATGTTCGGTATTGTCCCTATTAGTGGAAGCGACGACTGGATGGCTATGTAATGTGAGGTTTAGTGCTACGAGATATATTCGTATGATTTGAAGGCGACAAGAAGGGTCTGTTGGAGGCTAAAAGAACTATTAGGTGCTTGAATTCCATCTTGATTCGAGGTATAGCCCCGAGTTATAGGCGTGTGAAGAATCGTCTCATGTGGCCCAGTTGTGAGTGAAGTAAATTTTATGTTGCGATATGAGTTCTGACTCAGGAAGACTAAGTGACTGCATAAAATTTGTGACGGTGGAAGATATACGAAAATGTTAGTTGGAGGCAAAGCAGGTGGGTTATCTCCTGTGGAGTGTTCTAAGGTTGTGTGATCCTTATGTTGTCTATTAGAAGATCTCATTTACAAGTGAAGAATATGTGTTGAAATTTAAATTAGGTCGCTTAGAGAGTGGGTGTAACTGTTGCGAGAGTGAATGCGAGATTTGTAGTAGAGTTAAGTACTAGATGATTTATGTTTTCACAAACTTGTAAAGGTTTTAAGTTTAATCTCACTGTGGTATTATGGCATCAACAAAGTATAAGAGCTACGATTTATTGGTGTATCTTGATCTATGGATTCGAGCAAAGTAAGGGAGTCTACTATTGGTTAGAGATTGCACGGTTAGGTGCTATGTTGGTTCCAGTTTCAGGTGTGTTCGTGAGTCAGTTATGGCTTATGGAGATTGAGGTCGAGGGTGGCTCGAGTGAAGGAAAATTTTGACAAAGGTTATACTATGCTTCTTAGGTGTGTGAGAATCACGGGATGTCTTAAGTTACTGTTGGTAAAGAATGCTCGGTGCATAGAGTAGGAAGTTGCTTGGTTGTATTGGGATGAGGTTACATTCTGCAGTGTCGGAGTGCTAACAAGTCACGAGTGGTTCTGTTCGTTTGATCTGGCTCATTGTATTTTGAATAGAGTGAATGACTCTCGAGAATGGTTCTAATGTGTTTGAGATTCTACATGTAACAATTGGGATTTTTAAAGTTGTATGTGTGGTTAGAAACTGAGTTTTCATTGGAAGATACCAAGACTTGTAGTATTTTCTATATTAATTAATGGATTCTATGTATCTGTATCAGGAAGGTAAGGGTAACAGATTTAGATTCTCCTGAAGTCTCTCCAGAGTAAAAGTATTTTGAATGCGGTGGTCTTGGGAATATTTGAGAAAATATTCAGTGGCTTTTGAGCCTTAGATTGTGTGGTTTTACGTTAAAGTTTGTGGGGCAAGTTTTAGTTAAGGATAATGGTGTACTAGCAAGGAAACATATAATTTGAAGGTAATTTAGAAGGAAACTTAGAGGATTATGACAAACGTGGTAGTAAACTGGATCGGCATGGCAATGGATATGATCGGTTCTTGGGTGATTATGAAGCGGTGGGTTTTCACAATTGTTTTATTGCAATGCTCTTAAGCTTTAGATGACTTGTATATCTTGGTTGAGTTAAAATGAGTCAGTATTGGTGGTTTGATTTAGTGAAAAAGGGATTTGTAGAGTTCTTAATAATTTCTACCATGATAGAGATGTATAATTCTTTTAGCATAAGGAGCATGTGATGTATAGTAATTTTCTCCCAGATGGGATCAGATGGAAAGTTTTTGACTAGTTGAGTATGTAGTTGATTGTGGCGCGGAAGGGATTATGAAGTTCTCAAATTTATCATAGAATGGCATGTTATATGTGGTATGGATGTAGGGTTGAGTTGGCATATGTAGGGTCGCAATTCAGTTCTGATAGGATGGTCATAAATTTTTAGACAACACAGGCAGTTTCAGATGGCTAGGTAAATGATATTACTAAATGGTGTGTCTTGAAAAGGGTATGCACAATAGAAAGAAGGAAATATGATTGAGTTAAAAATACATGATAGGTATTGTGGCGCTCTCTGTTTGATCGAGTGCTGATATCAAGTTTACTTAGTGGCACATTAGAATTATAAGAATACCCCTTGTGGGATGATTGGGTATTAGAGGTGTGTTGTATAATCGGATGGTGGAGTTGGTATCAGATATGGTGATTCATGTGCTTTTTGGATTTGGAGACTGGGAGTTCTCATAAGCAGGTTAGTTCGTGGTTGTGGATGGTAATGATGCGGGTAAGCTAGTCAGAAGAGAGTATGTGGTATGATTTGTTAGGATTTATGCCCGTCACTAGAGGGGGGGGGGGTGAATAGTGCGGCACGAGAATATTGATAAATACTGCGGAATTAAAATTACAGGAAAAAAATAAATTCGGTAAATAAAATAGTAAGGAAAGAACACACCAAATTTATCCTGGTTCACCACAACTTGTGGTTAGTCCAGTCCCCGAGAAACTCTCTCGAGATTCCACTAACTTCGTTAAGCTTACGGGTGCCTAACAAACCGTTACACTTGCTCGTAGATGTACACTCTACAAGACTTCAACTTGCTCGAGGATACCGCACCTCAAGACTTCACCTTGCTCGTGGATACCGCACCACAAGACTTCAACCACTAAGATTGAGGGTACTTAGCAAACCCGACAATCAATGAGAAGATATGTTCTTCTCAAACACCTTTCTCTTTTACAACAAGAACTCTCTCAAAAGAGTAGATAAAGAGATACAAAATAAGCTTTATGAACAACTCAAAGTTGTCTCTCAAATGGCTCAACAAAAGCTCTATAATGATGCACAAATGATAATCAATATGTATATGAATAATGAGAGGTGTTGTGTGTTTCAATTCAGCTCAAAAGACCTCTATTTATAGGTGGTAGAAGTAGTATGTCCGTTGCTTAATTGGCAATCAATTATGCTGATTTTATGCCAAGATGATCGATTATCAGTTTTGGATAATTGATTATCAGCTTACCGTTACAAAATCTGGAAGCTGATTTTATGCAACATAATCGATTATCAGATATGCATAATCTATTATTTTGTTACAGTGTTCAAACACTTGGCAACAAATACAAGATAATCGATTATGCACTTCTGATAATCGATTATTTTGCTGTTTTGCAAATTCCGGTTTACACTGTCTTAACATAATCGATTATCACAATAAGCATAATCGATTATTTCTGTCCAGCTTTGAAAGACATGTTTAAAATTCATTTTGGCTAAAATGAAAATGTTTGAAATCATTTTGTTTGAAGTATTTGAAATATGATTTAATAAAATGATTTTATGCATATTTATGAAGACCTATGTTGAGCCAAAAGACGAGATAACTTTAAACGTTGCTCTTACATTTGTTCTACCTAACGACCTACGCCTTGGGTCTTCGGTCTTGAACTTTTGAGCTCGTCTTTGGCTTGTCTATGCAATTCCGTCATCAATATGCTTCTCGGCATTCAATCTTGATTGTTTGTCATATAATAACTTTGTTCAACACTTGACTTCATTGTTTGTCATTCATCGACTTCGTTGTTTGTCATTCACCAAAACCTATACCTGAAAATCATGCTAATACAACCAAAGCACATATATCATGGATAGAATGATTTTCTACAATTTCCCCCTTTTTGATAATGACAAACAATAGGAGATATGCATATCGGATTCCCCCTAAATTCATGCTATATCTCAACATACAATTCATGCAAAGAATTCCCCTTAATGATAATTCCCCCTCAAATAAGGCATACTATAACATAGATACATTCCCCCTTATTTGATGCATATCGCCTAAACTCTTCCCCCTTTGGCATTAGCAAAAAGAGAGTATACAAAGGCTATTATCCCCTTTTGACACTTCCCCCTTTTGGGTATATCAATTGTTAGTGTCAAATATAAGATAGGAAATACAATGAGGAATATACATTGACAAATTTTTTTTAAAAAAAATCATACCAACATGAAATAATACCAAATGTTAGTAAAAATATAACAACCATATCAAAGGTTATTTTTAGCGAATATACCAACTGTTATTCAAACTAGAGAGATATTCATCAAAACATCAATCATTATTTTTAACAAAAATAATTGATACCAATTGTTATTCAAGATAAAAGTTATCAAAACATGAATCAACAAAAATAATTAATATCAATTGTTAACAAAGATACATTAATTGTTAACACATATCAACTGTTACATTTTTATAAAAAATGTGATAACTAACCGACATTCCCCCTCGATGCAATAAGGTTTCGTGCTTGGTGCATCTACTACAATATTGTAGTCTTCAAGCACACCTGCAAACGTACCTAAAAATAGGTTTTCGGTACCCAACTGCTTTTGGGTCCTTTGGGGTTAGGCAAATAATAATCATAGCCAAATGATAAATCTCTATGTTTTGCAAAACATACGGGTGCTATGTGTCCTACCCGGTTGCAATAATGAAATATAACATTCGGGTTGTGCATATGTCTTGGTTGAGCCAAAAACGTTCTAGGTGATCTAAAGTCGTTATTCCTAGAAGCGTTGAAATTTCTAGAGTCATTTCTAGGTGGTCTAAAATTATTCATTCTAGACTTATTAATAATATTTCTAGAGTTGTTTCTAGGTGGTCTAAAATGATTAGTTTTAAACTCATTAGTGAAATTCCTAGAATTATTTCTAGGTGGTCCAACTTCATTTCTATCATCCTTTTTAATTTCTTCAATTGTTTTAGGATTATCAACACTACGTTTTTCTAGTGTGTTTCTAAGTTCTATGTTCTCTGTTTTCAAAGATTTACAAGAAGAACAATTTGAACTTTGATCAATTGAAGAGGCTTCATTCATCTCCTTAATTTTATTTCTAAGATCAATATTGTCATTTTCCAAAAATTTATTTTTCTCTTCTAAAACTTTGATTTTAGCCTTGGCCTCTTTGGAGATTTTTGAAGTCTTTTTCAATTCACCATATAAGTCATGAAAAGCTTCTTGTAATTCTTCAAAAGAATAAGAGTTAGAATTACTTACCTCTTCTTCCTCGTTGGCCATGAGGCATAATGCGGCGGTTTCATCGCCCGAGCTGTCCGAATCCCATGTCACACGCCTTTGGTGTTTGTTCTTCTTCTTGTCCTTGGATTTTGGACAATGTGATTTGGTGTGGCCAAGTTTTCCACAATTTTGGCATGAAGGACTTGGTTCTTCCTTCTTTATTTCCTTTTTCATAAACTTATAAAACTTTTCGATCAAGGCATTGGAAATATTATCATCATCGCTATCCGAATCACTTACCTCTTCTCTTTTAGAGGATGAGGCTTTGAAGGCAATATTCGAAGTTTTCTTGTTTCCAAAAGAAGGATTAAGAATCGTACTTTCATAAGTTTTGAGGTTACCTCGTAGTCCATCAATTGTGACGTCCGTGATTCCTATCGACTCTTGAATGGCATTGGCTTTGGATCGCCATTCGGGAGTGAGACTCCGCAAGATTTTCGAACTAGATCTTTGTTCGAATATACTTTTCCGAGAGCATGGAGATCGTTGATGATCATTGAGAACCGTTCGAACATAATATCGATGCTTTCATTCTTCCTCATTCTAAAGAGTTCATATTCATGTGTTAGAAAATCAACTTTAGATTCTCGGACTTGAGGCGTACCTTCATAAGTGATCTCGAGTTTATCCCACATCTCCTTGGCGGTTGTGCAGCAAGAAATCTTCCGATAGTCATCCGGGTTCACCGCACAATATAGCACGTTGATGGCTTTTGCATTTCTTTCAACCTTCTTGATATCCTCGGCATCATATTCATTTTCCTCCTTTGGAACCATGATTTCCCCAACTTTCTTTGTTGGCATTTGTTCACCGTTCTTGATGATTTGCCATAATCGAAAGTTATTTGATTGGATGAAGATTCTCATCCGCTCTTTCCAATATGTGTTATTTGTTCCATCAAATAGTGGAGGCCTATAGGTGGAGTGTCCTTCGCTCATCATTCCTGCGTTCAATATTCTCAACAAAAATATATATCGTTCTCTCAACCGGTTAAGGCTTTTAGAGAGTTAGGCTCTGATACCAATTGTTAGGATTTATGCCCGTCACTAGAGGGGGGGGGGTGAATAGTGCGGCACGAGAATATTGATAAATATTGCGGAATTAAAATTGCAGGAATAAAATAAATTCGGTAATTAAAATAGTAAGGAAAGAACACACCGAAGTTATCCTGGTTCACCATAACTTATGGTTAGGCCAGTCCCCGAGAGACTCTCTCGAGATTCCACTAACTCTGTTAAGCTTACGGGTGCCTAACAAACCGTTACACTTGCTCGTAGATGTACACTCTACAAGACTTCAACTTGCTCGAGGATACCGCACCTCAAGACTTCACCTTGCTCGTGGATACCACACCACAAGACTTCAACCACTAAGATTGAGGGTACTTAGCAAACCCGACAATCAATGAGAAGATATGTTCTTCTCAAACACCTTTCTCTTTTACAACAAGAACTCTCTCAAAAGAGTAGATAAAGAGATACAAAATAAGCTCTATGAAAAACTCAAAGTTGTCTCTCAATGGCTCAACAAAATCTCTATAATGATGCACAAATGATAATCAATATGTATATGAATAATGAGAGGTGTTGTGTGTTTCAATTCAGCTCAAAAGACCTCTATTTATAGGTGGTAGAAGTAGTATGTCCGTTGCTTAATTGGCAATCAATTATGCTGATTTTATGCCAAGATAATCGATTATCAGATTTGGATAATCGATTATCAGCTTACCGTTACAAAATCTGGAAGCTGATTTTATGCAACATAATCGATTATCAGATACGCATAATCGATTATTTTGTTACAGTGTTCAAACACTTGGCAACGGATACAAGATAATCGATTATGCACTTCTGATAATCGATTATTTTGCTGTTTTGCAAATTCCGGTTTACACTGTCTTAACATAATCGATTATCACAATAAGCATAATCGATTATTTCTGTCCAGCTTTGAAAGACATGTTTAAAATTCGTTTTGGCTAAAATGAAAATGTTTGAAATCATTTTGTTTGAAGTATTTGAAATATGATTTGATAAAATGATTTTATGCATATTTATGAAGACCTATGTTGAGCCAAAAGACGAGATAACTTTAAACGTTGCTCTTACATTTGTTCTAACTAACGACCTATGCCTTGGGTCTTCGGTCTTGAACTTTTGAGCTCGTCTTTGGCTTGTCTATGCAATTCCGTCATCAATATGCTTCTCGGCATTCAATCTTGATTGTTTGTCATATATTAACTTTGTTCGACACTTGACTTTATTGTTTGTCATTCATCGACTTTGTTGTTTGTCATTCATCAAAACCTATACCTGAAAATCATGCTAATACAACCAAAGCACATATATCATGGATAGAATGATTTTCTACATGATTCAGTTATTTTGAACCTTCGGAGGATTATCTATTTTGTGTGACTATATTTGATGTGTGGTTCATTGGTAGACCTATATGGATGTATGTTCTGTATCAAGACAGCTTGGTTGACTTCGAGTTGCCAATGGTGAGTGATGTGTTGATTTGGTTGTTATTGAGTTATTAATAGTCAGGGGGGTCTATGAGTTATATTTTCGTGTTGCAGGCGTTAAGGTTTGTTGGTTATAGGCATATGTGGTATGGTGTTATTGGGTCCTCTTAGTGGAATTCGATGGGGTAGAGTACCGGGTATTGCTGGCGGGTAGTGTATCCGTTGTGTCCCTTCGAGTATGTGTAACTTTATATCAATTGCTTCGCGATGGTTATGATGATTGCTTTGGTTTTAGACATCATATTGCGCACGGTTGATGATTTTGAGCATAGTGACTTAATGTGTTTTCACGTGGATCATTGTTTGGTTGAGCGAAGCTATGGGGAGGTATGATCCTGTGGGTTAGATTCGTGTGTTCTGTTTCTATGATGTAAGACGGGTTCTTTGCCTTGTGTCGTGGTGGTACTGGTGAGCTTGAGGTACAACTCTTTCATTTGAATTATTTTCATGATTTGAGTAAGTTCGAACTGTTGCTTATTGGTGCACGTATTAATCAAGTTGTGGCTTAGGCGTATATTGATCTGTCATGTCACCAGAGCAGTTGTGTTAGATTAGATGAGATCGTAAGATCTTTAATGACTGCAAACAGATTTGATTTTAGCATGTTGGGAGGAAAATATCGAGGTTCAACTCAAAAAGTTGCTATGGTTTTTTCCAAAGGAGAAGTGGATTCATGAATGGCAATATGGGAAAAATGTTTATGGATTATTGTGTGTTTCGTTTATCATTGACAATATATTAAAGTGTTGGGATGCGACTTTAGCTGATAAGAGGTTTCTTATCGACATTCGGTTGTATTGTGCAGCTGCTGTGATTAGAAGTTATCGCTGCAAGCATTTGAGTTATGTGGTATATCATGTAATTACACCGAGGTTGCGAGTATGGGTTATTACAGCTTGTTCGGGCTTAGTTAGAGTATATATGTGAGATTTTGATTTTGTGGATGATTTCAGAAGCCAAAATGTGGTTCTAAGGTTCATGGGATAGGTTAGACTGTGAAAATTTCAGTTATATTCTTTTATCGGACCTATACGAGATAGAGTGACGTGGGATCACCCCAGGGTAGGTTCATGGTAAAATTATTCCGCGATTGGTTGGCTTTCGAAACAACTCTGGGCACGTTCGAGGACGAACATATGTTTAAGTGGGGAGGATGTAATGACCCAACCGGTCATTTTGAGCTTTTGCACTTCGCTCACCAGTTCCCGGGCATGACTAGCCATGTGTGACGTATTATGACTAATGTAAATCGTCACTTTTGGTTTTTAGAATAACCGAAATAAATTTGGAAGAACAGTTCTCAGTTTGAAGCTTAAAATTTGAAAGGTTGTCCAAGTTTTTACTTGTTAGTGTATGATCCTGGATTGGAATTTTTATGGTTGGGTTAGCTCCTGGGTGATTTGGGACTTAAGAGCGTGATCGGAATGTGTTTTGGGTGTACAAAGTAGATTTAGGCTTGAATTGGCGAAATTGAAATTTTGGCGATTCCCGGTTGATAGGTGAGATTTTGATATAGGGGTTGGAATGGAATTTCGGAAGTTGCAGTAGCTTTGTTGTGTCATTTGTGACATGTGTGAAAAATTTAAAGTCATTCGGACGTGGTTTGATTGAGTTTTTATCAAAAGCTAAATTTGGAAGTTCTTGAAATTCTTAGACTTGAATCCGATGTGAGTTTGGTGTGTTGATGTTGTTTTGGGCGTTCCGAAGGTTGGAACAAGTTTGAATGATGTTATGGAATATGTTGGCATGGTTGGTTGAGGTCCCGAGGGCCTCGGATGAGTTTTGTGGTGGTTCCGGACCATTACTAAGCTATTCTTAGATGCTGTTTTTTGGCTATAGCAATGTTCTATGCGATTGCAAGGAATTGGACGCGATCGCGGTGAGTAAAATGCGAGAAAAATATTTATGCTTCGAGATCTGGGACAACAATGGAGATCGCATATACTAAATAGTCTGCTGCACTGATCCTACATTAGAAGCTTATATCTCACAATCTATAAAAATTTGTCGATGATCCAAAAATAAAAGTTGTAGCCCTTTGTGTCTAGTTTTCAAAAATATAAATTAATTGGCATTTTGATTTGTGTACAAAGCGTTATAGTAGTTATACATACAGTCTTTCTGGGGAGAGTTGGAAAATCTCTCTGCTGTACAGCGCTGATTTTTGTAAGCTTATATCTCATAATATATAATGACTCAGGGAATGAGAAACCTATCAAATTGTACCCATTGGTGTCTAGTTTTCAGAACATTAAACTATTTGTCATTTGGAGTTGTGTGTAAAACGTTATGACCATTGTACTGGCGGTTGTCCGGAAGGTGGAACTTGTTCTTCGCGATCACGAAGCATTGTCCGCGATCGTAAAGAGCAAATATGGGGCTGATAAAAGTTATGCTTTGCGATTTTAAAGCATGTTCGCGATCGCAAAGAGTATATACCTAGGCAGAAGCTTTATTTTGAGGTTTCGGCCATTTTTAATGTTTTTGGACCAAGGGAACTCGCGTGAGGCAACTTTTCGAGAGATTTTCAAGAAAGCATTAGGGTAAGTGTTCTATATCCAAAAGTGATTTATTGAATGATTTCATGGTTATTTTCATCATGTATTAGTGAATCAAATGGAATAAATTGGAAAATTTTTGTAAACTTTTCAAAAAACGAAAATTCTAGATTTGGAGGGTGAATTGTTGTTGAATTTTGGTAAAATATGTATGGTTGGACTCGTGGTTGTATGGGGTTTCTATTTCTTAACTTTTGCCAGATTTTGATATGTGGGCCCCACGGGCAAATTTTGAGTGTAATTTCATATTTTTGATGGAAAATGTTGAATTTATATGTAATTAATTCCTATTAATTTTATTAATAGAATCGAATTAATTTGAGGCGTTAAGAGGTCTATTTGAGAGACAAATGCATTGTGGATTAGGATTTTGCTCGGATTGAGGTAAGTCATGATTGTAAATGATATTTTGAGGGTTTGAAACCCCGTATTTGCACATCGTAATGCTATATTAAGGTGGCTTACATGCCGAAAAGTGAGCATGAGGTAGAGCAACGTTGGGGATTGTGACTTGGTCCGTTCAGATTGATGAATTCACTGTGTATTTGATTAAAACTTACTTGTTATCATCATGATTTGGGCTGATTGCCATATTTGGGCTCCGTGCCAATGACTTGAACCCTTCGGGGAGTTCTTATCACTGTTTCCTCACTGTCTTACTTATACTTGAACTCAGTCCTATTGATATTTTCTGTTTTGCAAACTTAGCCACCTATATTCAGATTTGAAACTTAAATGATATTTCTAAATGATGTTTTGGGCTGAGAACTACTGTTTTACTAATGGCCGAGGGGCTTATAATGATTTTCGGACTGAGTGAGGCCGAGGGCCATATGTGAGGTTATGCTAAGTGATATGTGAGGATACATTTATATGCGATGCGGTGGCTTGAGTGATGTGAGGATGAGTGCCGAGTGATGTGAGGCCGAGTGCCGAGAGATGATGCCACGAGGTAACTTGATATTGCACTTGGGCCATAAGAGGTACCTCCCAGAGTCTGCACACCCCCAGTGAGCGTCGTTGACGATATATGGATCGGGCTGCACGCTGCAGCCATATATGGATCGAGCTACACGCCGCATCGATATATGATACTATTCTGAGAGTGATCTCAGAGAGAGAGCCCGAGGGGCTAAGAGTGTTCTAAGAGTGAGCCCAAGTGGCTGGTACTGTTCTGAGATATTGCCTGAGGGGCGAACCTTTATGTGTTCATATTTCATATTTACTTGTCATTTTATTGGTTATACTGTGGTATGTGTGCCTGAGGGGCAGATTTTTGTGCTTATCAGCACTAACTCTTTTGCAATCATTGCGTAACTGTTGAAAAAAATCATTTTTAAAGAGGTTTAAACTGACTACGATATTTTCTAAAGAGTTCACAACTTCACTATTTTTCTCAAAGGATTTTACACTGCTTCTATACTGCATGATGATTTGATTTATGTTATTTCTTACTGCTAAGTTGTTATTTACCTTTATTACTCACTGAGTTGGAGTACTCACTTTACTCCCTGCTCTTTGTGTGTGGATGCATGTATTTATACACCCGGTAGCGAGTTTTTATCCGATTGGAGGCAGGGTTATCAGAGTTTAGCGAGGTAGCTATCAACATTCGCAGCACCACTTTTTTCTCTTTTCGTTCATCAGTCCTGTTTTGTATATGTCATACCTTGTAGTTGTATTTCTATTCTAATAGATGCTCATGACTAGTGACACCCTGATATCGGGCTGTGTTTGGGTTGTATTTTAGCATTGTTATGATATTATCTTTTGTTTATCATTATTAAATCATGTTTAGCATGTTTTATTGATGTTTAGATGTTTAACTTCAAATTGGTTATATGTTGGTTGGCCTTGTCTTCACGAGAGGCACCATCACGACCGGGTCTGGTTGTGAGATCGTGAAACTTTCATATCAAACTTGCTAGTTAGCATACACTTAGTAGAATTTATGTTGGCAATGTCATTACTCATTTTGAGCATATCATCCACATATAAGAAAATAATGACTATATGATTAATATACACACATTTATTACATTCATTTATCTTATATTCATTTGACAATATTGTTTGGTCAAATTTAGTATGCCATTGTTCGGGTGCTTGTTTAATCCGTAAAGGGACTTAACAAGTCTACAAACCTTCTTTTCTTTACCTGAAACCACAAACCCTTCAGGTTTTTCCATGTAGAGTTCTTCCTCCAACTCTCCATTTAAGAAGGCCTTCTTAATATCCATTTGATGAATTTCAAGATCATAAACTGCAGCTAATGGTACTAATGTTCGTATGGACATAATTCTTGTAATCGAAGAGTATGTATAAAAGTAGTCAAGACCTTCTCGTTATTTATAGCCTTTGACCATAAGTCTTTCCTAATACTTTTCAGTAGTGTTATCATCATTCATTTTACTTTTAAAGATGCATTTACAACCCAATGGTTTACTTCTAGGGGGAAGATAAACCAATTTCCATGTATGGTTGTTTAGCATGGATTATATTTCACTATTGACTGCCTCTTTCCATAATAATGATTCCGAAGAAGACATAACTTCTCTATACATTTGAGGCTCATTTTCCAATAATAAAGTCACAAAATCTGGTCCAAATAAAGTAGATGTTCTTTGATGTTTACTACGTCTTGGATCTTCCTGGTTAAGTGTACTTTATTTTGTTTCCTCCCGAGGTCATTTAGATCCATCACCAACGAACTCACATTTCTTTTTATAGAGATATGTATTTTCAAAGAACTCAGAATTATCTGATTCTATAACCATATTATTATGAATGTCGCGATTTTCTAATTTATGAACCAGAAACCGATATGATTTACTATTAGTTGCATATCCTATGAAAACACAATCAATGGTTTTCATTCCTATTTTTACACTTTTGGGTTTAGGAACTTGCACTTTTGCCAAACACCCCTACACTTTAAAATAATTCAAGTTGGGTTTCCTTCATTTCCATTTTTCATATGGAATGGCTTGTGTGTTGTTATGGGATACTCGATTTAGTATTCAACTAGCCATAAGAATGACTTCCCCCATAAGTTCTGTGCAAAACCAGGACTTATCAATAACGCATTCATTATCTCCTTTAATGAAAAATTCTTTCTTTCTGCAATCCCATTGGATTGGGCATGTAAGGGGTCGTTGTTTGATGAATAACGCCATATTCTAAACATATTTATTCAAAAGGAGATTCATATTCACCACCCATATCACTTGCTATCATTTTGATTTTCTTATTAAGTTGCATTTTAATTTCATTTTTGTATTGCTTGAATGCGTCTATTGCGTCATCTTTACTATTAAGTAAGTAAAGATGGCAATATCGAGTACTATCGTCAATAGAATTTATGAAATACTTCTTTCCACCGCGAGATGGTATTGACTTCATGTCACAAATATCTGTGTGAATTAGGTCTAAAGGATATGAATTCCTTTCAACCGACCTATAAGAATGTTTAACATACTTAGATTCCACACATACTTGACATTTTGATTTTTCACATTCAAACTTGGGCAATACTTTCAAATTAAATTTTTTCCGCAAGGTTTTATAATTGACATGACCCAAACGTATATTCCATAATTCATTTGACTCAAGTAAGTAAGACGAAGCTAAAATTTTATTATTATTTTCAACAACTATTACATTCAGCATGAAAAGGCCCTCTGTGAGGTAACCTTTTCCTATAGACATTTCATTCTTACCTATTACAACCTTATCGGAAACAAAAACACATTTAATACCATTCTTAACAAGAAGTCTAGTAGAGACTAAATTCTTCCTAATCTCGGGAACATGAAGGACGTTTTTCAAAGTCACCACTTTGCCGGAAGTCATTTTGAGAAATATCTCCCACATCCTTCAATCCTCGCCTTTGAAGCATTTCCCATAGAAATCATCTCATCGGATCCAATAGGAGCATAAGAAGCAAAAGCTTCTCAAACAACACAAACACGGCGAGTGGCTCAAGAATCAATCCACCACTCTTTAGGATTCTCCACCAAGTTGCATTCGAAAAGCAACAACAACAACAACAACAACAACTACCCAGTATATTCCCACCAGGTGGGGTCTGGGGAGGGTAATATGTAGACGAGCCTTACCCCTGCCCGAAAGGGCAGAGAGGCTGTTTCCAGTCGACCCTCGGCGTATAGGATAAAAAAGGGAAAGCTGCATTAAGAAACAAAAGTAAAATTAGAAACACAAGCAAGACAAAACAAAATAATAAAGCACAAGTACCCCCGCAGAAATAACGTAAATAATTATGGAAACATAAGCAACATAAATACAGTCGCATGCAATAATAACAAGTAGTAACTACCATACTAACAACCCTCTGGGGACATAAGCTAAAACACTAACACCTATGGGTAACCCTACTATCCCACACCCAACCCCGGGAAAGACGTACGGAGAACTCTATGAGCCCCTAGCCTACAATCCTGATTCATGTCCTGTCTAATCACCTCTCCCCAATGCTTCTTAGGCCTCCCTCTCCCTCGCCGACCACCAACAATCTCCAGCCGCTCGCAGCTCCTCACCGGGGCATCGGGGCCCCTCCTCCGAACATGCCCGAACCACCTCAGCCTCGCTTCCCGCATCTTCTCGTCCACCGGGGCTACCCCTACCTTCTGTCGAATAACTTCATTCTTGACCTTATCCAGCCTGGTGTGCCCACACATCCACCTAAGCATCCTTATCTCCGCAACCTTCATTCTCTGAACATGCGAGTTCTTCACGGGCTAGCACTCCGCCCCATACAACATCGCAGGTCTAACCACGGCTCTGAAGAATTTCCCCTTGAGTTTGTGTGGAATTTTCTTATCACACAGGACCCCTGAAGCGAGCCTCCACTTTGACCACCCCGCTCCTATCCGATGGGTGACGTCCCCGTCAATCTCTCCGGCCCCCTGAATCACATACCCCAGATATCTTACACTGTCCCTCTTGGCGATGGCCTGAGAACCAAGCATCACTTCCCTGCCTACCCCACTCGGCTCGTCGCCAAACTTGCACTCCAGATATTCTGTCTTAGATCTGCTTATTTTGAAACCCTTAGACTCGAGGATCTGTCTCCATATCTCTAACCTTTCACTAACACCGGCCCTAGTCTCGTCTATCAATATTATATCATCAGCAAAGAGCATACACCAAGGCACATCCCCTTGGATATGTCGGGTTAGAGCATCCATCACTAACCCTTGGTGGAGCCCCATTACCACAGGAAAATGGTCTGATTCGCCCCCCACCGTCCTAACCCTAGTCTTAGCTCCATTGTTCATGTCCTTGATTACTCTGATGTAGGCTTTTGGCACACCCTTCGCCTCCAAGCACCTCCATAGCACCTCCCTCGGGACCTTATCATACGCCTTTTCCAAGTCGATAAGCACCATATGAAGGTCCTTCTTCTTATCCCTGAATTGTTCCGCCATCCGCCTGACTAGGTGAATCGCCTCTGTGGTGGAGCGTCCCGGCATGAAACCGAACTGGTTCCTAGATATAGTTGTCGCCTCCCTCACCCGCGCCTCAATCACCCTCTCCCAAACCTTCATCGTGTGGCTTATTAATTTGATGCCCCTATAATTGTTGCAGCACTGGATGTCCCATTTGTTCTTGTACAAGGGCACCACTGTACTCCACCTCCACTCCTCCGGCATCCTTTTAGTCCTGAAGATTGCATTGAACAGCCTAGAGAGCCACTCCCCTCCAGCTTTACCCATGCACTTCCAGAGCTCCACCGGGATCTCGTCAGGCCCGGTCGCTCGACCCCTACTCATCCTACGCAACGCCCCTAAGACCTCCTCCACCCTGATGCGTCTGCAGTACCTAAGGTCTCTATGACGCTCTGAATGCCCCAACTCCCCTAGCTCTATGCTCCGAACCCCCTCCTTGTTAAGAAGGTCCCGAAAGTACGCCTGCCACCTCTGTTTGATTTGCGATTCCCCCATCAGAACTCTACCATCCTCGTCCTTGATACACCTGACTTGGTCTAGATCGCGTGCCTTCCTCTCCCTTGCTTTAGCCAACCGGAATAACTTCTTATCCCCACCTCTTTCCCCTGGTTCCTCATACATGCGACCAAACGCCGCATTTTTAGCTTCCGTGACTGCCATCTTAGCTTCTCTTCTCGCCTCTCTGTAGACCAACCTGTTCGCTCTCCGCTCCTCCTCGCTTGTGCTCCCTGCCAACCTAGCGAACGCCGCCTTCTTCACCTCCACTTTTCCTTTGACTGCCTCGTTCCACTACCAATCACCCTGATGTCTGCCTGAATATCCCTTAGCTACCCCGAGCACGTCCCGTGCTGCCCCCCTAATATAGTTCGCCGTCACTGTCCACATAGCGTCCGCTTCCCCATAACTTCTCCAAGCTCCGCCCTCCACTAACCTCCTTTCCAACTCCTGTGCTTTCTCCTGGGTGCCCCTCCGCTTCTTCTTTACCCAGAGACCGACGTCCATCACTAGTAGTCTATGAAGAGTTGAAAGAGACTCTCCCGGAATAACCTTGCAGTCCTTGCACAAGCCCCTATCGCTCCTTCGGATGAGGATGTAGTCAATCTGAGTCCTCGCCGTCAAACTCTTGAATCTGACCAAATGCTCCTCCCTCTTCCGGAATGTCGAGTTCGCAATCAGGAGCTCGGAGGCCCTGGCAAAATCAAGCAGCGAAGTGCCTCCTCCGTTCCTGACACCAAAGCCAAAGCCCCCGTGCACCTCGTCATATCCACCAGGCTCAGCCCCAATATGACCATTAAAGTCCCCTCCAATAACTAACTTCTCAGACTGGGGAATACTCCCCACCAGATCATCCAAGTCCTCCCAAAGGCGCCTTTTAGCCTCCTCATCTAAGCCTGCGTGCGGCGCATAAGCGCTGATGACGTTGAGGACTCCACCCTCAATAACTAGCTTAATAGACATTAACCTGTCATTCACTCGCCTAACCTCGACCATGGACTCCCTTAGGTCCGTATCAACCAAGATGCCCACTCCATTCTTACCCTTCTCGAGCCCAGAGTACCACAGCTTAAACCCATCAGCATCCCGCGCCTTAGTCCCTTTCATCATGCTTTTCAGCCATGTTTGCTTGACCCTTCTTCTTGTCTTTCTTCGGAGCAAGACACTCTGTAGATTTATTTCCTATTTTTCTACAGTTGTAGCAGTTTCCACTGAACCGCTTCTTGCTTGGGTTGTATTTCTGTCCAAAAGCCTTCTCCTCTTTTTGTTCTCTTCAACAATATTTGCTCCCATCATTTTTGAGTTTTCACGACCTCTCTTTTTAGAAGCTTTGTTGTCCTCTTCAATTGTCAACTGAACAATGAGATCTTCAAGGGACATCTCCTTGCGTTTGTGTTTCTACTAGTTTTTGAAGTCCTTCAACAAAGGAGGCAATTTCTCAATCATCGCTACTACTTGAAATGCTTCATTGATGACAAGACCTTCAATGAAATTTCTATTAGTAAAATTACTAAGATTATTGCTTTCAACATCACTATTAATTTGATTTATTCTTTCAACAAGGAGATCATGAATAATCACTTGTAATTATTGGACTTAGGTAATAACATACTTGTTACCTACCATTTTGTAGTCCAAAAACTTTGCAGCAACAAACTTTTTCAACCCGGCATCTTTGGTTTTGTATTTCTTTTTAAGCACAATCCACAGTTCCTTTGACGTTTCCACGCTACTGTAGACGTTATACAATGCATCCCGCAGCCTGCTTAGAATATAATTCTTGCACAAAAAATCTGAATGTTTCCACGCCTCAATCAAGAGAAACCGATCAGTTTCTGGAGATATATCAGACAATACAGGAACATCTTCCTTAATGAACTTCTGGAGGCTTAGAATAGTCAAATAAAAGAACATAATTTGTTGCCAACGCTTGAAATAAATTTCGAAATTCTTTTTGAGTTTTTCCACCGGGGCCAATGCTGCCAGTGTCGTTCGGTTTGTTGAGGTATGTGCAGTCACCATTGGAATAACTTGGTTCCCATTCGCATTAGTCATTTCTGTAAAAGATGACACAAACGTTAAAATCACGTAGATTTTAATAGAGTACAAAACCATAAAGGTTTTACTCTTCCAAAAACAGTGAGTACAAATACAGAAAATATATTTTAAATTCTTTAAGCTTGTTAGTATACTATATTTGTAAAATAATTCTGAAAATATAAATGAATATAACTAGAAATGAACATTAAAAAAATGAGAGAAAACCAATTCGAATCCACTGAATTCACAGTGTTTTCTTAAGGAATTTCATCTCGTTTTAGTACCAGAGGATATGGATTATTTCTTCCCAGGATAGAACGAATTACACACTGGTGTAGTGGTACTTCAAACCTAGTTTAGCAAACACAAATTTCGGTACCAAATCACACTTACTTTTTGCTTTGTTTGATGCTAAAAGTATGCATAAGAAGGAGAAGAAACACAGAAAACCGTAGTTAAATTCTGAGCAGAATAGTGTTGTAATTATAGCCAAAGTTGGGCTGAAATCTGAAGAGGTGCAACTCCAGAATAGCTGTTTCTACAAAATGGCCACAACATGAATGCCATTACATAAATTATTATTTACTCAATATTAAAGAGGGAAAATAAAGAGGAAAAATAGAAGGGTAGTTACTTTTCTATTACAAAAATAGAAAACTGAAATTTGGATAACTTAAATGGATTATATATTAATATTTTGTCATTAAAATAAACATTTAATAACGTTTATGTTAATATTTTACTATTAACAAATAAATTTAGTCCAAAAAAATTATCAATCATTCGATCATTTGACCAAATCCGAATCCAAATTCAAATACGAATCCGAAGTCGAAGCCTAAAAAAACCTTTTCCTCTTCCAATATAGGACAGTGTCCGTTTACCAAGGGGGAACTTAAAATTTCACTCAAAAATTTAAATTTCATTTCCCTCCATTTCCCATTCATCCTATTTTAAGTATTTAATATATTAATTAAATACATCCAAAACCCATAAATCTCCCACATGAATGGGTAATGGCTATATCACTGGAAGTATGCATGAAAAACTGTGTGATTCGCAAGTAAGGATTAATTGCATCTGGATAAGTAGGTTTCCTTTTGAACTTTCCGTAGTGAACTTATGTCGGATATACTTGATCAACCGGTAGATTTGATATCACTGAATTGTCTAACTTTAGTGTATACCTAGACAACCACAAGTCGTACAACCAATCCTTAACCGTCTTTGGTTCTCATTATTGTGTTCGTTTCAGCCATGAACACCGCATGGTTTCATAAGTGCATAGAGAACTGGCCTTATAGTGTTATTCTTGAAGCGGCTAACACTTCACACTTACATAGGTGATTCCTAAACGTGTCATCCCGTAGATATACTATTTGATATATCATGTATCAAATTTAAAAATCATTAAATGGCCTTAATGCTTTATCCTTGGTACTAAACATTGTCTCATCACGAGAATGAACCAAAAGTTTAGTTGATAATGTTGAACCATCATAAATGACTTTGTTTGATCTCTTTGAACCTAGATCTTGGAATTTCTAGTTTTCTAGGCAGAGTTACTGCCACTATGACTTGTTCTCGGCCACAGTCCCATTCCCCTTTGTGACTTCTCAACTACCTCTCTAGTTAGGACTTTTTTAAGTGGATCTGATACATTATCACTTGACTTTACATACTCAATCGTGATAATTCCTCTAGAGAGTAATTGTCTAACGATTTTATGTCTTCGTCGTATATTATGAGACTTAACGTTATACATAACACTCCCAGCCCTTCCAATTGTCACTTGACTATCGCAATGTATGCATATTGGTGCCAACGATTTGGGCCAAAATGGAATATCTTCCAAGAAATTATAGAGCCATTCAGCTTCTTCACCGGATTTACTAAGGCTATAAACTCATCCTCCATTGTAGAGCAAGCAATACAAGTTTATTTGGATGAATTCCAAAATACCGCTCCTCCACCATTAGTGAATCCATATCCACTTGTGAATTTGGAATCAGTTGATCAGGTGATCTAATTTTCATCACTGTAAACATCAATGACCGTAGGATATTTACTGTAGTGCAAAGCAAATTCTTGGGTATGTACTAAATATCCCGAAACTCGTTTCATGGCCATCCAATGATATTGGCTTGGATTGCCCGTATACCGACTCAATTTACTTATAACACAAGCTATATCTGGTTGTGTACAATTCATGATGTGCATTTAGCAACCCAACACACGAGCATAATACAATTGTGATATACTCTTGCCTTAGTTCTTTGCTAATGCAAGATTCACATCAATTGGAATTTTTGCAACTTTAAATCCCAATTGCTTGAATCTTTGAAGCATTGTCTTAATATAATGAGATTGTGACAATGCTAGACCTTGAGAAGTCTTATGGATCTTAATTCCCAGAATTAAATCAACAACTCCTAAGTCTTTCATATCAAACTTTCTAGTTAGCATACGCTTAGTAGAATTTATGTTGGCAATATCATTACTCATTATAAGCATATCATCTACATATAAGCAAACAATGACTATGTGATTTGAAACATTTTTAATGTACACACATTTATCACATTCATTTACCTTAAATCCATTTGACAATATTGTTTGGTCAAATTTAGTATGCCATTGTTCGGGTGCTCGTTTAATCCGTAAAGGGACTTAACAAGTCTACAGACCTTCTTTTCTTTACCTGAAACCACAAACCCTTCAGGTTTTTCCATGTAGATTTATTCCTCCAACTCTCCATTTAAGAAGGCCTCCTTAACATCCATTTGATGAATTTCAAGACCATAAACTGCAGGTAATGCTACTAATGTTCGTATGGACATAATTCTTGTAATCGGAGAGTATGTATAAAAATAGTCAAGACCTTCTCGTTATTTATAGCCTTTGACCATAAGTCTTGCCTAATACTTGTCAATAGTGTTATCATCTTTCATTTTCCTCTTAAAGATGCATTTACAACCTAATGGTTTATTTCTAGGGGGAAGATAAACCAATTTCCATGTATGGTTGTTTAGCATGGATTATATTTCACTATTGACTGCCTCTTTCCATAATAATGTATCCGAAGAAGACATAGCTTGGGTGCTTGTTTTCATCCATAAAGGGACTTAACAAGTCTACAAACCTTCTTTTATTGACCTGGAACCACAAACCCTTCAGGTTGTTCCATATAGATTTCTTCCTCCTACTTTCCATTTAAGAAGTCCGTCTTAACATCCATTTGATGAGTTTCAAGACCATAAACTACAGCTAACACTACTAACGTTCGTATGGACGTAATTCTTGTAACTGGAGATTATGCATTAAAATAGTCAAGACCTTCTCGTTGTCTATATTCTTTGACCATAAGTCTTTCCTTATACTTGTCAATAGTGCCATCATCTTTTATTTTCCTCCTAAAGATCTATTTAGAACCTAACGATTTATTTTTAGGAGGAAGATCAACTAATTCCAGTGTATGGTTGTTCAGTATGGATTCTATTTCACTATTGACTGCTTCAGTCCATAAGAATGATTCCGAAAAAGACATAGCTTCTGTAAATGTTTGAGGCTCATTTTCCAATACGAAAGTCACAAAATCTGGTCCAAATGAAGTAGACGTTCTTTGACGTTTACTACATCTTGGATCCTCCTGGTTAAGTGTACTTTCTTTTGTTTTTTCCTGAGGTCGTTTAGATCCTTCACCAATCGACTCATATTTCTTTTTATACGGATATATATTATCAAAGAACTCAGCATTATCCGATTCTATAACCGTATTATTATGAATGTCGGGATTTTTTGATTTATGAACCAGAAATTGATATGTTTTACTATTAGTTGCATATCCTATGAAAACAAAATCAATAATTTTCGGCCCTATTTTTACCCTTTTGGGTTTAGGAACTTGCACTTTTGCCAAATACCCCCGCACTTTAAAATAATTCAAGTTGGGCTTCCTTCCTTTTCATTTTTATATGGAATGGCTTGTGTTTTGCTATGGGGTACTCGATTTAGTATTCGGCTAATCGTAAGAACGACGTTCCCCCATAAGTATTGTGGCAAACCAGGACTTATCATTAATGCGTTCATCATCTCCGTTAATAAATAATTCTTTCTTTATGCAATCCTCTTGGATTGGGGCGTGTAAGGGGCCGTTGTTTGATGAATAATTCCATATTCTAATCATATTTGTTCAAAAGGAGATTCATATTAACCACCCCTATCACTTCTTATCATTTTGATGTTATTATTAGGTTGTGTTTCAATTTTATTTTTTGTATTGATTGAATGCGCATATTGCTTCATCTTTACTATTAAGTAAGTAAACATAGCAATATCGAGTATTATCATTAATAAAAGTTATGAATACTTCTTTCCACCGCGCGATGGTATTGACTTCATATCATAAAAATCTTTGTGAATTAAGTCTAGAGGATTTGAATTCCTTTTAACCGACTTATAAGGATGTTTAACATACTTAGATTCCACACATACTTGACATTTTGATTTGTCACTTTCAAACTTGGGCAATACTTCCAAATTAATCTGAAGCCGAAGCCGAAGCTGAGCTGAGCGAGCTACGACTACGTCCTGAGGCTTGCCTTCTTCTCAACTATTTAAGAGCTAGAAGAAGAGCAATTGCTTATATACCCATAAAAACCTCTTCCTCTTCCAATATGAGACAATGTCCATTTAACATGGGGAAGCTTAAAATTTCACTCAAAATTTCAGTTCCCTCCATTTCTCATCCATCATCTTTTAATTATTTAATATATTAATTAAATACATCCAAAACTCAACGACATTTTCTAACAGACTACTAGAGTCATGAATGCGCTAATAAAGAAAGGAATCGAGGAAGAGAACCTTAACTTAAAGCAAGTTTACAAGAAGCTCTCGCTATTATTATTAGAATTCTCAAACCGGTGATTATATCATCACAAAAGATATATCAGTTCATGCATGTGCAACCCCATTGTTAAGTTAAACCATGTCCTTGCACATAACGAAACAAGAACGAAGTAGGACAACAAAGCTATGGAAAAAAAAAACAAAACAAAAAGTTTTTCTGATATAAACTGCATGTATCTCTACGTGCAGGAAGTATCGTCGAATTGAAGGGTTTCTTTGGTGTAAGATAACCCCAAAAAATTCCACCGGCTTTGCTAGCTGCACTGCCAAAGTAACTCTATGCACAAGTTGGTGGTATTTTAGGTACCCCTTGACGTTGTAATTCTCCCAACACACTGTCCACAGCGGGAGGTTTCAGTCCGAGGGGAAGTGGCAGCCATGGCTTTGATAAAACATCTCCAATAGCCGCATCTATGCTCTCCTTTGACTGTTAGTATTCATAAATATGTTAATAAAACATATTGAAAAGCTTTGAAAGGGTACTAATGTACTGAGCAAATATACATTAAAATAAAAAAGAAGGTTCCCCGATTGAATATGAGCACTACTACTATACGTTGATACTTAGTTTAACAATGACCGACATGGAAACTATAATATATATGTACCAAGTTTAGCAAATAGAAAAGATCTTGACTATGCATGCTTAAGGATTTAGCTTATATGTGATGCTATAAATTGATGACTTTTGTTTTATTAATGTTTTAACCAATTATAGTTTGTCACATGCTTCATTTTTCAGGTTACTAATCTCCTTATTATGAAAAGTTGTCCTTTGTCAATATTTTCTTTGGGTACTATTCGTGGTGTATAAAAGTTAAACTCTATTCTTAAAGTAGCTAGTAGGAGTAATAAATTGTGCATGTACATGTGTGCCAAAAGTGTTGCAAGTGTCCCTACCTTGACAAGTAAGGATTGAACCTCATAAGAAGTACAAATTCAGTAAGCATATTAGCTTATTGCATGATGCCGGAGTGAAAAGGCATTCAAGTGCGTGGTCCGTTTCAAATGACCAAGTAAATAAAATTAATGTACGTACTTTCTTATTTTTAACAATTTGTACAATGCATGAACTAAATCAAGAATCATGCGAGAAGCTAATTAAGGAGAGAGAGAGAGCATACAGGATGAAAGCCACAAGGAGGTTTAGGAAGTGGTTGTCCAGCTCCGGCGACGACAGTTCGAACGCCAATGCCGGGGTCTACTTTGTACATGGCGGCAGGGGATGGAATGCCTGGGACTGGATGAGGAACAGGATATCTCTGCATCAAATTGTTCTGACTATATAAGCCAAACTTTTTTAAAATATAGTACTATAAATGCCAAGAAACACATGGTCTGTATTTACATAAATCCAAAAGTAATTAAATTGCATACTTTCTGAGAAGCAATAATTCAAAGAGCAATATAATGATTAATTGATTAAATAGTTACCGTTGGTGCTATAGGTGCTGGAAAGTAAGTAGTTCCTGGGGTAAGAGAATTTGGTACCTGCAACAATAGAAAAAGAGAATTTGTCATTTTATTCTTATAGTCAAACATAATCATTTCTAAGTAAAATGTTTAATTTTAAGGCCAAACGTGTTATTGCTAATATCTCACTTACAGTTACTTCATTTATGTTTCTACAAAAGCATACACTTTTTTTGTTCTTGTTTAATTTTTTGAAAAATAATCTTTCCATATTAAGCCATAATATAATTAAGTAACTAAAATCATACTTTTTGTAACGACATAACTTCTAGATGGACGAGAGGTAGTCACATAGTTCAACATATATACAGCTTCCGCCCAACAATTCAAGTTGATGTAGTTTTTAATTTCCTAATTTATAAGATGACATATTGGTAATTTACCATCAGAGGATTGCTCTGATGGTAAGTAACCTCCACTTTCAACCGATAGGTTGTGAGTTCGAGTCTCCCCAAGAGCAAGGTGGGAAGTTCTTGGAGGGAAGGATGCCGGGGATCTATTTGGAAACAGCCTCTCTACCCAAGGGTAGGGGTAAAGTATGCGTACATACTACCCTCCCCAAACCCCACTAAGTAAGATTATACTGGGTTGTTGTTGTTGTTGTATAATATGACATATTGGATTCCGTTGTCAACTGCCCCAATCAGAAATAGTTCATTGCTCCGGTCAAGAATCATTTATCCAGCATAGGCTATATGAGCCCTTAATAGTTTACCGAATAAATTGATAACCCTCTTTGTCTATCTTCGACATATATGGATTTTTCAAAACTCGATAGACATGCAAAATAGAAATGCTATTCCATTTGGAACAAGGCGTGTGATAAAAGATAGAAAAATTAAGGAAAAAGAACTCACCGGTTGATGATGTGGATGCCAAAAAGAAGGATCTGCAGGTGGTTCAGGATGAAGATGAGGAGGAGGATGAACAGCAGGTGGCCAAACTGGCGATGGATGCTGGTGAGGAGAAGGTGAAGGTGCTAAATGCTTAGGCCACATGTGCATATATGATTGTTCGAAAGATGGATGACCCCATACATGTAAGGGTCTAAAATGAGGCATTGGAGTTGCCATCTGAGGAGGAGGAGGAAAGCCAATAGTCGGCGCAGGCCATGGGTTCATCTCTTTCTTTCCTCCTCCCCCTCCGCCTGCTGCACCGCCGTAGATTTGCCTTCTTTGACTCCAGCTCGCCGCCTCCGCTTCTCTTGCAAGTAAATGCTTCCTATGGGATCGATATTTCTGCACATTCAACAATTTCAATCAAACTACTTGAACTCGATATTCCGGGGGATGATTACAATTTTGAAGATGCAGTATTTATAAGGAAACGTTTGTAACAAACGAGAAGGGAGTCTTGATATAACTCGTATAGTTATTGCGGATCTAAATAATTACTTGTGGTTTCTCAAACACACATTATCTTTGATAAGAATTAGTAAATTTACATAGACAATTATAAAAATATTAGATAAATATTAAATGAGCACACACAACTAAATTCCTTTTTCCTCTTTTTTCAAAATTTTTATCACACACACAACTTTAAAATTCTGGATACTTCATGTGACCAGGGTAGTCACGAGTTCGAGCCTTGAAAATAGCCTCTTGAAAAAATATAGGGTAAGACCGTTGTGGTCCGACTCTTTCGCAAACCTCACACATAGCGGAAGCTTACTGTATCGGACTGCCCTTTGGGGGTAACAAACCACTTAGCAAGTCATCTTTTTATACTTAAGTTAGTACATTCATATATATGCTTTAGAAATTTGAACCCAAGAGGAAAGGAGGATCTTTGCTCTGGAGTGTTTCTAATTTGAGCAAAGCAGAAAACTTCATATTTTCAGATGAAATCTGCTTCTCTCTTTAAAGAATGCTATGCCATTTGGGATTAGAGAACAAGGAAAAGTATACAAATAATAGTACGTATTCATACTTTTCATCTTTGTCTAATATATTCCCTTTCCAAATGCAATGGAACAGCTATGCCCAGAAAGGAGGACCGTTTTCTTTAACCATAACGAAAATAAAAAGTAAAGTGCAAAACTTAACAACAACAACAACCAGTATAATTTTATTTAGTCGGGTCTGGGGAGGGTAGTGTGTACGCAGATTTTACCCCTACCCTGGATAGAGAGGCTGTTTTCAAATAGACCCCTGGTATTCTTCCCTCCAAGAACTTCCCACCTTGCTTTTGGAGAAACTCAAACTCGCAACGTCTCGGTTGAAAATGGAGGTTGGTAACAGAAAGTTATAAAAGGAAAGGAAGAAGATTGAATACCTGGAGATGGCTGGCAATGTTATGGCGAGTGAGACAATCGATTCCCATAATTTCCAAAATTCTAGATGGGACTGCCTTATCTATACCTAGCTGCTCTACTGCTTGTACAAATCTCCTGTGCAATTCTGGCGTCCAATCCACCTTCACACAGTTCAAGAAAATTCCAAAGTTTATCCACAAAACTCAAGCCATCAAAAATAGAACTTAAAAAAAAAAAAAAAAAACTTCCTTTAGTTTCATAACAATGTACTACTATTAAATAATTAGTACTATAAAAAATTGTACTTCCTAACTTTACTATCAATTATTCTACGTTTCTAACATAGGATTTGAGAGACACCGACGATTTCTCGTGAAGTTTGCTTCCCATTTGTGAAATCCCATAAATATGATAGAAGAGTTAGGTCATTTCCTATATATTTATCAAAGGTCGAAAAAATGATTAATATTTTTATCTTCTCTTTTTCTCTTTACCTTAACTTTCCTCTTCCCTTGAGGATTATTCTTGGATTGAGCAGATGACTTTTTGCCTTTATCACTTTCTTTATGCACAGGATTCTGATTCACTGGTGGAGCAGATTCTTCACTCTTTTGACTAACAATTTCTTCTCCCTGATAATTTGGGCTCGTTAACCCCGAACCAAGATCCGAAGCTGAAACTGATGATGCCTTTTCCACTTCTTTTCTTAAACAACTCTCTTGTTCAACATTTTTTATAGTAGTAGGAGTAGAGATATTATAGTTGTTCACGTCAGATTCATCGCCACTACTAACTGAAAATTCAGCAAAAATCTCAGCGTCCATCTCCAAATCAGCTAGCAAATCTCCGTCATTGATCCCAACAAAAAGGTCATCAAAATCAATACCGTCGAGCAAATTCTCACCCATAAAATCTGGAAAATCGTCACCTCCTCCGATCGTGAAACTTTCCATCTCGTTACCCCTTTCATCTTTGTTCCTTGTGTTACTCAAAGATGACACAGCAAGCATTACAATAACACAGTAACCAAAACACGTAATTATTTGAACTGCAGTTTCGTGAATTTACGTTGCATGCCAAAACTTGAACAAAACCTAGAAGCTGAGGAAAATGGTTTAGTTTATGGGGAGTATATATGCCGAAAATGGTTTATGTTTGATTTTGAAAAATGTCTTGCTATTTCCTTTTTGTTGTTAGAAATAGTAGTACTAGTAGTGTAAGTATAGGGAGCGTGGAGAGCGAAAGATTTAATCTACACCACAACTTGTGTAAAGGGGTGTCTCTAAAATTTGTAATTTTCTTTTTGTTTTGTCTTGTTCTTGTTTGGAAATAAATATTAGTTTTCAGTATTAAAGGGGTTTGTGGATGGTCTTTTTTTGACATAGAAAAAATCTTATAAAAAAGTGATGGTGAGCTGTTTTATTAGATTTCGTTTAGTATTAAATTGAAAGAGCCTGAGGGATGAAAGGTTGCAAGTTGATGACAGTAAAGTCGGACATGGTAGGGCTGTGCTGGAAGTGGATTTATATATGTATTATGAGCTCATCTATATCTGTTGAAACAGTAAAAATAAAAATAAAAAGATATTGTCATGTATTCGGTCATATTGCATGCATTCTCAACCTGTGTTTGCTTTAATTACAATAAATTCTCGCTTATATAATTAAGTTTGTATGTTGTATAGAAACTTTTCCTCGAAAAGAGACCTTTGAGTTTTCTTGTGAGTTGAATTGTCAAAGTCGAAAAGACTCTAAATTAAATTAATATTATGATTATTTATGCGGCAAATTTTCATGTAATATGAGAAAAGGTTTAAATTTACCTCTTGTTATATACTTTGAGTCTAAATATACTTCTGCAATAATACTATTGATTTAAATATATTCCTTTTATTATTAAGTTTGTCCAAAGTAGACATTATATGCGTCAAAATTAGATTTAGTTTAGCGAATGTGGACGGACGGGATGAGGCCGAGGTCGGAACCGTGTATGGTTCACTGCCAAGGAGTCGCCCAAAGGGAGAGATCGATGTCGAGGTCAAGTAGAGAACAAACAGATTCAGCAGTTAGGATATTCTTATAGTTGCGAGCGGGAATATTCTATAGAATATTCCACCGCTTTGCACTTTTTTAGGGTTCTCTAAGGATATTTATCAGTGAAACCTTCAACATAACCTCGTCAACCATGTAAGACACATCTCGAACCTTCCTGTCAGCATAATTTTTTTGCCTCGATTTCATGGTACAAAGCCTCTCCTAAATCCTTTCACCTTGTCTAAAACATCATTCACCAAGTTTGTCCCAAATAGCCTAGCCTCACCCGGCTCGAACCAACCAACTGGAGATCTATACCACCTCACGTACAAAGCCTCATATGGAGCCATCTGAATACTCGACTAGTAGCTGTTGTTATAAGAAAACTATACAAGTGGTAGAAACTGATCCCATGACCCTCTAAATACAATGATACAAGCACGCAACATTTCCTTCTAATATTTGAATAGTGCGCTCAGAGTGCCCGTCCATCTGAGGGTGAAAATCTGTGCTCAACTTAACATGAGTACCCAACTATCGCTGAACAGACCTCCAAAATTGAGATGTAAATTGAGGTTCCCTATCTGAAATGAAGGAAACTAGGATACCATTCAAACAAATAATCTCCCGAATATAGATCCCTGCCAACCGCTCTGAAGAATAGGTAGTACACAGAGGAATAAAGTGCGTGGATTTGGTCAGCCGATCCACAATCACCCAAATAGCATCCGCTGAAGCAAGCCACACGGTCTAACTATAAAGTCCATAGTGATCATCTCCCACTTCTACTCTGGAATATCCATCCGCTGAAGCAAGCCACCCGGTCTCTAATGCTCATATTTCACCTGCTGACAATTGAGACACCGAGCTACAAATCCCACAATGTCTTTCTTCATTCTCCTCTGCCAATAATGTTGCCGTAAGTTCTGATAAATCTTCGCGGCACCAGATGAATCGAATACCGCGAGCTATGGGCCTCCTCAAGAATCAACTCCCGAAGCCTATCTATATTGGGCACACAAATCTGGCCCTGCATCCTCAATAATCCATCATCACCAACGGTCACATCTCTAGAATCATCATGAACTCTGTTTTTAAGGACAAGAAAATGTAGATCATCATATTGTGCTATCTAATTCGATCGTATAAGGAAGACCGAGAAGCCACACATGCCAATGCCTGATTAGGCTCTGAAATATCCAGCCTCACGAACCGATTGTCCAAGGCCTAAACATCAACTGCAAGAGGTCTCTCTCCAACTAGAAAAAATGCCAAACTCCCCATACTCATCACCTTTCGTCATAAAGCATTGGCCACCATATTGGCTTTCCCCATATGGTACAACATAGTGATATCATAATCCTTATGCATTTCCAACCACCTCCACTGCCTCAAATTAAGATTCTTCTATTTGAACAAGTGTTGGAGGTTACGATATCAGTAAACACCTCACAAGACACACCATACAAGTAATGCCTCCAAATCTTCAACACGTGAACTATGGCGCTAACTCAAAATCATGAAAGAGGTAGTTCTTCTCATGGGGCTTCAACTGACGAGAAGAATAAGAAATTACTCTACCCTCCTGCATCAACACACAACCAATACCAACTCTCGAGGCATCACAGTACACGGTAAATAAACCTGAAGCTGATGAAAAAACCAACATTTGAGTTGCGATCAAAACGACCTTGAGCTTCTGAAAGCTCTCCTTACACTCGTCCGACCAAACAAATGAAACACCATTCCGAATTACCTTGGTCAAGGGCGACGTGATAGATGAGAATCCCTAAACAAACAGAGGATAATAGCATTCCAAACAAAGAAAGTTGTGAATCTCTATGGCTAAGGACGGTTTGGGCCAACTCTAAATCGCCTCTATCTTCTTCGGATCGACATGAATACCCTCACTAGATAGCACGTGCCCCAAGAATGCCATTGAACCGAACCAAAACTCACACTTGCAAAATTTCACATAAAGCTTACCCTCTCTAAATCTTGACAACACAAATATCAAATGCTCTGCGTGCTCCTCCTAGCTACGCAAATACACTAGAATGTCATCAATGAAGACTATGACAAATAAGTCGAGATACGACCGAAACATGCTATTCATCAAATGCATGAACGTTTTTGGGGTATTGGTTTGCCCAAATGATATCAACAAGAATTCATAATGACCATATCTGGTTCTGCACGATGTCTTAAGAATATCTTAGTCACTGATCTTTAACTGGTGATAACCTAAATGGATATCAATCTCGGAGAACACTCTCGCTCCCTGAAGCTGGTCGGATAAATCATCAATGCGAGGCAAAGAATACTTGTTCTTAACTGTTACTTTGTTCAATTGCCTATAATCAATGCACATCATCATAGTGTCATCCTTCTTCTTCACAAATAGAACCGGCGCGCCCCAAGGCAATACTCTAGGCTAAATATACCCCTTTTCAAGGAGTTCCTATAGCTGCTCCTTTAACTCTGCTGGTGCCATACGACACGACAAAATAAAAATGGGCTGAGTGCCCGACACAGATTCAATACCAAAATCAATATCACTGTCTGGAGTCACACCTGGCAGGTCTGTAGGATATGCATCGGGAAAATCTCCACAACTGGAACAGAATCAACACTAGGAGTCTCTGCGCCGACATCCCTCACAAAGGCTAGATACAAAAGACAAACCCTCCCAACCATACGTAGGGCCTTCAAGAATGAGATTACCCTACTGGTAACATAATCAGACAAACCTCACTACTCAATCCGTGGCACATCCGGTATACCCAATGTGACTATCTTGGCATGACAGTCCATAATAGCACGACACGAAGATAGCCAATCCATGCTCAAAATAACATCCAAATCCACCATAAATAATAATAAATGATCCACTCGGGTCTCCAAACCCCCAATAGTCACCACACACGACCGGTACACACGGTCGACAACAACAGTATCCCCAACCGAGGTAGATACATAAACAGGTAAAGTAAGAGACTCATAGGGTGTACCCAAATAACGAGCAAAGCATGATGACATATAAGAAAAGGTGGAATTGGGATCAAATAATACAAAGGCATATCTGTGGAAAATCGAAACAATACCTGTAATAATAACATCAGAAGAAATAACATCGGGTCTATCTGGGAGTGAATAGAAATGGGTGTGGCCGCCGCCTGATCGACCTCCCCTCTAGGACGATCCCTATCTGAGTGATCTCCACCTCTAGTTAGTTGGGCAGGTGGTGATGACGTAACTGGTGCTGAAGCTGATGATTGACCTCTCTGTTGGGATAAACCCACAAGAGGACGAGGACACTACCTCTACATATGACCCATCTCTCCATACTCATAGCAACTTCCAGGTGCTGGAGAAGGGAACTGAAGGGTACCCCTAGCACCTGAATGACTAGCTGATGCACATGGCATCGAAGAGCCCTAAACTGATGGAGCATCGGACAAAATCTAAGCTGGAAGTGCACTAAGTGATGACTGGCCCTGCTGAGAGCTATGGCAACCATGACCCAATGACGCCCCACAATAACCTAGGTGAGTTGGCTGACCATGCCTAAATGGATGTCCTTTGTCGTGCTGAAACTAACCTCTTGAAGGAGTAATATTATAACTACTAGATCCTCGAGGCATCTTCGCCTCCCTTTCTTCTCGCTCCTGGTGATGGACTGACTCAATCTCTCGAACAATGTCTACAACTTCCTCAAATATAGCACCTGACACTCGTTCCCTAGTTATGAGAACTCGAAGATGGTAGGTGAGGCCATCAACAGACCTCCTGATCTTCTCTCTCTCTCTCTGTAGCAACCAGCCAAATAGCATGTCGAGCTAACTCTAAGAACCTCATCTCGTACTGAGTAGCAGTCATATCCCCCTTTCTTAGCTGCTCAAACTGCCAATGCAACTCCTCCCTATGGGACTGTGGAAAATAATTCTCCAAAAATATAGCGGAGAAATACTGCCTAGTCAAAGGTGCCGAACCAATAGGCCTACACCTCACATACTCCCCCCCCCCCCCACAAAGTGAAAGCATCTCCGATAAACTAAAAGGTCGTGAATGCAACCCCGCTGGTCTCTAAAATACCTCTAGTGCGAAGAATCCTCTAACATATGTCTAAGAAGTCCTGGGCATGCTCTCCCTTAGCACCACTGAAAGTAGGAGGCTAGAGTCTTCCAAACCTCTCCAATTTATGCTGCTCGTCCTTTGGCATAACTGGAGCTACATACCTCTGAGTATCTACCACCGACTGAGCTAATGGTGCCTCCGGTCTCTGCACTCCTTGAACCACCAGATTAGGTGTGCAGGCGGCAGGAGTTTGAGAGCCTCTCCCTGCCTGAGAAGTGGCTGTGATAGTAGAGACTGCGACCGCCTGAGCAAGACTCGTACATACTAACAAAATCTAGGCCAAAGTCTCCTAAAGACCCGGAATCACAATGGGCACAGCTGATGCTGTTGGAGTGTCCACAACTAGGACCTGTTCTTGAACTAGGGCGGCTGGTGGATCAGCAGGTCTTGCCCCAGCTGTTGCGTAGGCTGCACCTCTACCCCTACCACGGCCTCGACCATTTCCTCAGCCATTAGTAGCTCCAGTTAGTGGTACTAGTGGTCGTCAATCCTGACCGGTAGCGCATGTCCTCACCATCTGTGAGAGTAAAATAATAGAAACATAGTTCTCGGATCAACAAATTCACACAACAAGAATTTCAAGAATATGGAATTTTCCCAAAGGTTCTGTAGCCTCTCGAGAATAAATAGAGTCGTCTTCGTACCGATCCGCAAAACTCTACTAAACCTGCTCATAACTTGTGAGACCTATGTAACCTAGGCTCTGATACCAACTTGTCACGACCCTGAACCCAAACTCGGTCGTGATGGCGCCTCTCGTGAAGATAAGGCCAGCCGATACACTTCCCATTTACTTTATGCAGTTAAAATAATAAATACCAAGTCATTAAAAGATATAAAAATCCTAAAATAACAGTATAAGTTGCGAAATTAAAAACCAACATAGCCCGACATCGGGGTATCACCAGTCATGAGCATCTATCGATTTACTACAAGTCTGAGAGTCTACTCCAATACTACATAATTGAATAAAAAAGGAAATAAAACAGAGGGAAAATGCACTGGGCTGCGAATCGCCAAACAGCTACCTATTAAAACTCCGAAGACCTGCTGGAACTATCAACCCTCAGTAGCAGGACATGTAGCGCTCGAATCTGCACAAGGGGTGCAGGGATTAAAGTGAGTACTCCAACTCAGTGAGTAATAACAATAAATGAAGACTGAGCGATATAAAATTACGTTAAACACAACAATAAGCTATAAGAGGCAGAATAAAACTAGTAAACACAATTAAACGGCGAAATCTCATGAAAACACCTTATTAAACAGTTAAAAATTAAAGAAAAGCAGCTAGAAAAGTAAAAACACAAGAACTGTCCCTCGGGCTCAGTAACAATAATAGAATCAGCCCCTCGGGTAATATCACAGAACAATACCAGCCTCTCGGGCTTTATCTTATATCACAATGGGTACATGTTCTTACTGGGGGTGTACAGACTCCGGGCCCCTTACGACCCAAGCTTAATATCAAGCCATATCTTGGCATTGTAAATAGGATCTCGGCCTCATATCAATCACAAGCCACCTTGTAGCGTACAATCTCGGGCCCTTGGCCTCATTATCATAATAAGTACATCTCCTCTACGGCATGCAGCCCAACCCAAAAGTATCCTCACAATACAGGCCCTCAGCCTAATCAGTCAAAATCTCATACGCCCCTCGGGCATCAGTAAAATATGAAGCTCACCTCAAAATATCTTTAAAAATATCACTTTATGGTGTTTAAATAGAATAACATAACTGAGTTTTGCAAAAAATAAAAATATGGCATGATTGAGGACAAATATGAAATCAAACAGTGAGAAAAATCCCCAAAGGGTCCAAACAGTTGGCACGAAGCCCAAATACTGCATTTAGCCCAAAACGTGGAAATATCAAATAATTTGTTATTAAGTACGCAGCAACAAAGTCATTTCGGATGGGCTTAGTCACAATCCCTAATGGTGCATGACCCGCGCTCTTCATCTAGCATATACGTCACCCCAACATAGCCAAACATTGTATATCTAGGGTTTAATACCCTCAGGACATCATTTAAAGTCATTACTTACCTCAATCCAGCCCGAAATCTAGCTCGCAATGCCTTTGCCCCTCGAATCGATCTCCATATGCTCCAAATCTACTAAAATCAGAACGTAACCATTAATTTATGCAAAAGGGCCGAAGCCCACTCGAAAATAATTGAAAAACATCACAAATCCCGAAATTACCAAAACTCGACCCCAGCCCAACATCTCAAAATTTGATAAAATTCATATTATTAGATTCCTTTTCTCCCCACGAGTTCCTATATATCAAAAGTTCTAAAATCCTATTCACAAATGGTCTTCCAAATCCTCATTCAAATTCCTAGGTTTATAAGCCCTAGTTTCTCTAATTTTACCTTTAATTATAGCTCTAATCCGAGCATTAATACCATAGAATAGAGTTTTTAGGTCCAAAATTCTTACCTCAGCGACTTCTCATTGAATTATCTCTTCAAAATTGCCCACAACTCCCAAATTCGTGTTTAAAAGTGAAGAAACGCTCTAAAAATCGCGAAGAAGTAAATATAACATTCTGACCCAAGCATTTCTACATTTACGGCCAAACCAGTACCGCATCTGTAGTCCTGACAACTGCATCTATAGTCTTGACAACTGCATCTACTGTCCTCACTTAAGTCCGCCCTTTTCTACATCTCTGATACATAGCCCACACCTACGCCACCACAGGTGTGGTTCACCAACGCTTCTACAGTTTCTACCAACTCCACCAGCTTCCATTTCTACGACCAATCTTTTGCATATGTGGCGTCACATCAGCGGTCCCCAATCCACTGGTGCGGAAATACCAGAAGCAGCACAATTTGCAACTGCAAAAATTTCTCAAACTCCCTGTCAACTATCCGAAATTACCCCGAGGCACCTGTGACCTCAACCAAAAATAAAAACACATCTCATAACCTTATTCAAACTTGTACAAATCTTCAAAACACCTCAAAAAGTATCAAAACCACCAAAACACATCAAATTCAAGCCTAAGATTCTAAAATCTTCTGCATTCCGCATTTGATCAAAAAAGTATACCAAACCATGTCCGGATGACCTGAAACTTTTCATACACATCCCAAATGACATAACGAAACTACTCCAACTTTCGGAATTCCGTTCGCGTCCCTTATTTCAAAATCTCACCTACCAATCGGGAATCGCCAAATACCAACTTCGCCAATTTAAGCCTAAATATACTCCGGACCTCCAAAACTCATTCTGATCATGCTCCTGAGTTTTAAATAACCTCTCAAAGCTAACCGAACCATCGGAACTCAGATCTGGTCCCTCTATCACATAAGTCAATATCCGGTTGACTTTTCCAACTTAAGCTTCCTAAAAAGAGTCTAGTGTCTCAAACCTTTCCAAATCCTTTCTGAACTCGAGCCAACCAACCCGATCACATGTAGAACCGATTAACAAAGCAATAAGAAGCATAGATGGGGAAAATAGAGTGGTAACTCATGAGACTACTGGCCGAGTCGTCACAATTGTCAACCAAGTCACAAGGACTTTCCAAATCAAAGAACAAAGGCTACAAAAATATTAGGCAGAAATTCATAAGCTGCTATCCTAGTTCGGCAAGTGAAAACTTGACCAAATGCCCCAAGCTAAAAACATCGAAGCGCATGGCCTCGCCAAATTAACAACAGCCACCAAGAACATTGACGAAAAAGAAAACTTAGTTGCCCTCCCGCGTTCTTCAATAGACTAAATCGAGGTACGCAAGCACAATCGTATTATGTCATATTTGAAAGAAGCCAAGAAGCGTCGAATGCAGGCGGCTAGATACAGTGTCATCAACCATAAATTATATAAAAGAACGTTTGTTGTTCCCCTTGCGAATGCCTGCGACCAAATAAAACTAGGCGTGTCCTCGAGAAAGCGCACGAAGGCCACTCTAGATCCCATACTAGTAATCGATCCCTCATTCGATGCCTCCTAAAGGCAGGCTACTATAGGCCCGCCATGAGAAAGGTAGTCGCCAACTTCGTTAGAAAGTGTGAACAATGCCAAAAATACGCTCCAATGATCCACCAGACGAGCGAACACCTCCACTCATCCGTATTGCCTTGGAAGTTCATCAAATGGGGGATGGATATAGTCGGACCCCTCCGAGCAAGACGAGGTAATATACAATTTCTTTTGGTTTTAGTTGGCTACTGTTTCCAAATGTGTAAAAGAAGGTGCATTCGCCCAAATATGCGAACAGAAAGTTATCACATTCATATGAAGGTATATCATATGTCGCTTTAGCATCCCCAAAGAAATCAGTTGTGACAACGGACCCCAAGTCACTGGGAAAAAGATTGTTCAATTGTTAAAGAAATGTCACATCAAACGAATACTCTATACTCCATATCACCCTGCAGTCAACGGTCAGGCGAAGTCCTCCAACAAATTAATACTGAATATCATGAAGAAAAAGCTTGAGGATTCCAAAGGATTGTGTATGGAATTGATACGTAAGTGCTATGGGAAAAATGCACTAGGCCGAAAACCAGAAAGGAGAAACGCCAAATTCACTAGTCTATGGGACTAACGCAGTGATACCGGTCAAAGTCGGACAACCAATTCTAAGATGCTCCAACGAGAGTTGATCATGTAACGATGAAAGCAGAAAGCAAGACCTCGGCAAAACAGATGAGTGAAGAGACATGGCCTAGTAAGAATGATAGCTCAAAAATAGTAAGCAGAATGGTACTACAACAAAAAAGCCAAAGTTAAAACACTCAAGGTAGGGGACTATGTACTCAAAGCCAAAACACAAGCGAGCAAACACCATACAAAATCACGGCAACCGCAAACAAAGGATCATTCCAGCTAGAAACAATGGAGGGAAAATTACTACCAAACAATTGGAACGTCTCCCATCTCAAATAGTTCACTCCTGAAAAGGGACGTCCTCCAAATTGTACTCTTTTTCCCTTACCCGAGTTTGTCCTAATTGAGCTTTTTCGGGGAAGTTTTTAATGAGGCGACAAAGGGGGTATCTCAGATTTTTAAGTATTAAGCTCATCGCCCAGCCTATTGACTACTTCTCTAGGCCGAGTGATGAACGGACTAGATAGACTGGGGCTCCTCAAATGTGTCTACGACTGAAAAAAATGTAATATTCTCCAATAAATAAAAAAAGCAATGACATTCTCACATACCTTCACAAAATTTGCACATCACGCCAACACAAAGGAAACCTATATTCGACCTCGCTCGAATCGATCTACATTTGACCTTGCTAAAATCGATCTACATTCGACTTCGCTCGAATCGATCTACTTCTGATCTCGCTCGAATTGATCTACATTCGGCCTCGTTCGAATCAGCCTACATTCGACCTTGTTCGAATTTATCTGCATTTACCCTTGTTCAAATTGATCTATATTCAACCTTGCTTGAATTGATCTATATTCGACCTTGTTCAAATTAATCTGCATTCCACCTTGTTCGAATTAATCTACACTCGGCCCCGTTTGAATTAATCTTCAGTCAACCTTATTTGAATTAGCCTATATTTTACCTCGTTTGAATTAATATGCATTCGACCTCATTCAAATTAGCCTATATTAGATCTCATTCGAATTAATCTGCATCCGACCTCGTTCGAATCATCCTACATTCAACCCCTTCGAATTAATCTACATTCTACCTCGTTCAAATAAATCTACACTCAACCATGTTTGAATTAATCTACATTGGACCTCATTCGAATTAGCCTACATTCAACCTCGTTCGAATTAATCTACATTTGACCTTGTTTGAATTAGCCTACATTCGACCTCGCCCGTAACTTACACTAGACTCCATCTGAATCAATGATCTCGTTCGAACCAAACCAAAATTCAAGGACTTCCTCAAAAAAAGAGAAGGGAAGCTAGAAATAAACAAAAAAAAGACAATTGTTCTATTTTATCGTCCCATTACAATAAATTTTTACAAAGGGCTGGAAAGGCACCCCCAAAAAAAGAGAACAACAAGACGTATCCAAGTGCAAAGATTTCATGCAGCTTCATTCTCCCCCATCGTCAACGTCAGCATCATACTCATTATCGTACCAAGGGTCGGAGGCAAGTCCATCTAAGGCATCTTCATCATCATCCCCACCGAGCGTACCAGGATCAAAACCACAAGCGTTACAAGCTGCACACGCCTTGACATGGACATCCTCAAATTCTGCCTTTTAAATCTTCCTAGCATGGACCTACATTTAATACAACTCCCGCTACAAAGACCTGTATATGTCAAGTTAGGCCTCAGCATGGACCCATATTTTATATAACTCCCGCTACACACCGCGATCGGTGGAAGTATGATATGTAGACGGCTGTGATTGTTGTTGTGCCTCTTGGCCCTCATGGCGACAACATGCTCATTTAACTCAAACAACTCTGCCTCCAAATCCATGTTTCGCTCCTTAAACCTCGCCTCCTTAAGAGCTGAAGTTTCCATCTCAATAGCCTGATCTGACCTACAAACACGGAGGGCACCTTCTAGGTCCGCTACCTCTGTCGTAGTGGCCATTCTGATTTTCTCATTCGACCCAAATTTTTGACCTTGGCACTCAACTCATCCCTCAAGTCGACAGCCCTTACCTCACTCAGTTCGAGTTCAACCTTTAACGACGCCACTTGCACCTGATGGTCGGCATTATCGGCCATCACTCTCTTGTCACCTCGAGATCGTCCTCTTAGCCTTTAGTGCAACCTAAAGCACGTTACATCTCCTGATGGCCCTCAAAAGCTCCTCGTCCTTCTCAGCTCCTCGTCTTTTGCCTTCAGATCCTCGTCTTTCTACTTGAGCCCATAATGGAGAGACTGAAATTGGTCATCTTGGCTGAGTAAGTCGACTAGCGTTCGGAGCTTAGAGACGATACTCTCTATACTAAGATGTCATCTCCTTGAAAATGTCCGTCCTCCGCTCTTCCCGCCAATCGCGCTCAATCTCCATGATAAAAATCTGACATGCCAAAAAAAGAAGAAGAGAAGAGGTTATTGGAAGCAAGTTACACATACAAAATGAATTGACCTAACATGGGAAAAGCAAATTTACCCGCAAGGCCATGCCAGATATACCCAGTGACAGATCCGCATCTTTCAGCATCTGTAGTGTCCTATTCTCAAAATTCGCAAACAGGGGAGCGAAGGCTGGGACCGCCTGTTGTGAGTTGGCCAAGAGGTCATAATCTATGGGGATGACTCTATGCCGATCGGGTGCCTCCATCCTTATCTCCACTCAGGTAAAACTCTGCTCAAAAGCTCGTGTTTTCTCAGGGTCAACGTCAAAACCCGACCCATCATCTTTTACGTTGATAGTTCTATCCCTTATATCCTGCGGATGAGCCGACTCCCACTATCCGAGAAGATTTCCTGTTATAGGTCACCTGAGCCTTTAACAGTCTTTCCCCCATGACGATAGCCAGTGTGGGAACAACCTTAACGTTCAACAAGGTAGCTACCTTCGCATCCAAATCAATGGGTCTTTCCGACTCGATATCAGAAGCATCGATCCTTCCAACCTCCACCATTCATCTTTCCTAGGTACCTCCTCCCCCTCATCATGAGACGACTCATTGATTAGATATAGGATGCGGTAATAAGAGGTCTCTGCAGATGTGATGGATGCTTGTGGGGCGGAATCACCAAATGGCAGAGCTAGAGTTCGACACTCTCGTGCAGATTAAGCCAGTACGAACTGCATTCTAATTGACGCGACTGCATGTCGAAATACGAGCATCGGAGCGTTCGCCTTCTTGGAAACTCGCCAACCTGGCACAGATAAAATCATGTTGAAACCAAGGACACAAGACAATATTAAGCCGTAATGAAAGTGAAGGTTGTGGAAATAGAAATTAGACTTACTAGTCAAAGGCTTAGGACCAAATCGCTTGTAAAAGGACATCCAGTCGCGAAAGACAAGAGTCACCGTTACTCGATATCAGGAACCAAGGGAGGGGGACGCCTACCAACTGAAAGTAGAAAGACGAGCAATTGAGAAACAAATAAATAGGAGATCTAAAAATATATGACGAATAGTAAAAACTCATTACGGTTGAAGTTCCACTTATCAAGAAATCTGACTGGATCTACCAACACGTGTTTAGTCCCGATAAAGAAGTAATTGCACCAAAACCGGCAGTTTGCCTTGTCTTCCATCCCCGTCACTAATCCATCAGTCCCACGATGACGGAGATGAATCAGCGTGCCCCTGTAGAAATTAGGCGAGAAAGGATATAGCAGATGACGAAGGGAGACTTCGCAACCGTCCAACTCGGCGAACTTCGCCAGCATAAAAAAAGCTTTATATATGTAAGGGGACAGATGTACCGAGCAGACACCGTAAAAGTGGCAAAACTCCTTAGCGAGTGGGGGAAGAGAAAGAGAATAACCTACCAAAAATGGGTATTGGTAGAATGCATAATACCCAGGTCAGTGAACTTGTATTTAGTCGTTCCCCGTCGGAACAATATCGATGTGAGAAGGAATACGGAACTTAGACCACAGTTCAAATATTTTCTTCAACCCCATAGTTGATAATGCCTGCTTAGTAGCGGGGGCAAGCTCTTTCTAAAAGTCGTTCCTGACCAAGGTTCGGAGGAACTATCTCCTCCATAGTGGGAAAACTATCGTCCTCCGTAAACGTAGGTTCACCACTACCGATAGGCATAACTACCGATAAAAGAGTGGTATCAGAAACTCTATCAGAAGAGTAAGAATATTTTGTCATTTCTGCAAGAGACGTGTGTATAGTAGAACTGGAATTAGGGCACCAACAGAAAGGTGTCTGATCAACGAGAAAGCTAAAACTGAAAAGTAGAAGTAAATTGGAAGCAAGGGTTAGAGAAGAAGCATACGAATAAGCAAAAATGCCAAAGAAGTACCAAAGTTCAAAAAGTCTCATTTTTGAATCTCCCTTCCCCTATTTATAAGGTATTATGACGCTGAGATCGAGGTAAAAAGATTGTCATTGATGCTAAGATCAAAGCAGTAGAGGCACTTGAAACGATGCATTATATCGGGAAGACGCGTAATGATGACGCGCGTGGTTATGATGTCATCCTATGTTAGTCATGCCAGCCATAACATTTGAGTTGATCCGCCATCAACATGACCTCGATAAGCGGAGGGACTAACTGTATGGGTCAAAATTAGATCTAGTGAGCGAATGCTGACGGATGGGATGAGGCCGAGGTAGGAACCGAGTATGGTACAGTGGCGAAGAGTCGCCCAAAAGGAGAGGCCGATGCCGAGGTCGAGTAGAGAGCAAACAGACTCAGCAGTTAGGATATTCCGACGGTTGCGAGCGGAAATATTCTATTAAATATTCCCCCACTTTGTTCTTTTTTAGGATTTTAAGAATATCCCTTATAAATAGGGAGAGAAAGGAAACAAAGAGAGATTCGAAACTTTTGTATAAGAACCTCCTGTAAAAGAGTTGGCTATTAAGAATATACAAAAAGCTTGTCTTGTATCTTTTGTTTGATTCCACTATACAACATTCTTCTTTAGTTCACTAGATCCGAGGGCACAATGTTTACTACTATTGCATGTTAACACACATTGCCTCTGAAGGAGGAATCATCCACCTCATCTAACATTTGAGTGACTTAGTGCATCTTATTACATTAAAGTCATTTACCACATTTATTGCATGCATTCATTCTCATATTTATACACAATCATTGAACATTAACTCGGTATTTATTAATTAGAACATAGTTCAAACAATCTAAATAGTTAGATTTCGAATTTAGGATTTATCACTTTTAACTTGATTATTCATTCATTAAATTAATTTAATTAAAAAATGCTATATTTTTTGGTCAAAAATAACAAGAAAAGGTTACTTGAGTGTTCCACCGTCAACCACTAAAATTGGCAGTCTAAATTGGAATAGCATTGAACTGGCAAAAGATATAGTGAGATGTGAAGCAATGATTTGTCCATCCTCTGCACCCTCAAAACAATGGTTATAGCAAAACACATCCTGCATTTAAGATGCCTTAATAACTGAACAGTCTCGATCAGTTTTACGATATAGTAGCTACCACGATTAATATCATTTTCTATTGTGTCATTTTCTTTGCATTCATATCCTTCTCATTACTCTTCCCATATGACCAAAGAAATAGGATTAATAAAATCTTCTTGTGATCATTATAAATAAGATTGTAGATCTGGGGAAAAAATGAAACGATATCTTTTTCATATTAAACGTCCTCAAATATTTTAAGATAACTTTAATTTATCAAAACGACAATATTTAGGATATATATATATATATATATATATATATATATATATATATATATATATATATATATATATATATATATATATGAAAGATACCATTAAGGCAATAATAGTGGGCCTGCGAACATTGCAATTCAAGACCTTATGCTAGTTGTTTAATTATTGAGTATACGCTAAATTAAATTGAATCAGAATTTTAGGCTTATGGGTTCTAGATTTTAATTATTTTAAGTTATTGAGTTTTAAATTAATAAATATTTTTTTAAGAAAAAAATAAAGTTCAAAGCAAAATTATTGGATTTGGCCAAACTCACCTTCGATACTCTAGCTCCGCCTCTGGGCACGGGGCACTGGAAATGAATAAATTTTAACTAATGGTTGACTTAAGAAAAAGGTAAGGAGTATAGAAATTAGAATCCGGACAGAGATGTGTTACTGAAAGTCGTTCAACCTTGTATTATCGTTCACATTGTGACCTTAATCTTATCTTATCCCCTTCTCAAGACTTCATTATGTTTTAACGATGTTTTCTTGGAACTGATTTCTCGCGAGGAATGCCAAACTGTCGAAGTAGAGGGTTCAATCGTGAAAGGATAAGATTTTTTTGCACCTCACTTAGATTCACATGAATGATTGCGACTTATATATGTTTTACATATACATATCGTTAGATGTGCGAATAAAGTCTCACATTAATAGCTGAAAAAATTGCAAATCTAACCGTACGGGCTTAGTTCAAAAGCAGACAATATCACACCATGTTAAGAGTATAATTGGGTTAGCTTAGCGCAACAACTGATATTAGAGCACAAGTTCAGCGGGACGAGTATGGTGATGGCAGGATGATGGCGTGGGGCTCGGTTCTTTACCCTTATGAACTTGGAGACGCGCACATAAAAAGAAGCTAGTCGCGGGCTTTGGTTGTCATAAATACTCTGACGATGTGGGTAAAAAATAGTGAATCTCGGAAATTAACCCGTGAATTGTGGTAATGGACCACGTGAAACCTAGTTCAAGGAGGAAAACTTGTGAATTGTGACGGTGAGTGGAGATTGCTAAATGTGCGAAGAAAGTCCCACATTGATCGTCCAAAAGATTGTAAATTTACATATAAAGTATATGAATCTCTTAATGGTGTGAGGCTTTTTCGAGAAAATCCTGGGTGCTTGGCCCAAAACAGACATATAACATCATGTATTTAGGTTAGTTTAGCTGAATACATATATAAACTTGAGAAATTTTCAAATTGCCTTACCATTATTTGAAATTGTTCAATTTGGTCCATTCGCAATTTTGCCATTAGAAAAGCGCTTGGTATACACTCTTGCCAGTATGAATCTTGAGACTGAAATGAGTGAGTTCCAACTTCCACTTGTTCAAAACTTTCGAGAAAAAAGTTCAAATTTTTTCCTAACTTTTGATTATAATTTAAAATTATCCTCAGTTGGAGCACCATTAGGCGTTAAGTACAGAAATTGACTTCTTCCTAACTACATAAATAATGGTATTAGAGTACAAAGTCTAATGGTGGACAAATAAATTGCTAAATTTCAGATAGCATATGGCATGCATATATAACTTATTTTACTTATAAATTTTAATTACATAACGATGGAAGTAATATGTTACATACTTGCACGGTAATTTGTGTCCCCTATAATTAAATTGATTAATTTGAATAAACACTAAATATGAATAAATCAAAGTCTACGTGGGTTTTTTGCTTTCTTTCCTTGTATACTGTTAAAAAATAGAAGTACCAATTCCCACCCGGTCTAGGAAGAAATAATTCAACATAAATGCTTAGGCATAGTGCAATATAAAGGGGAAAAAAATGACACGACAAAGAGGAAGTTGCAATATTTTGAACCACAGAATACGATATATTTTACACAGGAAAAGTTGCATCCACTCAAGATTGATTTTCTTGAGGGTGTTTTTTGTCTGATACTTTAACCGACATTATTCATATTTGTGTCCAAAAATTGAAGAAATCAATGGCTTGCAATACAATATTCCGTAACCTTGTCTACTGTTACGTATTTTCCTTTTCACATATCTTCTCCACATCAAATTTTCTATATATCATTTTCTATCTTCTTTATGGACAAGAGGGGTTGCTCTGATGGTAAGCAATCCCTATTTCCAATCGAGAGGTTGTGAGTTCGAGTCTCCCCAAGAGCAAGGTGGGAAGTTCTTGGAGGGAAGGATGCCGGGGTATATTTGGAAACAACCTCTCTACCCCAGGGTAGGGGTAAGGTCTGCGTACATACTATTCTCCCCAGACCCCACTAAGTGAGATTATACTGAGTTGTTGTTGTTGTTGTCTCTTCTTAATACATGAAAATGGAAGAATTTAAAAAAAAGAATTTTGCATTGTTAACTTGTAGTTCTCCCATGAATGAAAACTTTGTGCTTCTTTATTTTTCATTTTGGAGGACATTAGTTCAATTATTTTCTTTATATCTGTTTCATAAGAAGTAAAATGAAGTTGCTAGCGAAAATGTTTAGGCTTATGGAACATGAAGTTTACCTCCTCAATTTTCACAAGCTGAATGGGTATATCCATTTTTCTGCATCTGCCTGTGAAATTGAATTTACCTTTCTTGGCCACATTTTTATCCACGTGGCATAGTTAGAGATAGTTAGTTATATTTGTTATGTTTAGTTGTCATTAGCTTAGATGTCATTAGCTGTCTAATTATTCTTAGTTGGTTAAGTAGTTGGACACTTATATATAGCTAACTGAGGAGTGTAATAAGATTGGCGGTTATCGTTTTCTTATCAACGTGTTTTGCATATTCTCTCGAAGCTTCCGCCATTGAAGGGTTTGCAATAAATTTTCAACATACAAAACATAAACTGCAATCGTAAATGAATAAAGTAATTTTATTGTTAAGCGTTATAAATTACAATACTATTTATCCCTTGATTTTTCCTCTAAATTAATTTTCCTAATTTAAGGATTGGATCAGCGTATTCTCGAATGTAGGATGATACGAAATTTTCTGGATTATTTAATCTCCATGAAAGTTGATCATTGTTTGAAAATTCTTCTTGACGTATTTAATTATCAAGAAAAACATCTATTGATCACAATATTATTTTATGCCTTGATCTCTTTGTGAATTTCCCGAGAATTTATAGGATTTCTTTGAGACCCCTCTTCAAGGGAATATACATCCCTTTGTATAAATGTGTATTACGGTTAAGGATAGAGTGATCTCCAAGAAATCCTGATAGCCTCCTAGGATTTCAAGAGTCTTATAGTATCCTAAATGTATGATTTGTCTCGATCCTTTAAAATTTCAATGTCTACAAAGAGCTTGCTAGATCAAGCTGTAACTCACTGATTCCCAAGTATTTTGGCGTGGTATCAGAGCGAGCGATGAAGATGAATCACGCAAATTGATTTCGATTAGCAATCTTATTAATTTTTGTTAATCAATTGTGAACTCCCTTCCCGTCATCTCATTTCATCAATGGCAGAGTCAACAATTCCTTATATACACATGTAATGTACCTTGGTCCATCTGAAACTCCAGGAGTAGTTCTAGTTCAAGTAAAATTTAAAGGATCTAATAATTATAGTCCATGAAGCAAGACAATGAAGATAACTCTTCTAGGTAAGCGAAAACTAAATTTTGTAACTGGTACATGTACGAAGCAGTCGTGCACGGCAGAATTGCATGACAATGGAAGACTTGTAATGCAATTGCTCTTTCATGACTCATGACCACTGTAATCCACAGAGCTTCTTAGTGAAATTGCTTATACATCCAATGCATACTTTGTCGGGAAAGATTTAAGAGAGAGATTTGACAAAGTAAATCATGTGAAGATCTTTCAATTACACAGAGACATAGCTACTTTGTCACAAGGTACTGACTTAATCTCAAATCTATTTCGCTAAGCTGAAGAGCCGTTGGAAATTCAAAAGGGAACGTTGAACATCTTCAGCAACAAAAGCTATTGCAGTTTCTTAGTGGTATAAATGATTCTTATGACCAAGCTAGATGACAAATTCTATTAAAATCTGAAGAGCATGCTATTAGCCTAGCTTATTCCATGGTAATTGAGTATGAGTCACAACATGCTCCTAGTTTAGGCTCTATGAGTTATAAAACCGATCCAATTGCCATGCAAGTTGGTAAGAATCAGAATTACAGAGGTAAGAAGCCATTCCAGCTGTATGAATATTGTGGATTTAAAGGACATACAAATGAAAATTGCTATAAAATTATTAGGGATGGGCATAATACCGACCAAACCACAAAAACCAGCCGAACCGTGAATTTCAGTTTTTCGGTTTCGGTTTAATCGATTTTTCGGTCGATTTATAGTTTTAAAATTATTAATTTTCGGTTTTTCGGTACGGCTTACAATTTTTATGTTTCGGTTTTCGGTTAAACCGAAAAATCGAACTTTTGTTGCGACTGTGCGACCTCTCGCTACTCACTGCTGCCTTCTGAGTGCATTCTGCTTTTCGTTTTAAAAAACCAAACATAAATTATCAGTTGATACTATATAATATTGTTTGTTAATTGTTATGCCTTATGAATTAGTTACTAAATTCAGCATACTACATAACATTGTTTGTTAATTGTTATGCCTTATGCATAATAATAAAAGTTATACGTCTCCATGAAACCGTTTTCCTACGAGTCTACAACCGTTTGAAACCGAAAATATAAACCGGAAATAATCGAACCGAATTTTAAAAAAACCGCACCAAACCGTAAATACTTTGGTTTGATTTGGTTATTAAAATTACAAACCGAAAACCGAATAAATCGAATCAAACTTCTACAAAACCGAACCGAACCGACCGATGCCCACCCTAAAAATTATTGGTCACTCGGAGGATTTTGTTGGGGTATCTGGATCGATTGGGCGTTGGTAAACACAAATTTGAAAGAAAAACAACCTCTATTACTCACAAGAATAGGTTACACAAGTATTTACAAAACTCATAAAAAAACTCTCAAAACTCACAAACGAGGATCACTCTCTAGGATCACTCTTGTTCTCACTCTTCTTGGTGATGAACACTCTAATTTTTGTGATGATTTACAATGAAGACAAGCACCTCAATTTGTAGAAAAAATGGTGAGGGTTTTTTGTGGAAATTCCCGTGTGAATAAGGAAGCTTTCCCATGGAGGCTATGGTTGGCTTGTTCAAAGTTTGCTAGTTTGAACATCTAGAAGTACGGTTGGATGTCATCAATTCTCCCCCCCCCCCCCCAGCCGTATCTGAAATAAACATCCCGACTATGTCTCTGCATAACTCTAGCTTTTCTCGAGTCACTACCATTGTTAACATATCAGCTGGATTCTCCTTCGTATGGATCTTCACTAGTCTCAACAGTTGTCGATCCACCACCTCCCGTATCCAATGATAGCGAATATAAATATGTTTTGTACGGGAATGGTACATGGAGTTCTTGCTCAAATCCAAAGCACTCTGACTGTCACAATGTACCTTGTACTCCTTTTGTTTGATTCCAAACTCTTGGAGATAACACTTTAGCCACAACATCTCTTTTCCAGCTTCAGCGGCAGCAATGTATTCTCCTTCGGTTGTGGATAAAGCAACACACTTCTGTAGCCTAGACTGCCATGAAACAGCTCCCCCTACAAAAGTGTAAATGAATCCTGAAGTAGATTTTCTACTATCAAGATCTCCGGCCATATCTGCATCTGTATAACCTTCCAAGATTGGATCAGCTCCCCTGTAACAAAGACATAATTTCATTGTACCCTTAAGATACCTCAGAATCCACTTTACTGCCTCCCAATGCTCTTTCTCTGGGTTGGAGAGAAAACGACTCACCGTTCCCACTGCGTGAGCAATATCGGGCCTCGTACACACCATAGCATACATCAAACTTCTAACTGCTAAAGAATATGGTACTGACGACATCTCCCCAATCTCTTCCTTGGATGAGGGACAGGAACTCTTGCTCAGCTTGAATGGTTGGCTAATGGAATGCTAACGGGTTTGGCATTGTTCATATTGAACCGTGCAAGCACTCGTTCAATATACTTCTCCTGAGATAGCCATAACCTCCGGTTCTTCCTGTCTTGGGTTATCTGCATTCCCAATATTTTTTGAGCCGGTCCTAAGTCTTTCATGTCAAAAGACTTAGAGAGTTCCTTCTTCAGCTGGTTGATTTTCGTTGTGTCTTTCCCCACGATCAGAATATCATCTACATATAGTAGAAGAGCAACGAAATTCCCGTCTGAAAATTTCTGAATGTAAACACATTCATCTGCGGCAGTTTTCTTGTACCCTTGACTCACCATGCACGAGTCAAACTTCTTGTACCACTTTCTTGGTGCCTACTTCAAACCGTACAAACTCTTCTTCAGCTTGCACACGAGGTTATCTCCTGAAACCTCAAAACCTTCGGGCTGCTGCATATACATTTCTTCTTTTAAATCTCCATGAAGAAACGTTGTCTTCCCATCCATCTGTTCAAGCTCCAAGTTCATACTTGCGACCAATCCAAGTATGACTCTGATTGAAGTCATCTTGACTACGGGTGAAAAAATCTCATCAAAATCGATTCCCTTCTTCTGCTGGAATCCTTTGACTACCAATAGTGCTTTGTATTTCACCACTTTTCCACTGCCTCTTTCTTCAACTTGAACACCCATTTATTTTTCAGTGCCTTCTTCCCTTTTGGAAGTTCAACAATCTTATAAGTCTGATTTTTCTACAGAGATTCCATCTCGTCCTGCATTGCGAGCAACCACTGTTCTTTGTCCTTATGAGATACTGCTTCATGGAAACTCTCTGGTTCTCCATCTTCAGTAAGTAGAAGATATTCTGATTCTGGATATCTTCTCGATGGAATCTAACCTCGTTCAGATCTACGAACTTCTGGAATAAGAGGAGATCCACCATCATCTGAGTCTTGTGATAGTTCTGGAACATCTGGTAGAGCGGGTTGTGGCTCCCCCTGCTCAACACCGTCTTCTTCCTCATTGTCTTCTACTTCTGGAATATCTTCTGGCACTGTATCTTCATTTCTCATGAATGATTCTGTTGTTGCCTGTGGAACCTAAGGAGCAACATTTGGCTTCTGAGATATTATGGGATTTTCAATATCTTCTATTGTCTGGTTTTCATGGAACACTATGTCCCTACGTCTGATCACCTTTTTCTCCTTTGGATCCCATAATCTGTATCAAAATTCTTCATCTCCATAGCCTATGAATATGCATGGAGAGGTCCTCGCATCTAGCTTCTGCCTAAGCTCCTTGGATACGTGTGCGTACGCCAATCATCCAAATATTCTCAAGTGAGAATATGATGGATCCTTTCCATACCAAAGTTTCTCCGGAACTTCAAAATTCAATGGTACTGATGGAGATCGGTTGATCAAGTAACAGGCGGCTCTGACTGCTTCTCCCCAGAATGGCTTTGGCAGCTTAGCCATACTGAGCATGCTCCGAACACGTTCCATGATTGTTCAGTTCATTCTTTCAGCTACACCGTTGTGTTGAGGGGTGCGTGGGATCGTCTTCTCATGTTGAATGCCATATGATCTACAATAGGCATTGAACTACCTGGAAGAGTATTCACCTCAATTGTCGGATCAAAGACACTTCAACTTCTTCCCTTTCTCACGTTCTACCATGACATGGAACAGTTTGAAGTAATCGAACACCTGGTCCTTCGTCCGTAAGAAATACACCAGCACCTTTCGAGAAGCATCATCAATGTACGTTAGAAAGTATCGATTTCCGCCGAGTGATTCAATCTCGAAGGGACCGCAAACATCAGAGTGTACCAGACTGAGTAACTCTGATCTTCTCGTTGAAGAGGAATTAAACGAGACTCTATGATTCTTACCAAACAGACAATGATTGCAAGGGTTTAGTACATCATCTTGTCCACATTGATGAACTCCTTTTTTTTAGGGTAGACAACCCTTTCTCACTCATGTGGCCGACTCTCTGGTGCCATAAATCTTGAGAAGCCTCTTTTTCTGCAATGTTGAGGTTGTCTGTGCATATCTTCACATGAGTCTTGTATAGAGTGCCACAAATATGTCCTCGGGAGACTGTCATAGCGCCTCTTGTTAACTTCCATGTGCCTTTACTGAAGTAACTATCATAGCCCTATTTGTCAAGAGCTATTCCTGACAATAGATTTAGCCGAAGATCTGGCACATGGCGGACATCCTTCAAAGTGATTGTGCTCCCGGAACTTGTCTTTATCTGTACATCACCAATTCCGACAATCTCAGCGGAACTGGAATTCCCATTTTCACAGCTCCAAAGTCACCCGCTTTGTATGTTGTGAAGTATTCCTTGTATGGAGTCACGTGGTAGGATGCTACAGTATCTACCACCCATTCCGTGTCTTCTCGTGAGACGTGAAGGCATGTATCATCTTGGGTTGAACAATAAGCTACCATCACCAGAGATAGTAACTAACGTTTCTCCACCCTTGTTCTTCGGCAGCGAAATGCTCTGGCCTTGCTCCTCTTTCCATTTGTAGCAGTTCTTCTTCATATGTCCCTCTATTCCACAATGATGGCACTTATATGTTGGTTTTATGCATCAGTGGACCTGCCCCTGCTCTTGCTTCTGCCTCTCCATTTGCTTTTGCTACTCTTTTGTTGCCTCCCCCGGTTCTCTGTGACAAAGGCATGGGTCTGATCTGTGCCCATCTCCTTTCTCCTTGCCTCTTCACTGAAAAGGGCATCCTTGACCATTGACATGGTAAGTTTGCCATTAGGGGCTGAGTTGCTGAGTGATATGACCAGCATTTCCCAACTATCGGGAAGGGAACTGAGTAGTAACAACGCCTGAACTTAATCGCTAAGTGGCATCTCTACAGACAACAACTGGTTGACCAGGTTTTGGAACTCACTGGTATGCTCGGCAACTGAAGTTTCATTTTTTAGCTTCCTGTTGACTAAGTGCCTCATCAATAGGGCCTTATTCCGAGCGGTCATGGCCTGGTACATGTCTTCCAACTTCTTCCAGAGGGTATATGCGTCTGTTTTTTGTGCAACATGGTGGAAGACACTATGATCAATCCATTGACGGATTTGACCAATAGTTTTTTGATTTGATTTCCTCCACTCTAACTCATTGGCAGGATCAGGATTTTTACCCATCAATTCTATGGGATCAAACAAATCTTTACAGCTTAGGAGATCTTCCATCCGAGGTCTCCATAGCGTGTAATTTGTGGCAGTAAGCGTAATCATGGCTCCGAAAGATGATGTTGACTCTTCTGTGGACATTATCATCTTACAAAATAATTATTCAACATGATAGGGGTTGAATCTTTAAACACAGAGTTCACCGTTGCATCCGGAACGGTCGAAAATGGTGGAATTGACACTTCGTGGCTGAAATTCCACAATAGGGGTAAAACTGTAATTTTTGAAAATTGAGGGACCAATCTGCAATTTCAGAGAGTTGACTGGTTCGCTACAGTTGACCGGTCGTCTTCTCTGGCTAAATTTCCGGAGACGGTTGTCTTCTCCGGCGAGCCTCCGGCAAAGTTGACCAAACTTTGACCGTGATTTCTGGGCTCGTTTGAACTCCAATTAGGTCGTTGTTTGGTGCGTTGGACTCCGTTCGACAAGACGAATCCAATGGTGTCATCAGAATTGGATTTCTAGCAAAGCTCCAAAAACCCAAATTTGGCCTGTCACCTAAAAAACTCGACCAACGCCTCTAACCTGCTTTGATACCACTTGTTGGGGTATGTGGATCGATTGGGCGTTGGTAAACACAAATTTGAGAGAAAAACAACATCTATTTCTCATAAGAATAGATTACACGAGTATTTACAAAACTAATAAAAACTCTCAAAACTCACAAACGAGGATCACTCTCTAGGATCACTCATGTTCTCACTCTTCTTGGTGATGAACACTCTAATTTTTGTGATGATTTACAATAAAGACAAGCACCTCTATTTATAGCAAAAATGGTGAGGGTTTTTTGTGGAAATTCCCGTGTGAATAAGGAAGCTTCCCATGGAGGCTATGGTTTTGCTTGTTCAAAGTTTGCTAGTTTGAATATCTAGAAGTACGGCTGGAAGTCATCAGATTTTAAGGGAAAGAAAAGGTTCAATACTACTAACAATACTAGGAACCAATATAGTCGTGGAAATGGTAATCCTAGAGGGCAATTTAGTCGTGGTGATCAACAGCCCTATAATGTTGCTAACAAAAATGCCTTTGCTTCAAGACAAGCTAATTCAGGAAGTTATTTGTACAATACTATTGCTGGGAAGGGACCATACTTCACAGAGGAGCAATACAGGCAAATTATAGAATTACTGAACAAAGAAACATGTGATAGCCAAGCCAATAGACAAGCTAACATAGCAGCTACTGAAAAATTATTAAAGAATGATCCTAAGACCAAGAAGTCATCTGAGGACACAGTTCATTTACCAACAGGGTATAAAGTTAGGATTTCCAGTATTGTTCAACCATTCCTACTTGGAGGAAAAGCAATGGACAATGTCCTTTACATTCTTGACTTCAAATTCAATTTGTTATCAATCTCCAAGTTAACTAGGCAGCTCTCATGCTCTGTGACACTTTTTTTTGATTTTGTATTGTTTCGGGACCTCTACACTAGCAGGGTAAAGGGGATTGGCAGAGAAGATACTGGATTGTACATATATAATGGAACATAAGACATCAATAAGGAGGAGATACATGGCCTAACAGTACTAACAACAAAAGGAGATTGCTACCTTTAGTAGGAGTATGGTATTTAGGGAATTAGAGTTTCGTTTCGCTTTCATACTATAAGTTGATTGTACAATAGTTCTTGACCTGAATATGCAAGCTTCTCAAAACCTACCATTAGATTCAATCTACATCAGTAGAGACACAGCCAACAATGATTTCATAGAGGATCATACATTGGCTACTAAAAGTCCAGCAGAGCATGTAGAGGTGACAACTTCCAAGGTAAGGAGGCACTACATGAAGAGTCACTACATGATCAACATGCAGTCCTCTCAGAGTCATTGCAGGACCAACTATCTCAAAGAAACCATTATTCCAGCATCACATATACCTCTCAAAAAAAGTACAAGAGAGTTCAAGGAACCTATTTGGATGAAGGATTATGTAGCTCCAAGTAAGGCATATGGAAAATATCCTTTGGGTAACCACCTAACATATGAATACACTACTCCAACCTATCATAGCTATCTAGAAAAGTTATCTACTTTGGTAGAGCCATAGACCTTCTTACATGAAGCGAAGGAAAAGAGGTCGATGAAGTCCATGCAATGGGATATTTAAGCCTTAGAAGACAACAAGAAATGGGAGGTGATTGACTTATCTGCAGGAAAGAATACTGTGGTTCTAAATGAGTATACAAGATTGAGTATCAAGCCAATGGTGAAGTGGGAATGTTTAAGGCTAGATTTATTACAAAATTCTATAGCCAACAAGAAGGGTTTGATTATCATGACACATTCTCACATGTTGCCAAAATGGTAACAGTGAGATCAGTGATTGCCTTGGCAGTTTCACAAGGCTGGACTCTACATCAAATGGATATTTATAGTGCTTTCTTACAAGGTGATTTATGTGAGGAGGTATATATGAAATTGCTAGAAGGCTTTAGGAAGCATGGGCAGAAGAAGGTTTTTAGGCTGCTCAAGTCATTATATGGACATAAGCAAGCATCAAACATTAAGTTGACATATGCATTACTAGAAGCAGGTTTTTCTCAAAGCATTCATGACTACTCTTTAGTCACTCTGAGCAAACATGTCAATATTGTGGTGACTTTGGTGTAAGTGGATGATTTGCTAATTACAGGCGATAGTGAAGCCTTAACTACAAAATCAAAAAAGATCTTGCATCAGAAGTTCAAACTCAAGATTTGGGTGAGCTCAAATATTTCTTAGGCATTGAGTCCCCAAGATCTAAGTCTGATTATCTTGAACCATATGAAGTATGTGCTTGAGCTTGGTCTCTAAATTAGGACTTAATACTCCAATAAATTCAACTTAAGACTCACAATTGTAGAGCATGACAAGGCAACAATTTCTAAAAGAGATTCATTACTACCTGATGATATGCTTTATTAGAGGCTTACAGGGAATCTCAGGTATGTTACAATCAGTAGACCGACATCTGCTATGACATCTCATGTATGTTACAATCAGTAGATCTGACATCTGTTATGACATTTAGACACTTAGTTCATTCATGCAGAAACACAAGAGGTCTCATCGAGAATTTGCGCTTCGAGTGGGTAGATATCTTATGCATTCAACAGGCCAAGGTGTTTGGTTGAAACCTGGTTCTACAAATAAGCTCAACTGTTGGTGTGACTCTGATTGGGCAGTCTACCCCAACACTTGTAGATTTGTCACTGGATATGTTATCAAATTTGGTGGTTCACTTATCTCTTGGACGTCAAAAAAGCAACAAACTATTTCTAGGAGCTCTGCTGAAGTAGAGTATCGAAACATGGCTTCAACAATCGCAGAGATCACTTGGTTGCTTGGCATTTTCAAGGACTTGGGTGTCACTATTTAGGTTCTCGTCATTGTGTTTGTTACATCCCAAATTTTCGTACATAAAAGTATGCCATAAGTAAATTGATGAAAGCTCGGAAATGAGATGTTACATCCCACATTCTCTTACGTTAAAATTTCGTCGTAAGTTAATCGGCAGAAGTTCGGGAATGAGATTATTTTTAGATTATAAGGATTATGTTATTTCAAACAAGTGATAAATAAATTAATGAAGGTGAAAGGCTAAGTGAATCGAAGAAAATGTATTTTCGTCCAAGTTGACATATTGGGATAAAATATGGACCGAGCAATAATACCTGATATTGATGGACTAGTACCGTACAAGGTACCATATGACCATGATAGTAAAGTGTATAAAATGTATTAAAAATAAATAGAATTTTAAGTAATTTAAGATAATTTTTAATTATGTGAATAATTGAATAAGTAGTGATTTTAGTAGGGGTTTAACTAATTAATTAGATTACTTGAATAAACTTGATTAGCCAGCTAATGTGGCAGCCCAAGGGGTCTTGATATAAAGACCATATAGTGACTCTTATTCAAGTTGGTAACAGGTGGTAGATTAGACAAATTCCAGCATATAATACAATAACAACAACCCAGTATAATCTCACATAGTGGGGTCTAGGGAGGGTAGTATGTACGCAGACCTTACCTCTACCCTGAGGTAGAGAAGCTGTTTTCAAATAGACTCCCGGAATCCTTTCCTCCAAGAACTTCCCACCTTGCTCTTGGGGAGACTCGAACTCACAACCTCTCGATTGGAAGTAGAGGTTGCTTACCATCAGAGCAACCCCTTTTGTCCAAAATTCCAGCATATAATCTTTTAATATATTCAAGGGGCTGCCAAAAGTTAGGCCTTTTATGCCTTTTAGTATATTAGGCAGAAACAGAATCAAAGAGGAATTTTACCATATGAATTACTTTAATAAACAAATCTTAAGCCAGTAAGCAACTTTAGGAGCAGAGACGGTGGCTTATACAACGAACAGAAGAGGCAAGTACAACCCAGTTTATTTATTAGGTTTGACATGGTCATTCACGTCCGGTGGTTGATTTGTTCTATAGCCTAGTTACTTCTGATGGTTCTTCCTCATTAGCACCAGCAAAGGTATATTAAGATTATCCCTTTTTCCTTTTTGACATGATCTATAAGATATGAACGAAACAAAAAATGCACACCTTTAATAAATGACGCTATTCATAAAAATATTAGAGATGCTTATGTTCTTGATTCCCCATGTGTCATATTATTCTATCTTCTTTTCATGGGTCTCAAATACATAAATTGGTAAAGCTTATTTCATGATATTAATCAGAAGCATAGTGGTCTTATGATATACAGATAAATTTTATCAATATATTTCATATGCATTTCATGCATTTATACATGCACATTGACCCATAACCAGATGATATTATATACTTATATATATATATGGGATATAGGAAAGGTTATGGCATTATATACGTACCACCCCCTGATCAACTGGTATACATTGATGATTTTGCCCATAGTGACCGAGATGATATGATGAGATGCCTTCGGAGGCATGATGGTATTATGAAGCATGTACATATGCACGACATGGCATTTATATGCATATGCTTGACACTCTAATTATTTCATGAATTACAAAGTTATCCAAACTTACAGGTTGAGTTATTTACTCTATATTTCCCATGCATGTTATGTACTTATTTATTTGCCTTACATACTAGGTACATTATTTGTACTGGCGTCCATTTTTCCTGGGGACGCTGCGTTTCATGCACGCAAGTCTCCAATAGACAGGTCAAGAGCCCTCCACGTAGGCTATTAGCTCACCAGAAGATGTTGGTGCACTTCATTTGATTCAGAGTTGCTTGTTTAGTTAGTATGATTTAGACGTACATTGTTTGGTGTGGTGGGACTATGTCCATACCTTTATGAAAGTTATGTATTCTAAGAGGCTTGTAGACAAATGTCATATATGTAAAAGACTGTATGGCCTTGTCGGCCTATATTCAGTATAAGAGTAGTTATTTTGGTCTTATAGGCCTGTATGTCTTATGTATAAGTTGGTATCACATGTTGTATTCTACTTATCTCATTACAGCCTTTCAGCTCAACTATCTATGATAAAATGATATGAAAAGATATATTATGTTGGTACTCGATTGAGTAAGGTACCGGGCCCATCAGTTTGGGTCGTGACAGTGTTCAGAGATAGTAAGTTAGTCATTCAAATTGCTGCTAATCCTATCTTTCATGAACGCACCAAACACATCAAAATTTATTGTCATTTCATTTGTGACAAGGTCAAAATTAACATGGTCGAGACACTGTATATGAACACCAAGGATCAACTAGCAGGCTTACTTACTAAAGGGTTAAGCCAAGCTCAACATTTTCATCTTCTAGGCAAGCTTGGTGTGCTCAACATTCTGCACCATGCAGCTTGAGGAGGAGTGTCATGATATACACGCGTGGTATAGTTAGTGATAGTTACGTTTGTTATGCTTAGTTGTCATTAGCTTAGTTGTCATCAGTTATCTAATTATTCTTAGTTGGTTAAGTGGTTGGACAATTGTATGTATAGTTAACTGATGACTGTAATAGGATTGATGGTTTATTTTCTTTCCGACTCTTTCTGCATATTCTCTCGAAGCTTCCACCATTAAAGAGCTTTCTAGCCCAAGCTGCAGCTCATTGATTCTTAAGTATTTTGGCACAGTCCCGCAAATGAAGTTTCAGTCGGTAAACCAACATTAATTTTGAAAGTGAACGGCCAAACGAAAGAAGCATTAATGACCCGTGAAGGAGTGGCGGAGCCATAGGCACAAGGGTAGACAGTTGAACACCTTCATATGAAAATTATATAGCATATATATGTTAAATATAATATCTTTTACATACATATATACATTAAATTTTTAACATCAATAGTAACTTTTGATTTTGCTACTGCTATTTGGAAAAAGGTGGGAGTGGCTCCCATCGAGGATAAGAAGCAAGAGACGAGATAAACATGGTTAGGGCATGTAAAGATGAAGAGAAGAAATGCACCATTTAAGAGGTGTGAGAGGTTGTTCTTGGTGTGGTATGAGAAGAACTAGAGATAGTCAAAGAAGTATTAAAAAGAGGTAAATATGGAGGACATGGCGCAACTTAGGCTTACAGAGGACATGACACTTGATAGGAAAGTGTGAAGGTAAAAAGTTATGCTACAATATTAGTAGGCAATCGAGTATTTTTCGTTTTCTTTCCCATACCGATAGTATTAATGTTAATATGGTATCTTTCTTATTCTTGGACTGCTATCATTACATGTTGTTTGATTGCTATCTTTCGCTTCATTTTCTTAATATCTTGATGTTGTTATTGTTTGTTATTATTGCTTCTTTTCATCTTTTCTTTATCTGAGGGTCTATAGAATCTTTACTATTCCAGAGTAAGGATAAAATTTGACCATTCGATCTGCTCTGACCTTATTCGCAAAAATTCACTAGGTTTATACTACCTCCAGTCCACAATAAGTTACCAATTTATTTTTTTATTTTTATCCAAAATAAGTGTCCATTTATATAATCAAGAAAGAATTTAATTTGTTTTTATAAAACTACCCTTATATATCCCTTAAAAGTTTTCTCATACCTTAGGTTAAATATTTAATTAAGCATAATTTAGTCATACTAAATATTTTTATAAAATTAAATATTTTTAAAAAGAATATCAAAAGCAAATTGATCAGTTTATGTGGACAAGAGGAAGTATTGTTGTATGAAGGAGTCATTAGTGGTGAAAACAAGGGAATATTGACAGTAAGGAGTCAAGTCACTATTGAGAACAGTACTTTCATGGGCCAAACTTTTTCAAAGCAATTTTATCCAACTAAATGGTGGGGCAGAGGGAATGGGATTCCGGAGAGGGGGACCATAGGAGGTAGGGGTGTATAAAGTTCGAGAGCGAAAAATTCGAGTTTATTGATTTGATTTGGTATTTGAATTTAATAACTCGACATAATTAATTTGATTTGGTAATTGTAAAATTCAAACCAATCGGGCCTATGTACACCCCTAATAGGAGGGAATACTTTTGGCAAGCAGCAACTGAGTCTAGATGACACATTTGTTAGTACTTCTAAAAACCAGACATACATGTCTTTGTTGTGTGGTCATTGATGGAAATGGAAATGCATTTAACAAAATGGGTCCTCTTAAATAACAATAGTTGCTCTTCCTTTATGTTGTTTATATATAGGATTTCACTTTTCCAGGGATTTTCTTCTATTTGGGTCCTTTTTACAATAGGTCCCTCCTTTTCTCTTCTTTTTTTCCCGTCTAAAACTCCCAAAATACTAGACTTGACCCACCTAACTCTTCAATAATTCAAACACACGATAATGGACATATCTTAAGTGGTGTTGTGATTTTACTCGGTTTATTTGGCCGGAGATAAAAAGCGGATTCAAGATTTAAAGTAAAATGATCTTTCGTCAATAATAAGTACTATATAATAATAATTGGATTTACGTTAAATAATTATAAATATTTATTAAATTCTTAATACATGGAGAACGAGCAAAAATTATTAGATTTACGTAAATTCATAATTTACCAGGCAGCTCAATCCCTCTTTACCTGGACATGTAAGCAAATTTAGATTTTAAAGTTTATAAATTCTTGAAAAGATCAACCCCCAAATCTTAAGGTTTGTCTTTGTTTGATACCCCATACCCACCCCTACTCGTGAAGAAGAGGTTGATGTTTCATTTTCATTTTAACTTTTGATGTTCTTTGGAAGCTATTGAAGAGACTAATAATGCACTCTCTAAGTGTTTTTAATTTTTTTTCTTTTTTATTTAATTTTCAATTTTCCAAGGAATCAGTCATGATATATGTAATAATGTGTTAATCGATCGTGAGATGTAGAAAATTAATTTGTCCTTTTATGTGGAGTTGGGGGTCTTTCATCTCATGATTAACTTTGAAAAATTGACCTAAATAACAGTCCACCAAATTATTTAAGTTAAAAATAACCGAATATATAATATAAATATAATGTATAATATATATAATTGTGTATAATCAAGTATAACGATTAAAAAGGTAAATATTGAATCTGACCAGTTATTTATGTAAAAATCTCATTTGGACGTGCACTAGTGTTAAATTATCATCCAAAATCACTGTGAGATAGGTGTCTTAGATAATCCTCACCTTTAACTTCTGAAATTAAATTAGATTCTATGTACATTTTTTTTATATATGTAATGAGAGCTGGAATTATAAAAAAACAATGATTTTTCGCGTCTTCCGCTTTTATCTAGATTGCCAGGTTAATTAACTTATTACTGTCGCTATTTGTTTTTCTTTTCTTTTCTGTTTTTAAGGTAATCTAGTTCTAATTTCCATGGTTTGTTCAGATTGAAATGAAGAACAATATAATTACAGAACCAATATGCCGATATATGATATATATATAGCGTTTATCTATCAAGAAATTAATTATGATAAATAGAAACTTGTATATCATGTTAGAGTACCCAGAAAAATGAATACTTATCTAAGATCTGCATTGAATGGCCTAGTTCTAATTCTGAACTACGGAAGTGAAAAGATGATGCTATATCACATTTTTTGACATGAATACACATTCAAAAAAAGGAAATAAGAGAGAAATGAGTGATTTTAACCAAACTTGGACGAAGATTCAATGATTGAGCAACACAGCCCACATTATATTTACAATATACTGTCGAATTCAGAATTTTAAGTTTATGAATACTAGATCGGGTCAACATAATTATTGCATTCAAATTAGATTAATTGTAACATGTTATGAAATAATATAAGAACAAGAACAATAATATAAGAACAAGAACAATAGAGAGAAAAGTAGAGAGAGGAGTATCCTTATTGATACTTTGGGATGGTTTACAATGGAATAGAACCCCTTTATTTATAGGGAGGTGGTGACTTAGCCACCAAGAAGTAAATCCTAGAATCTCTCTAAATATGGACATTCACCTAAAATAGAATATTTTATAACACTCCCCCTTGAATGTCTATTCAATACTGTGCCTCGTTAAAACCTTAACTAAAACAAAACCCAATGGGAAAAAATTAAAGAAAAGGAAAAAGAGTACACATGTTTGAATATGCGCCTATTGGTTGCCTCGTTAAAAACCTTGCAAGGAAAACCCATTGGGACAAAACCTTGTAAAGGAAAAAGAGTGCAACGCGCATTAACTCCCCCTGAAAAGAGCATCAATTCATATCTGTGAGTCTTCGCATTCCGATCTTGCGAACCAGCTTCTTGAAGGTTGACGTTGGTAGAGATTTTGTGAACAAATCAGCCATATTATCGCTTGAACGAATCTGTTGTGCATTGATATCACCATTCTTTTGAAGATCATGTGTGAAAAATAACTTTGGTGAAATATGCTTTGTTCTATCTCCTTTTATGAATCCTCCCTTCAATTGAGCTATACATGCTGCATTGTCTTCATACAAAGTCGTGGGTAGTTTGTTACACTTCAAACCACATTTGTCTTGAATATGATGTATTATAGACCTCAACCACACACACTCCCGACTTGCTTCATGAATAGCGATTATCTCGGCATGATTAGATGAAGTAGCCACAATTGATTGCTTAGTCGATCGCCAAGATATGGCGGTGCCTCCACAGGTAAACACATAACCTGTTTGAGATCGAGCCTTGTGTGGGTCGGATAAATATCCAGCATCAGCATAACCAACAAGATCAGGACTGCAATTATTGCTATAAAATAAGCCCATAACGGTAGTCCCTTTTAGGTACCGCAATATATGTTTGATCACATTCCAATGTCTCCTTGTGGGAGCCGAGCTATACCTTGCTAAGACATTAACTGAAAAGGTTATGTCAGACCTTGTAGTATTTGCAAGATACATTAGTGCGCCAATTGCACTAAGATATGGTACTTCAGGACCAAGTAGCTCTTCATTCCTTTCTTGCGGTCGGAATGGATCTTTATTCACATCAAGTGATCGAACAACCATCGGAGTACTTAAAGGATATGCTCCATCCATGTAAAACCATTTCAGTACCTTTTCTATATAGGTAGATTGATGAACAAAAATTCCGTTTGTCAAATATTCAATTTGCAAACCAAGACATAATTTTGTCTTTCCGAGATCTTTCATCTCGAATTCATTCTTTAGATAATCAATTGCCTTTTGGAGTTCTATGGGGTTTCCAATAAGGTTTATGTCATCGACATATACGGCAAGTACAACAAATTCCGATGTTGTTTTCTTTATAAAAACACACGGGCAAATGGCATCATTTATATAGCCTTCTTTTAATAAATACTCACTAAGACGATTATACCACATTCGTCCTGATTGCTTTAGACCATACAAGGATCTTTGCAATTTGATTGAAAATATTTCCCGGGACTTTGAATTATGAGCGTTTGGCATTTTGAGTCCATCGGGAATTTTCATGTATATCTCATTATCCAGTGAGCCATAAAGATAGGCAGTAACCACATCCACTAAATGCATGTCAAGCTTTTCAAGGACAGCAAAACTAATGAGATAACGAAAAGTTATGGCATCCATTACAGGCGAATATGTCTCTTCATAATCGACACCAGGCCTTTGAGAAAATCCTTATGCAACAAGGCGTGCCTTATATCTTTGTACCTCGTTTTTCTCATTTCTCTTGCGTACAAAGACCCATTTATAGCCAACAGGCTTAACACCATTAGGTGTTTCAACTATATGGCCAAAAACTTCACGTTTTGCCAGTGAATTCAATTCTGATTGATTGCTTCTTGCCATTTTGGCAAATCATGTTTTTTTCGATATTCTCCAACAGATTGAGGTTCAAGATCCTCACTTTCTTGCATAATGCTAGATGCGACATTAAAAGCAAAGACATAATCCACCACTATATCCACTCGATTAAAATTTGCCTCAATATCGATTGGATTTATTGATAGTTCCTTATTTTCTTGAGTCTCGGGCTCAATGGATTCTTCATGAATCTCAGAATTTATTAAATCATGAATTTCCTCATGAGATTCTTTCGTAGTGTCATTTTGATCGTTTGCTTTCCTCTTTCTAGGATTTCGATCTTTGGAACCTAATGGCCTGCCACGCTTCAGGCGTGCATTCGACTCATTGGATATGAAACTAGATGATTGTCCAACAAGGACATCAATACGGATTGGAACATTCTCTGCGGGGATGTGGGATTTTGTTATCCTTTTCAAATCCGTAATGCGTCAGGCATTTGATTTGTTATTCTTTGCAAATGGATAATCTTTTGCACCTCTTTTTCACAAATAGAGGTACGTGGATCAAGATGGGATAATGATGCATTTTTCCACAAAATTTCCCGTTTGGTTTCACCAACTTCTCCCCCTAATTTTGGGAAAAGTGTCTCATCAAATTGACAGTCTGCAAATCGTGCAGTGAGCAAATCCCCTGTCAATGTTTCGAGGTAGCGAATAATGGAGGGCAATTCAAACCCAACATATATTCCTAACCTTCTTTGCGGACCCATTTTGGTGCGGTATGGCGGTGCTATAGGCACATATACTGCGCATCCAAATATTCTTAAATGGGATATATTGGGTTCATGACTCAAAACCAATTGCAACGGGGAACATTTGTGCTAATTCGTCGGTCTGAGACGAATTAGCATTGCTGCATGCAAAATGGCGTGACCCCATACCGAAGTGGACAGCCTCGTTTTCATGAGTAATGGTCTTGCAATCAACTGCAGGCGTTTAATTAAAGATTCTGCAAGACCATTTTGAGTGTGAACATGAGCTACAGAATGTTCTACTTTTATCCCAATTGATAAGCAATAATCATTAAATGCTTGGGATGAAAACTCGGCAGCATTATCCAGTCTAATAGACTTGATTGGATTATCAGGAAATTGTGCTCGTAGTCGAATTATTTGTGCCATTAGTTTTGCAAATGCAAGGTTGCGTGATGACAACAGGCACACATGAGACCATCTACAGGATGCGTCTATTAAGACCATAAAATATCTAAAAGACCCACTAGGTGGGTGAATAGGTCCACAAATGTCCCCTTGTATACGTTCCAAAAACGTAGGTGACTCAGTCCCAACCTTTGTTGGTGATGGTCTAATAATTAACTTGCCTTGATAACAAGAAGTGCAAGAAAATTCATTATTTAAAAGAATCTTGAAATTCTTTAACGGATGCCCATATGAGCTTTCTATAATCCGTCTCATCATGATTGATCCAGGGTGTCCCAATCGATCATGCCAAAGTACAAAAGTATTGGAATCAGTAACCTTTTGGTTTACTGTTGAATGTGCCTCAATTGCACTAATTTTTTTCCAATACAGGCCACAAGATAAAGACGGGAATTTCTCAATAACCCTCTTTTGGCCAGAGACATTCTTTGTAATGATGAGATATTCAAGATTATTCTCATCTATTGTCTCAATATGATAGCCATTCCGGCGTATATCTTTAAAACTCAACAAGTTTCTCTTAGACTTGGAGGAGAACATTGCATTCTCTATGATAAACATTGTTCGTCTAGGCAGAGTTATAGTTGCTCTTCCGGAGCCTTCAATCAATTTACTACTACCAGAGATTGTAGTAACATCTGCCTTACACATACTTAGTTGAGAGAAATATTTCTTTTCTTTGAGTACCGTATGTGTAGTACATGAATCAACTAAACAAATATTTTTACAGTTGGACGTTGATCCAAGCTTGCTTTGTGAGATATCCATATTTGCTTTCCCATGGTTTGACATACAAAAGAAATACACGAACATGAGAATAAACAAATTCAATCCGTTTGTTTCACATTTAAATAATATTTTCAAAATCTGCTGAGGTTAGTCGATTAACTTAGTTGATAGTCGACTATCTTGGGAAGCAGTCATTAGGTTAGTCGACTAACTAAATCAGATAGTCGACTATCTTGCCTTGCGGAAAAGTTCAGTTTTAATGCGAAATATTAGTTAGTCGACTAACTAAGTTGATAGTCGACTAACTTAGTAAACAGTCATCAGGTTAGTCGACTAACTAAATCAGATAGTCGACTAACTTAGCTTGCGGAAAAGTCCAGTTTTAATGCGAAATATTAGATAATCGACTAACTGTTAGGTTAATCGATTAACTCTACTGGAAAATAAAAATATCTTTGAAATTTAAGCATATTGAAACATTCTAAAGAACTAATACTAACATTATATCATAAACTAACTAATACGAGTTGATACTAATGACTATTAGTTTATTCACTAACTAATACAAATAAGTAAAATAAAATCAAACAATTTCATCTTCCTTCATCACAGATCCATCACAGATCCATCACCGATTAAGTGGTCTATTTTCCCCTCAGGTTGCTCAAAGAAGTCTGCCACATCCAGGTGGGTGATGTCAAATTGTCGTCAGAGACAAAATTTATTTCAGGGCCTTTATTCTTTAGAGATGCTTGATAAAGATCAACCAAATGTCTTGGTACACGGAAAGCTTTTGACCAGTGCCCTTTTCCACCGCAACGATAACATATAGTTTTTGAACTATTTGCTTTTGGATCCTCATAATCCCGTTTCTGCTTTTGGTGGTTATATCTCTTTGGGGGGTGACAGACATCAGGGAAATTTCTTCCTTGTCTACGTCCACGGCCATGACCCCAATTACGACCACGACCATGATTAAAGCCATAGCCTTTTCCATGCTTGGCATAATGAGAATACACCTTATCTGCTTCAGGCAATGGTGTAGACCCAGTGGGTCGATTTTCGTGATTTCTCATGAGCAGGTCATTGTTTCGCTCAGCCACTAGGAGAAGAGAAATCAGTTCAGAGTACTTTTTGAAACCTTTCTCTCTGTAATGTTGTTGCAGTACCATATTGGAGGCATGAAACGTTGTAAACGTTTTTTCAAGCATATCATAGTCAAAGATATTATCTCCACAGAGTTCCAATTTAGAAGTAATTCTGAACATTACAGAATTATATTCAGAAACAGACTTAAAGTCTTGGTGCCTCAGATGAGCCCAATCATATCGTGCTTTTGGCAGAGTGACCAACTTCAGATTGTCATATCTCTCCTTTAAGCCTTTTCACAAGATGAGTGGATCTTTGACTGTGAGATATTCAATTTTCAAACCTTCATCAAGGTGATGGCGCAAGAAAACCAAGGCCTTAGCAAAGTCTTGGGTGGATGCTTTATCTCTGTCTTTAATGGCGTCTCCAAGACCCATAGCATCTAAGTGGATTTCAGCATCCAACACCCATGTCATATAGTTCTTGCCCGAAATTTCAAGGGCAACGAACTTTCTTTTAATAATATCAGACATAATTAAAACCAAATTCGGAAAAAGGGAAATACCTTAATTTTCTCAAGAGGATTCTTGAGACGGTAGAGTCTCGTGCTGATAACGTGTTATGAAATAATATAAGAACAAGAACAATAATACAAGAACAAGAACAATAGAGAGAAAAGTAGAGAGAGGAGTATTCTTATTGATACTTTGGGATGGTTTACAATGGAATAGAACCCCTTTATTTATAGGGAGGTGGTGACTTAGCCACCAAGAAGTAAACCCTAGAATCTCTCTAAATATGGACATTCACCTAAAATAAAATATTTTATAACATAATACATATTAAGTAAATCTTTTAATACAACCTTAAGCTAAAATTCTGAATTTTTGCCAAACCCCAAACTAATAATTTAGATCCTTCCCTGTTATAATACCCCAAAATCAGGAAAATTACATGGAAAAACACAATGATGCTCATGTGAAGAACAGCTATAGTACTGAGATTTCTCTGATGGTAAGTAACCTCACTTTCAACCGAGAAATTGTGAGTTCAAGTCTCTCCCAAGAGCAAGGTGGGAAGTTCTTTGAGGGAAGGATGCCAGGGGTTTATTTGGAAACAGTCTCTTTACCCAAGTGTACCCAAGTGTAGAGGTAAGATCTGCGTATATACTACCTTTTCAGACTCTACTAAGTGAGATTATATTGGGTTGTTGTTGTTTATTGTGGGACAAGTGGTTGTGTTTCTTTGAGGTGATTAGACGCCAACTTATTGAAAGACTGATGATCCAGCACGGAGCATGTCAAGTATTGTCAACACAAAGTATTTATTTGTTTGATGCTATTCACGTCTAATCTAACTCTTAAGGTTTGTCTCTACTAACTAAACCAACAAGAGACTGATGTTTCATTTTCACTTTCTATTTTGATTTCATCCAAGTTTGAAGAGACTAATATATAATGGACTCTCTAAGATTTCTTTTATTTTTCTTATAACTTTTTTAGGTACGTCATGATGTTGTAATCAAGGATGGTGATTTTACACCCTGCATATGTTTTTTCTCAACCACCAGCTCACTATACATACATTTAAATATCTTGTCTGTTTATTTAGCAGTAAAGTCCGCTCTACTTTATTTATTTCACATTGTTTGTCATAATTTGAATTGATATTAAATTTAATAAAGATATGTATAATTTTTAAATTTATAATCTTAATTATATTATAATATTTTTGTAAATCGTATAGCTTTTGAAACTTGTAATACTAAACATATTAATGCATTTGTATGACTATAAAAGTTTCCCATTAAAAAATATAGGAATATATTTTTATTTTTTCTAAACGAATGTCATAGGGGAACTATGCCAAATAAATGTAACGGAGGGAATAAACAAGTTTTGGTTCGCTTCTATAATGATGGGAAATGAACATTAATTGGAATTATGAAATGCAATATCTTTGATCATCTGGTCAAGAAATCATTCTAAAGGGTTTGGAATTGAAGGACAGAGTTTAAATAATATTAAATAGGTTTTAATTACACTAAATGAAAAATTATAGGTTCTCATGCTTGGAATAATTAATGACGATTCTCCTCGTCTTCCACTTTATCTCTATTGCCATATTCACAGAGAACTGTGGCTATTTATTTTTATTTTCTTTTCAATTATTTTGATTCTAATTCCATAGATTAATTATTAATGAGATTAAAAGGAAAAACGGACGGTTGTATCATATATATGTCCTTTTCTTTTATCAATTGACGTTAAATGGTTGCCATTCACCAATCAACAAGTGTACTCAAGAATATGCTTTTAGTTCCTTTTCTTTTTTCTTATTATTTTGTGGTACAATTAAAGAAAACAATGTTTTATTCTTGGAAAAAAAAAAAAGAACGTTTTCACCTGCTTCATTGAGCTTAATAATTGCAAACTTTAACCTTTTTCCTAGAGAATTAAAATACTTATAGGCTTTTCAATATTTAGACAAGAGATTTGGACACCACAAAAAATACGGTCAGATTTGCATATAGCGGCGGTCAGGAACCGCTGTAATCGTCATCAATAGCGGCTCACATGTCCGTCATAATTGCTTCCGTTAAAAGATGTAATACGAAGGTTTTTGTCTAATCGTCACAATATGTAGATACAAGCGCCATAATATGCATATTTTAGAATGGCAGTTTACTTTGCTTATTGTGGCAGTTTATAACCGCCGTAATTGTGGTCCCTTTCCAATTATAAATCATCTTATATATAAATTATTTATGAATATTCTTGATTACATTGCTCGATTTTTTCATTAAAATAGACATGTTGCAATCTAAACCCATGGCTACTTTCAACAAAACGACGATGACCCATGAGACATCACTTTCTAGTTTCTACTATGCTTCAATCGGCAAGAGTCTGTATCAAAGTTACACGTAGGACAAGCAAATTGAGTGTATATGTTCCATCCAGATAAAGTGCCAAGCCCAGGAAATCACTAATTATCCACATCGAGGCTGTTCGCATTTTAAAATTTTTATTCTTTTAAGAGTCTAATGTCTCCACTGCGTCGTACCATAATTCTCTCAACTCTTGGATAAGATGTTGTAAGTGCACGCCTATGTCATTGTCGGACATTGTTTTCGTAGAATGATCATTGAAAGAATGAATGAAGTTTGTTTCATGCACTCCTAAGGAGGACGATTGTATGGAATACGAACCACATACCAGATACTATAGTTTGTTGCTATTCCTCCAAAAAAATTGAAACTATCACTAGCTAGGCCTAGTCGTACATTCCGAGAATCTACAGCAAATTCAGGATGAAGCAAGTCAAATGCTTTCCAAGCCTGAGAATCCCGTGGATACCTCATCAAACCATCTTGGTTACCTACAGAAGAATGTCATCTCATAGACTCAGAAGCTTTAGAGCACATGAACATTCTGTGTAGCCTTGGCTTTAGTGGAAAGTAGCGCAAAATCTTTGTGGCTACTTCTTTTTATCGTCCTTCTACCTAGATGTCTTACACTTTTTGCATTCTTTTAATCCCTCATCTCCCCAAAGTATAACACATAATCATTTGGACAATCATGAATCTTGGTATAATTAAGACCATGTTTGTTGATGGTTTTTTTGGCCTCATAAAAAGAAACAGGAATGTGATAACCCAAAAGGTCATCACTTGTTTTAAAATAAAATTTTATATTTTGAGGACTTAAAAACCTTTTTTAGTATCACTTCGATTTGCGTGCGCAGTTCGGGCGCATAGCCGGATCGCCTAAATATGAAAATGTGTAAAAAAAAATAAGTTTTGACTATAAAATAAATTAATTTAACTTCGATTAATATTTTGAGTAAACGGACCCAGACCCGTAATTTGACGGTCCCGGATAGTTCGTAGGAAAATATGGTACTTGGACGTATATCTGAAATCAAATTCCAAGATCCCAAACCCGAGAAATAAATTTTGAAAGAAATTATTTACGGAAATTGCTTATAAGGTTTGCAAATAAATTTTGATTAGAACATATTGGTATCGGCCCCGTATTTTAATTTTGACACCCGGTACAGGTTTTATATTTGATCTAAGATAATTTTGTGAAGTTTGGTAAGAAACGGAATCCATTTGATGTGATTCAGACCTAAGTGCAAAGTTGATGTTTAAAGAAGTTTTGAGAGATTTCATTAATCTTGAGGTTTAATTCGATGTTCATGACATTATTTTGGTGATTTGAGTACACAAATAAGTCCGTAAGATATTTTTGAGGTTGTGTGTATATTTGGTTTGGAGCCCCAAGAGCTCAAGTGAGTTTTGGATAGGCCACGGGGTGAAATTTTGGACTTAAGGAATTGCAGGTCTGCAGGCTTCACATTTCCCAACCTCCCTTTGCAATTCCCCGGCTTCGCAATTCCCAACCCCATGTTCACAATTCCCGGGCTTCGCAATTCCCAAACCCATGTTCATAATTCCCAAGCATCGCAATTCCTAAACCCATGTTCGCAATTCCCAAGCTTCGCAATTCCTAAACCAATGTTCGCTATTCCCTAACTTCGCAATTCCCAAACAAATGTTCGAATTCCCAAGCCAGCAGAGCTTGGGGTTCGCAATTGCGAACCCCTGTTCGCAATTCCCATAACTGAGACATACAACTTTTATACTTAGCCGATTTTAAACTCATCTTTCACATCTTTCCAAAGAATAAACACACTAGGGCAATTTTTCAAGAGAAACTTTCCTTCCAAATCAATTGTAAGTCATTTTTAACTAGTTTTCTTCAATCATTAATATCTTTTAACATGATTTCAACTTAAAATCAAAGAATTTCATGAGGAAAATTGGGTGTTTTGGGTAGAACCTAGGTTTTTCAAAAATTGGGGATTTGGACCTCGATTTTAGGCTCGATTTTAAAACAAATTATATATTTGAATTTGTACGGAAATGGGTAATCGGGTTTTGTTCGAACCTCAGGTTTTGACCATGTGGGCGATTTTTGACTTTTTGGGTAAATTTTGGAAAACTCATGTTCATGCATTGGGGTTGATTCATTTAGCGTTTATTGATGTAATTTAGTAACTTGTGACCAGATACGAGCGAATTAGTGGTGGAATCAAGGTGTAAAGCTATTACTGAATCGTGAATTGTGTTTGTGGTATCGAGGTAAGTGTTTGGTCTTACCTTAGCTTGAGGGATTAGGAGTTGTGACCTATTTGTTATTGACTTCTTGTTGAGTACGACATATAAGCATGGTGACGAGTATCTATACGTTGGTGTCAAGCATGACCGTGAATCTTATATTATGATTTTCATGACTTCGTTATATATTATTCATGCCTTGGTGAATATTTATATTTGTTGTGAAAAGTTGCGGAAAGAATCATGATCTATGAACATTGAGGAGTATTGGCTCCAGTTGTATAACGAATTGTGAAAGTATTAAGTGATAATTGAAACTCTAGAGCATTGGCTCGACTTGTGAAATGAAATGTGAAGTATAAGTGATAAAAAGAAGAGATCATTATGTTGCCCCTTGCCGGGCTATTGTTGAGTTGTGGTTCCCTTGCGTTGTGTTCCTATTTGATATTACGGATTCATAGGTTGATGATTCCTCGGGTTAGGTGTTGTAACAAGTTTAGTTATAGCTGGGTTAGTTAGATATTGTAACAAGTTTGTTTAAAGTTGCTTCTCCCTTGCCGGGATATTGTTGAGATATCATTGTTTCCTTACCGTGATGTTTGTTGATATTATTGTTCCTTTATCGGGATTCCTTGTGATTATTGCTGGCTTGTACATGGGAGCGGGTGGTACGCCTACCACAAGATATAATGAAATGGGAGCGAGTGGTACACATACCAGAAGATATAATAAAATGGAAGCGGATGGCATGCCTACCACAAGATATAATAAAATCGGAGCGGGTGGACACCTACCACAAGATATAATGAAATGGAAGGGGGTTGTACGTCTACCACAAGATATAAACAAAAAAAAAATTGGAGTCGGGTGGTATGCCTACCGCAAGATATAATAAAATGGGAGCGGGTGATACACCTACTACAAGATATGATGAAATAGGAGCGGGTGGTACGCCTACCACAAAATATAATAAAATGGGAGTGGGTTGTACGCCTAGCACAAGATATAATGAAACGGGAGCGGGTGGTACGCCTACCACGAGATAAATAAAATGGGAGTGGGTTGCACGCCTGCAACAAGATGTGAAAAGAAAATGAAATCTGCCTTTGTTTTCCTTATTCTTGCTAGTGGTTGGACTTGATTCCTTTATAGTTCTCTTGATATTCTGTTTTTACCTGTTATTCCCCGAAGCATGTTTCCCCCTCCCATCCTTTCTTGCTTATACATGCTTTACTTTTTGTTGTATATTATATAACTGCACAGGTTTATTTGGTAGTGTTGTCCTAGCCTCATCACTACTTCGCCGAGGTTAGGCTAGGCACTTACCATCACATGGGGTCGGTTGTGCTGATACTAGACTCTGAACTCTTTTTTGTAGACCCTAGTGTTGTAGACTTCGGACCGTGGTGGAATTGTGTATTCTAGTTCATCAGGTAACCCGAGATAGTCTAGCAGGCGTCCGCAAGCCTTGGCGTCTTCTTCTATCTACTATTCATGTTTCTTTCATGCATTTCCATAGACAGTGTTGTATTTATTTCTTTCAAACCTTTATTTGTTGTATTCTTAGATCGTCTGTGAAACTGTGATACCAGTTATGGGTAGTCGAGATTCAAACAATTATATTAGATATTCATGTTTAGATAGATTATTGTTTTTCTTCCGTTTATGTTAATTTCATTGTTTAAATGTTATTTATTCTTAACTGTTAAAGGATATAATATGGGTAAAAAGGTAATTATTCAAATAATTGGCTTTCCTAGCTCGCATTAGTAGGTGCCATCATAATTCCCGAGGGTGCGAAATCTGGGTCGTGAGAAGTTGGTATTAGAGCTCTAGGTTACATGGGTTTCACAGTTCACAGGAAAACTTAGTAGTGTCTTGGGGATCGGTATAGAGACGTCTGTATTTATCCCCCATAGGCTACAGAGTTAGAAAAACTTTACATTCATTCTTTCCTATCGTGCAATTTTGTTTTCTCTATGCTAAATTAAAACCTTTACTCTTGTCCTTTCGCGAATGGGGAGGTCATTTTCCGCTTCTTCAGTCGGGCATCAACATAGAATAGTGATAGATCAGCTACGTCTTTGAAGGCTTTGTGGAGGTTGGATAAGTTTCCCCAAGCTCTTCGCTATTATATTCAGCGGTGCATGTACTAAGGGTCCCCGGGATTATCAAGACAACTGTCATGAGGTTCTCAAAAAAATGGGGATAGTTGAACTAATGTGGTCAATTTTGCTACTTTTCGCTTGTCTTGATCCGCCAAGACTTGGTGGAGAGATTATTGCTTGGCTAGACCAGTTAGATTGCCAGTTTCGACTTGGGAGCAGTTCACGCAGCTATTTTTGGAGAAGTTTCTCCATATCACTCAGAGATAGGTATTGGAGGTGGAGGTAGATATGCTAGAGGTGGAGGTAAAGGTATTATAGGTGGAGGTGCAGGTATTGTTTTAGTTTGTGGTAGAGAAGCTTCGGTTTTGTTGTATCTGGTGATGCCTAGTGATTCTTTGTGTGCCTCTGTTTATGTGTATACGTTGGTGGGTGATTCTATTATGGTGGATCACGTCCATTGTTCATGTATAGTGGTTATTGGAGATCTTGAGACTCGTGTAGATGTGCTTCTTCTGGAAATGGATGAATTCGGTGTATTGAGGATGGATTGGTTATCACCTTACCACTCTATCTTGGATTGTCATGCAAAGACAATGACCTTAGCCTTACCGAGGTTTACCTCGTTTAGTGTGGAGAGGGACTCCTGGTCATTCTACCCATAGGGTTATCTCTTATGTGAAGGCTCAGCGTATGGTCGAGAAGGGATGTTTGGCCTATCTGGCATATGTTCGTGATTCTAGTATTAAGATTTTTTCTATTGATTCTATGCCTTTTGTTCATGAGTTTCCTGAGGTTTTCCCTTTAGACATTCCGGGTATGCCACCCAACAAGGATATTGACTTTTGCATTGATTTGGCTCCAGCCACTCAGCCCATTTTCATCCCGTTGTATCATATGGCCCCACCTGAGTTGAAAGAGTTGAAGGAGCGGTAGCAAGACTTGCTTGAGAATGGTTTCATTAGACCTAGTGTTTTTCCTTGGGGTGCGCCAGTGTTATTTGTTAAAAAAAAGATCAGTCGATGCGAATATGTATCGATTACCAGCAGTTGAACAAGGTTACAATCAAGAATAAGTATCCATTGCCGATGATTGATGATTTGTTTGATCGGTGTCAGGGTGCTAAGGTATTTTCGAAGATTGACTTGAGATCTAGCTACCATCAGTTGAGGATTAGGGTATCCGAGTTCCCTAAGACAGCTTTCTACACTCGATACGAGCATTATAAGTTCTTGGTGATGTCATTCGGGTTGACTAATGCCCCAACAACTCTTATAGATTTGATGAACCGGGTGTTCAGGCCTTATTTGGATTCATTCGCAATGGTCTTCATGATGATATTTTGATATATTCCCGTAGCCGGGAGGAGCATGAGCATCATCTTAGAGTGGTTCTTCTTACTTTGAGGGAGAGTCAGTTGTACGCCAAGTTTTCGAAGGGTGAGTTCTGGTGAAGCTCAGTTGCATTCCTGAGTCATGTTGTGTCTGCAGAGGGTATTCAGGTTGATCCGAAGAAGATTGAGGCAGCTAAGAACTGTCCTAGACAAGCTTCGGCAATAGAGATTCAGAGTTTTTTGGGAATTGCTGGCCACTATCGTCGGTTCGTGGAGGGGTTTTTAGTATATTGCAGCCCCGATGACCAGGTTGACCCAGAAGAGTGGCCAGTTCAGATGGTCAGATGAGTGTGAGGCGAGCTTTCAGAAGCTTAAGATAGCTCTGACTGCAGCACCAGTGTTGGTTTTACCCACGGGTTCAGGGCCTTATATAGTTTATTGTGATGCATCTCGTATTGGGCTTGGCACAGTGTTGGTGCAGGATGGCAAGGTCATTGCCTATGCTTTCGGCAGTTTAAGATTCATGAGAAAAACAATCCGGTTCATGAATTGGATTTAGTAGCCATTGTTCAAGCGTTGAAGATTTGGAGGCATTATCTGTGTGGCTTGGCATGTGAGGTGTTCACGAATCGCAAGAGTCTGTAGTGTTTGTTCAAGAAAAAGGAGTTGAATTTGAGGCAAATAAGGTGGTTGGAGTTGATAAATGACAATGATATCACCATCTTATATCATCCGGAGAAGGCCAATGTGGTGGCCGATGCTTTGAGTACGAAGTTAGCCATTATGGGCAGTTCTGTTTATATTCCAGTCAGTGAGAGGCAGCTTGCTTTTGATGCTTAGGCTTTGGCCAATCAGTTCATGAGATTGGATGTTTTTTATCCCAGTCGTGTGTTATCTTGCACGGTCGCTCGCTCTTCTTTATTGGAGCGTATCGGTGATCGACAGTATGATGATCCCAATTAGTGTGTCCTCATAAACACGGTGCAACACAGAGGTGCCAAGAAGGTTACCTTAGGTAATGATGGAGTTTTAAGATTGCAGGGTCGAGTTTGTGTGCCTAATGTGGATGGGCTTCCAAAGTTGATATTAGAAGAGGCCCATAGCTCCTGGTACTCCATTTATCCAGGCGCCGCGAAGATGTATCAGAATTTGCGGCAACATTATTGGTGGAGGAGAATGAAGAAGGATATCATTGCATATGTGAATTGGTGTTTGAATTGTCAGCAGGTTAAGTATGAGCATCAAAGGGCCGATGGTTCATTTCAGAAGACTGAGATTTCTGAGAGGAAGTTGGAGCGGATCACCACAGACTTTGTCTTTGGACTCCCATGGCCTTAGAGGAAGTTCGACGTAGTATGGTTCATTGTTGATAGGCTGACCAAGTCAGCGCATTTCATTAGTGTGGTAATCTTCTATTCTTCTGAGAGGTTAGCTAAGATCTATATCCAGGAGATTGTTCACATTCACGGTGTACCCGTGTCTATCATTTTGGACTGAGGTACGTAGTATACATCCTGTTTTTGTAGGGTAGTTCAGCGATAGTTGAGCCCACGGGTTGAGTTGAGCACATGGTTTCATACTCAGACGGACAGGCAGTCCGAGCGGAATATTCAAATTTTGGAGGAAATGCTCCAAGCTTGTGTCATTGACTTTGGAGGCTCGTGAATCAGTTTTTGCTTTTATATGAGTTTGCCTACAACAACAGCTACTAGTCGAGTATTCAGATGGCTCGTTGTGAAGCTTTATATGGTAGGCAGTGTCGGTCTTCGGTTGGATGGTTTGAGCCAGGGGAGGCTTGATTGTTGGTACGGATCTAGTGCAGGATGCCTTGGACAAGGTCAGAATTATTCAGGATAAGATTCATACAGCTCACTCCAGGCAAAAGAGTTACGCCGACCGCAAGTTTTGTGATTTGGCATTCATGGTCGGTGATCGAGTATTGCTTCAAGTGTCGCTTATGAAGAGTGTGATGAGATTTGGGAAGAAGGGCAAGCTCAGCCCTAGGTTCATTGGCCCATTTGAGATTCTTGATCGAGTGGGAGAGGTGTCTTATAGACTTGCATTGCCGCCGAGCTTATCAGACATGCATATAATGTTTTATGTGTCCATGCTTCAGAAATATCACGGCAATCCATCCCACATGTTAGATTCCAGCACTGTCCAGTTGGACAAGGACTTATCTTATGAGGAGGAGCCGATAGCTATTCTAGACCGACAAATTTGTCAGGTTAGATTGAAGAGTTCTCCTTTGTTCGTGTTTAGTGGAGAGGTCATCCTCCTAAGGCATCGACCTGGGAGTCCGAGTCTGATATATGAATCCGTTATCCCCATCTTTTCTCCGACTCAGGTACTTTCTTCTTTTGTCCATTCGAGGACGAATGCTTTTTTTAAAGGTGGAGAATGTGATGACCAAAAAAGTTTGGGTCATCACTTGTTTTAAAATGAAATTCTATGTTCTGAGGCCTTAAAAACTTCTCTTAGCATCACCTCAATTTGCATACATAGTCCGAGCGCGTAGCTAGATAGCCTAAATGTGAAAATTTGTGAAAAATAATAAGTTTTGACTATGAAATGAATTAATTTGACTATGGTAAACTTTTTGAGTAAATGGACCCAAACCCGTAATTTGAAGGTCCTGGAGGGTCCGTAGGAGAATATGGGACTTGGGCATATGCCTGAAATTGAATTCCGAGGTCCTAAGCCCGAGAAATGAATTTGTTAAAGAAATTATTTTCTGAAATTATTTATAAAGTTTGAAAATGAAATTTGGTTAAAACATGTTGGTATCGGACCTGTATTTTGGTTCTGGCATCCGGTAAAGTTCTTATATATGATTTAAGATAATTATGTAAAGTTTGGTCAGAAACGGAATCCATTTGACGTGATTCGGATCTTAAATGCAAATTTGATGTTTAAAGAAGTTTTGAGAAATTGCATTGATCTTGAGTCTTAATTCGAGGTTCGTGATGTTATTTTGGTGATTTGAGTACTCGAATAAGCCGTAGGATATTTTTGAGGTTGTGTGTATATTTGTTTTGGATCCTCGAGGCTCGGGTGAGTTTTGGATAGGCCATGGGGTGAAATTTTGGACTTAAGGAATTGCAAGACTGCAGGCTTTGCATTTCCCAACCTCTCTTCACAATTCCCAGACCTATGTTCGCAATTCCCAAGCTTCGCAATTCCCAAACCCATGTTCGCAATTCCCAAGCATCGCAATTCTCAAACCCATGTTCACAATTCCCAAACCCATGTTCGCAATTCCCAAGCCAGCAGAGGTCAGGGTTCGCAATTGCAAACCCCTGTTCGCAATTCTCATAACTGAGACCTGCAGCTGTCATACTTAGACGATTTAACACCCATCTTTCACATCTTTCCAAAACATAAACACACTAGGGCGATTTTTCAAGAGAAACTTTCCTTCCAAATCAATTGTAAGTTGTTTTTTAACTAGTTTTGTTCAATCAATTATATTTTTTAACATGATTTCAACTTAAAATCAAAGGTTTTTACAAGAGAAATTAGGTGTTTGGGTAGAACCTAGGTTTTTCAAAAATTGGAGATTTGGACCTCCATTTGAGGTCCGATTTAAAAATAAATTATATATTTGGATTCGTGGGGGAATGGATAATCGGATTTTGGTTCGACCCTCAGGTTTTGACCATGTAGGCCCGGGGGCGATTTTTTACTTTTTGGGTAAAACTTTGAAAAACTCATTTATATGCATTGGGGTTGATACATTTAGCGTTTACTGATGTAATTAAGTAACTTGTAAGTAGATACGAGCGTATGTGTTGTGGAATCAAGGGTTAAAGCTATAATTGAATCATTAATTGTGTTCGTGGCATCGAGGTAAGTGTTTGGTCTAACCTTAGCTTGAGGAATTAGGAGTCGTGTCCTATTTGCTATTTTCTTCTTGTTGAGTACGACGCATAGGCATGGTGACGAGTATGTATACGTTGGTGTCAAGCATGACCGTGCGTCTTATATTGTGATTTTCATGACTTCGTTGTATTATTCATGTTGTCACACCTCCTTTTTGGCTATCCACAACCCCGCGAAGGGCGTAGATAAGAGAGTTTTTTCAGTTAAAGGACAATCGAAACGGGATTCAATTATATAAGAGAATTTCATAGTGCCACATGGGAGATTTATGGTGTCCAAAGTCACCGTTTAGAATCTTAAATCGAGGAAAGAATGACTATGTTTAACAGTCCGCGAACAAGAAATCTGAGTAAGGAACTTTGTTAACCCGGGAGAAGGTGTTAGGTATTCCTGGGTTTCGGGGTTCTAGCACGGTCGCTCAACTGTTATACTAGGCTTAATTTATCTGATTTTAGAACATGTTTTAACTTATGTGCTTTTTAACCTTAAACCGCTTTTATTATTATTTTAAAGAGAATTGCAACGTTGTGAAAACATGCCTCGAACCACGTCACATAAATGCGTCCGTGGATTTTGACACATTCCAACTTCGTTGAGATTTGGGTTTGGGTCACATAAATGTGCACCCGTAATTAGGAAAGTGAATTATTAAACTAACGTGCCTATAGCAATTACGCACTTTCAACTTTTGCGAGGGCCATGGAAATTCAACTAAATGGCATGTCTCGATTTATTAAAGGGGAGGCATTCAATTAAACGAACAACGAACATTCATATTTAAAACTAATTAGATACCATAATTATTCAACGGGAACCATCCCCGTAATTACGATGGTTCATTTAGGCTCCAGAAAATTAGCCTTCCAGCACATGGGGGCCTAAGCATAATACTAAGGGCTCAACCATAAAACAAGAAATGCCAAACATTTATTTTATGTGATATATATTAGTAGACATAACACACTAATTCCCCAATAAAGATGACAATCAAACAATCAAAAGTTAATTTTTTACTAAACAAACATAATTCAATTTATCCATATAAACATATCAACTCATCTATATGGTGCATGCGTCATGTGAGCACTAATATGCATCAAACGAAGGTCAAAAGAGCTCTTATAACTTCTGTTAAGTCCATAGAATCAAATAAGTAAGTCATACGCCAAATAGTTGCTTCCATTCAGTATTTACCCAACCTACATGGCCCATTGAAACACTGAATAATCACCAATATAAAATTATAATTGGGACATATTAACTTATCAGAAACAAAAGGCTACTGCTACTCGAAACACCCCAAACAAGCACTAGGACTTGCTTCAAGCGACAGTTGTATGTGATTTCATGCTAGATACTTGAAACGACACAATATTCATGGATTGGGGTTGTATCATATAAAGTTAATTAAAAGCTACCCCGCAACTCTCTAAATGCTTTAAAATTTACACCAGATCTAATGTAGGATTGACAGTCTACTTATTACATTACATTAGCTGACTATAAAAATAAGCTAAAAATGCAAATCCTAATTAAGCATCATGTAAATGGGGTGCACGACTACAACCTATACAAAATTTGACAGCTAGAAATGATACAAAGGGAAGGAAATGCAAAGCTATCAATTGTTTGTATTCCATAATCACGACTTCATGCTACACTTGTATGATGTCCATAGAGCCTAAAATACACCTGGAAAATGGAAAGAAAGTGAGGGTGATTGATCAGCAGATGCACAGCAGCATATCAGCAACACAGTCAATCCAAACAATCTCAAATCCTAAATAGTTGAAAATAAATAACAAGAGGATTTTGGACTCAAGGAAACGAGGTAAAAGGAGCCCAGAAAAATGACTTCAAATCATCATATAGCGAACTCAAATCTAATGGTGCAAAACAGCTAAAGGGTTCATCATATCGGGAAGCTTTTAGAAATTCAGTGATAGGTCAATGTAACATTGAAATTTGACTGGTTGTATCTATATTTTCCTAACGATCCAGCCTCCCCTTTTACCTTGAAAGGCAAGTTTGCCTTTATATCCAAAAAGTTAGGGCAACCCCCCAAAAATTAAGTTTTCCTTTAACAAGAACAACACATAGCCTGGTTCCAGACTCAAATCAAGTGGTGGTGACCTTGGAAATCCGAATAACCTTGAACGAGCCCTATATTTGAGAAATGTGTAGTCTTGGGTAGTTTCGAAGGAGACCAATGACATATTAGACATGAGGGGGAAAAAGGGGTTGTGGGATGTTGATAGGGTGGTGTTTGGCAGTGACGCTGCCATAGGCGGCGGAGGCGGCGGTCGATATAATTGAAGATTCGACAAGTTTGAAGGGGATTCGAGGGTAGCTGAGGTTAGATTCGCGATGAGGATGGAAAGGGGGTGCTATGGTGTAATTTTGGGAGGCATTGGTGTTACGCCACTGTCGGAGGCGGACGTTGGTGTTAGGGTGGCTCATTGGTGGCGTTACACTGATGAGTGAACTGTACGAGGATGAAGCGTTTGGTCTCTAATGTTAATACATAATGTTCAGACCATTTTATTTGAAATGCAAGGCCTCACGTGAGCCGTTGGATGATGGGTGATGGACGACTAAGATGAAAGGCAACCAAACGACGTCGTTTGGCACCCCTGGGGCTAGACCGGGTAGGGGGACGGGTGGACTAGGCATTTGGGCCTGGGTTTTCTATCAAAAATGGCCCAGATGAGTATTTTGAATTGCATTTTCAGGTTTCCTTTAAATCTTTTTCTTTATTTCATTTCCAAAATATTTAAAACCTAAATGCCTAATTAACCCTAATAAAAAAACTAATTATCCATACAATAATTATTATCACATAATTTAAAAGATTAAAAGGAAAAATTGCTTCACAATCAATCTTAAGTTCCAATTAAGCCATTTTTGAATTTTCTTTTCCAATTACTAATTAATTTCTTAAAATGCAAAATTACTCCTAAGTGCACATGCCTCATGTATTTTTTTGTATTTTCGTTGTTTAAAAATGCACAGAAATACAAACTATTAACAGGATAATGCCACGAAAAATCAAAAATTGCAAATAAACAAACGAAATTATGGGAGTAATTCATATAGGGCAAAAATCACATGCTCGCAGCTGCTCCTCTTTGCATGGAAACACAAAGAGCTTTCGTGCAAAGATAAGTGAGCTAATATGAGCGATTTTTGCCCGTATGAATACTCCATGAGAAGCATCTTTGAAAAGTTTGACTGCACCCTGGTTCAGAGGTTGCCTACATATCCTCGGCTGAAAAGGAATCAGGTCAGTGTAGTTTAGGAGTGTTTGGTAGCTGTGACTACCGAGGCTATGATTTTACTGTTGTTGCTGCTGCTAGACCCCCTTATTACACCATTGTGAAAAATAAAGAGCTAGACTAAGCTACAAACTATAGATTACAAGGAAACCTATCTATATCTTCCGACTTGCTCTGAATCCTTGTTGCTTTTGTTGTTTTGTATTTCTGGATGTGGACTCCTTGTTGCTTTATTGCCTGGTATTTCTTCTTGTGGAACTTCTTGTTGCCTTGTTGTCTAGTATTTCTCCTTGTAAAATCCTTATTGCCTTGTTGACTTCTTGTTTTCTCTTCTTCTATGTTTGATGCCGAATTTCTGGTCCTGAGATGTACCTCGTTGAAAGCATTCCCTCGTTATATAGGTGGGCGCCTGACTATTTGAACTTGCAATTTGAAAGACATTCCCTTGTTCTATAGGTGGGCGCCTAATCACCAAGACTTGATTTCTGAAGAATATTCCCTTGTTCTATAGGTGAGCACTTGATTACTAAAACTTGAAATGTTGAAAAATATTCCCTTGTTCTACAGGTGGGCGCCTGATTACCAAAATTTGACTTTCTAAAAAATATTCCCTTGTTCTACAGGCGGGCGCCTGATTACCAAAATTTGACTTTTCTGAAAAATATTCCCTTGTTCTAAAGGTGGGCGCCTGATTAACCAAATCTGACTTTTCTGAAAAATATTTCCTTGTTCTACAGGTGGGCGCCCGATTTCTAAATCTTGAAATTTCTGAAAAATATTCCCTTATTCTATAGGTGGGCGCTTGATTATAAAAGCTTGGAATTTTGTAAAATACTCCCTTGTTCTACAGGTGGGTGCCTAATTGCCAAAACTTGAATTTTGTAAAATGTTCCCTGATTCTCCAGGTGGGTGCCTGATTACAAAAACTTGAATTTTGAAAAATATTCCCTTGTTCTACAGGTGGGCGCCTAATTTTCGAAACTTAACAATCAAAACACAAGAAATTGTTCCTGCCCCAGTTGGTGCTGGGCGGATCCGTGAGTGTTAATCAACTCTCTTTACCAAATATCTCTAAAGCTAAGTCCCATTATCCAGGAGGGTCCTGAAAATTCTTAACCGATGACAACTTTATGTTTCTGAAAAGGTATTATTTTCCATTATGCCTTGTTATGAGTTGTATATGCTGGTTACTGGTGATTAAAACTACTTCCCATTATCCAGGCGGGTCCTGACAACTACTAAATTAATGACAAAATGAGACTGGTGTGGGTTAGTATCTGATCTAAGTCCCATTTTTCAGGAGGGTCCTGATGACTCTTGCTGACTCAGCTGGGGAAATTTGAAATTTTCCCTCTAAATCCCATTTTTCAGGAGGGTCCTGATGACTCTTTTTGGTTCTTATTGACTCTAGATGGGGGAATATTTTCTCTAAGTCCCATTTTTCAGAAGGGTCCTGATGACTCTTATCAACTCTTGTTGACTCTGGCCGGTGATATTTTTGGCTCTAAGTTCCATTTTTCAGGAAGGTCCTGATGATTCTTATCGACTCTTGTTGGGGAAATATCTAATCTAAGTCCCATTTTCAGGAAGGTCCTGATGATTCTTTTTGACTCTGGTTGGGGAAGTATTTGGGTTCTACCATGCCACCTAACTATTTGTGTTCTAAGCTAAGTCCCATTTTTCAGGAGGGTCCTGACAACTCTAACTGAATCCTACCTTTATGTACATGTCGTTTCTGTGCCATTTGTTATCCATGATTACTCCTAACCTTGAAATGAGTCCCATTCTCCATGAGGGTCCTGGGGGTTCCAACCTAAATGCTAGTTATAGTTTCTGGTTGTCTCTACGACTCTTACTGGGGAGGTGTTGGCGCTTGCCTATGTTACTCGCACCTGCTTCAGTTTTAAATTGTGTTCCATCTCAACTTCCATGCCTATTTTAACCCCTGGTTGTTTCTATTAGGGTTTGCCAGTTAAAGTTTTTCCCATTGTGCTCTTTACTGGGGAGGGTGTTTATGGCAGACCATATCCCTTTTGAATTTTAACTAAGTCCCACTTCCAGGTGGGTTCTAAGATTTTGATCATGCCTATCGTGTGCCTGCCTTCTCCTGTGGACGGCCTCCCTTAGGCTCTTCTGAAAATTTATGCCCATGTGCCAATCAAAGAAAACTTGTCAATTTAAAAAGTGATGGTTGGCTCACGGCATTCTTGTTGAAGACAACCTCCCGTTGTCGTGTTCTGGGTGTTCAAATTTCCATGTTGATGGTGAGTTTCTCAAACTGCTCGGCTGACCCCTCGAGATCTCTAAGCTTTATTTGCCCGCCTTTCATTCTGTTACATTACTATCTCATGGCCGGAATCCTTTGTGTCTTTCCCCATGTATCACACTTCAATTAAACCGACCATCCTTGCGGTTTCGCTTTTGTCTTTGTGTTACCTTTCCATTCCCTTGTCAGAACCCTTACACCCCTTCTCAAAATCACCCGGTCTGTCTATGAAGTTTGGTGGGCCCTTGCCCTTTGTGTCTTCACTTGGCACTTCCGACCCTTTACCAGAGTTCTTTTTTGCCTCTACCCAACGATTGACAAGTTGCTATATTGTGTTGGGTCAACCCTTACGGCCATTTTCACCTTTGTGTTGCGCCCTTTTTCTCTTTTGCTAGAAGCCCTATATCCCTCTTACATTATTATCGAGTTAGGATGTTATGCTTGGCCGGTCCCCTGACCCTTGTGTTCTTGTTTTGTTTCTTATCGTGGTGTTATATTTTTGAGCCTTCGCCAGAAATCCTTATCCCTTTCTTGAGATTACCCGATCCCTTTGTGATGCTTGACTGACTCTTGGTTTTTTACTTCCTCAGCACCTTGTATTGCACTCTCGTTCCTCACCTGAATTCTTTATGACTTTCCGATGACTGAGGTGTTATGTTCAGTCAAACCTTGCTACCTTGCGACCTTTCCTGTTTTCGTGTTGTGCCAACTTTCATTCCATATGGGGCAGCCCAATCAGTGTATGATGCTCCACTGACCCCGGAATCTTTATGGTCTCACTTTGCATACCCTTTTCCATGTGGTGCTTCCTTTTCCGATTCTTGTCTCTTCCATTGATTGCAACTTTATGAATCCTTCCCTTTGTTGTTCCACACTTGTTATCTTTGTTACGCCTTTGGGCATTAGGCGTTTTGTTCCTTTGGGAGTTTGATAATCGACTTTGACATTCCTTTTGTTTGCTTAAACAAAAGATTTTTAGACTTGAAAGAAAAATGAAATGCAACTCGGAACGGTATTTAGAGCGAAGAATTCCAGACTTGCTAACCGTTGAAGAAAAACAAGAAAGAAGACTTATCTGAAAGGGAACCATTGGTTCTTGCGATCATGACATGCACTTCGGCATATTCGACCCAATTTTTTTCGATGACCGACCTTATGTTACCGTGCTTTTGTCGTTGTGGCCTTTCCAAACCAAACCTTTTAACCAAACCCTAACTCGTCTTGCCCTGCAGTGTTCATCCATCAATAGCCCGTTTATGAGGTTTACTTTATCTTACCTTCACCTTACGGCGCCTATAAAGGTTTTCGCCGATAAGACTCTCTCATTATTGTTTCCCTCATCCTCTCGATGCCTTATGGTGCTCGTGAGGGTTTTCATCCATAAGACTCTCTCATTTCATTATCTCTACCGACTACCTCGGAGTGATGTCCCTGACATGAATAGCCTTTACACGCTCAACTCGGCATCTTTTAAAGACTGATCAGAAGGTCTTCCTTTGGACCGTAACGTGGGCTTTTGGATAGGGTTAGAAAGAAAATGGGTATCAAAGGCTCAAATAACTCAGATGGGTTCAAAATTACAACTTTCGGAATCACATTCTTATAACAAACACAACTTCTGCCACAGTTTCTTGCTTGGGGACTTTTGAATTTTTATTTTCATGAGACCGAACCGTGAGGCTGCCTACGTATCCTTAAAAGAAATCAGGTCAAACGTAGTTCATACGATTCCTTGATTTTCTTGTTGTTTTTCTTCTCCTTTTTCTGTTCTTCTTTTTGTTTCTTTGTTTTGTTTTGTTTTATTTTCTTTTTCCTTTTATCTTTTTTTCTCTTTCCTTTTCTTGTTTTTCTTTTCTTTTTCTTTTCTTTTTTTTTATTCTTTCCGTTCTTTTCCTTTCATTGCCTTCTCACACTTGCATTTCTGACTTTTGTTATCGATTCCGAAAGAGAGGCATGAAAGAAAATAATTAAAGCTAAAAAAGGATTAGCAAAAGATAAAGTGCTTAGGTAGCAGGACAAAATGCCTTCGTCATTTCAATCTTCAAAAGTTTCCAAGTACAAACAGATGTCAAGTATAAACAATGTTCTAAAGAAAATCATACATAATATCTTTTGACAGCATCCGCATTGATAGTCGTTTCCACATATTTCCCTTCCACATCCGTCAGATACAATGCACCATTGGACAACACTCTTGATACGATGAATGGCCCTTGCCAGTTTGGAGCGAACTTGCCTTTTGCCTCGGCCTAGTGAGGATGGATGTGCTTTAGTGCCAGTTGACCTACTTCGAACTTTTTGGGGCGCACCTTCTTATTATATGCCCTGGCCATTCTTTGTTGATACAAATGGCTGTGACAGACCGCCGGCAATCTTTTCTTATCAATCAAATTCAACTGTTCTAACCGAGCTTTGACCCATTCTTTGTCGTTGATTCCTGCTTCGGACAAGATTCTAAAAGAGGGGATTTCAATCTTGGTCGGGATTACCGCCTCCGTGCCATATACCAATAAGTATGGAGTGGCCTCTAATGAAGTGCGGACAGTGGTGCGATAGCCTAATAATGCAAAAGGCAACTTCTCGTGCCAGTGCCTGGATCCCTCCACCATTTTACGAAGTATCTTCTTTACGTTCTTATTTGCTGCCTCAACCGCTCTGTTCGCCTTGGGGCGGTATGGGGTAGAGTTTCAATGTGTGATCTTGAGCTGCTGACATACCTCTCTTATTAAGTGGCTGTTGAGGTTTGCCCCACTATCAGTGATGAGTTTTGGGGGGATCCCGAATCGACAAATAATGTTTGTGTGCACAAAATCAATCACGACCTTCTTGGTCACTGACTTGAAGGTTTTGGCTTCAACCTATTTGGTGAAATAGTTAATAGCAACCAGGATAAATCTGTGTCCATTAGAAGCTGCTAGCTCGATGGCCCCGATGACATCCATGCCCCAAGCAACAAAGGGCCATGGTGCCGAAATCATATGCAATTCAAACGGAGGAGAGTGAATTAGGTCTCCGTGTACCTGACACTGGTGGCATTTGCACACAAAGCTAATACAATCCCGCTCCATGGTAAGCCAATAATACCCTGCCCGGAGAATCTTCTTTGCCAAAACATATCAAGCTCATGTGCAGCCCGCAGACGCTAGCATGCACCTCATTTATGATGGTTGTAGCCTGCCCAGCATCTACGCATCTTAGAAAACCAAGATCTGGCGTTCTTTTGAATAGTATTCCTCCACTGAAGAAGAACCCACTTGACAAATGACAGATTGTTCTCTTCTGGTCACTCGTGGCTTGCATCGGGTACACACCTTTCCTGATATATTCCTATATGTCGTGGAACCAAGGCTCGCCGTCAAGCTCTTCTTCCACCATGTTGCAATAAGTATTTTGATCATGGATCCAGATATGTATCGGGTCAACATAAGCCTTGTCCGGGTGATGTAACATTGACACTAAAGTAGCCAAGGTATCGGCAATCTCATTGTGAATTCTGGGAATGTGCTTGAACTCTACTGACCGAAATCATTAAAAAAGATCATGCAAGCATTTCCAGAAGGGTATAAGTTTAAATCTCTTGTCTCCCACTCCCCTTGAATCTTGTGTACTAGAATGTCCGAGTCTCCCAAGACCAAGACTTCCTGGACACCCATGGCCGCTGCTAATCTCAGACCCAAAATGCACGCCTCATATTCAGCCATGTTGTTGGTGCAATAGAAGTGGAGTTGAGCTGTGACTGGGTAATGATGCCCTTGTTCAGAAATTAGAACCGCTCCTATCCCGACGCCTTTCATGTTGGCAGCCCCATTGAAGATCAATTTCCATCCCGACTTCTCATCCCTTTCCATTTCATTGAAGTGCATCACTTCCTCATCTGAGAAATATGTGTTCAAGGGTTCATATTCTTCATCTATGGGATTCTTGCTAAATGGTCCACCAATGCATATGCCTTCATAGCAGTCCTGGTCATGTAGACAATGTCGAACTCAGTGAGCAAGATTTGCCACTTTGCGAGCCTCCCCGTGGGCATGGGCTTCTGAAAAATGTATTTCAATGGATCCAGTCGTGAGATAAGATAAGTGGTGTATGATGACAAGTAATGCTTCAACTTTTGGGCTACCCACGTCAAGGCGCATCATGACCTTTCAAGATGAGTGCACTTAACCTCGTAGGCTGTAAATTTCTTGATGAAGAAGTATACGGCATGCTCCTTTCTCCCAATAACATCATCCTGACCCAACACTCACCCAAATGTGTTGTCCGGAACTGTCAAATATAAGATCAGAGGCCTTCCTAGCTCTAGCGCGACCAACATTGGTGGGTTTGACAAATATTCCTTTATCTTATCGAAAGCTTCCTGACACTCTCCCGTCCATTTCACCACAGCATCCTTCTTCAACAGCTTAAAGATGGGCTCGCAGATGGTTGTGAGCTGGGCGATGAATCGACTGATGTAATTGAGTCTTCCTAGTAGACTCGTTACTTCTGTTTTGTTTCTGGGTGGCGGCAACTCCTGTATAGCTTTGATTTTTTTTGGTTCTAGCTCGATGCCTCGGCGGCTGACTATGAACCCTAACAATTTTCCTGAGGGGACCCCGAACGCACATTTTGCCGGGTTGAGTTTGAGGTCATACCTTCGGAGCCTCTGGAAGAATTTCCTCAGGTCTTTGGCATGATCGGACTACATCCTAGACTTGATTATTACATCATCCACATAGTGATCAATTTCCTTATGTATCATATCATGGAAAATGGTTGAAATAGCCCTCATGTATATGGCCCTAGCGTTTTTCAAACCAAAAGGCATGACTCTATAACAGTACGTCCCCCACAGCGTGATGAATGCCATTTTCTCCGCATCTTCTTCGTCCATTAAAATCTGATGGTACCCGACGTAACAATCCACGAATGACCCGATCTCATGATTCGCGTAATTGTCAATTGATATGTGGATGTTCGGCAAGGGAAAGTTGTCCTTTGGACTCTCTTTGTTGAGGTCATGATAAAACACACACCCTGGTTTTTCCATCCTTTTTCGGCACGGGCAAAACATTAGCTAGCCAAGTGGGGTATCGTGTGACGCGAATGAATTATGCCTCAAACTGCTTGGTCACTTCTTCTTTGATTTTCACACTCCCATCAGTTTTGAATTTCCTTAGCCATTGCTAAACAGGCGGGCAAGCTGGGCCAGTGGGTAATTTGTGGACTACCAAATCAGTGCTCAATCTGGGCATGTCGTTGTAGGACCATGCAAAGACATCTTTGTACTCCAGAAATACTTCGATTATTTCTTCCCTAAGTTGTGGTTCCAAATGGACAATTATTTTTGTTTCTCTAATATTATCCGGACTTCCTAAATTGATTGCCTCTGTATCATTCAGGTTTGGTTTGGGTTTCTCTTCGAATTGGGTCATCCCTTTACTAATCTCATCCCATTCCCCTTCTTCCTCATACCCTGGTTCGTCCTCGTGTTCTATTTCTAGAATTGTTATTTCTTGACTACTCTTGTTTTGGCGATTGGGCCGAGAAGTCCTTATGCATGTTAGATCACTGGAACCAGCACAAAAATAACTGTACAAAAGAGAAAAGAAAGAGAAGTAAAGAGAAATGGAAACTATCAGCATTACTGAAAGGGAAATTGCATTTTATTAGAATCAAAGATAACAGAGTTTGCACATCCAAATGGATGGAAATAACAACTAAGTTGAAAACTTGACGCTAATACAACTAGACTGAAAGGAAAATCAAAGACGACTACCACGACTTCCTCTGAGTGGGAAGAGGAGTGGCTTCCCAATTATTGATATTTGCGCGTGCTCCCACAAACTGCATGTTTGCCTCGCTCGATCCTTCTCCCACCTCGACCATATTCACCTCATTGAACAGTCTCTCTAACTCCTTATCAAGATCTCTGTCCGCGACGATCAGCGGGCCAGAAATCTTTGGTCTGGGGCCATTATTGGATCTGACAAATGATTTGGACAACCTCGGGATAGATTTTGGGAGAACACAGGCTTTCTGTCTCAGCTTCCAGGCTCACCTTATGTCTGCGACTGTGGACTTGAACCCTAAGCCAAAAGTTTCTAGATTCTTGGGAAGGGACGCTGGTTGCATAATGCCTTGCAGAGAAGCTCCCAACCCTTTGCCGGGTGTAAAACCATTTCTCAACATTTCTGAAGATACCATGACGGATGCGGTTGTTATCTTTGCGGTCGCAACAACCTCACCTTTTGGAATCTTCTGAACTGACACTACATCAAACACCTGGTAAACCCATGGCCTTTTGTTGTCCTCGGATTCAATGAAAGGCACGATCGCATCACCTGGGGTACACAGATTATCTTCTCAATGCACGACAATCTCTTGCCTATCCCAATTAAATTTGACCATCTGGTGCAGTGTAGATGGCACTGCTTTGGCTGCATGAATCCATGGCCTGCCCAATAACAGATTATAGGAGACTGATACATCCAGCACTTGGAATTCCATAATGAACTCGACGGGCCCTATAGTTACTTCCAGCATTATATCCCCTATGGTGTCTTTACCTCTACCGTCGGAGCGTCGAACACAATTTTATTCTTGCAGACTCTTTTATTTTCCACCTTCATCTTGGTCAATGTGGATAGTGGACAAATATTGCACTAGACCCGTTGTCAACCAAAACTCGGTAACCATGGCATCTTCATGCTTCACAGTCAGATAAAGAGCCTGGTTAAGCTCAGTACCCTCCATAGGCAACTCATCGTCTGAAAATGTGACTCGGTTTACCTCAAATATCTTGTTTACAATATTTTCCAAATGGTTCACCGTTATCTTATCTGGGACATGAAATTCATTCAAAATCTTCATCAACGCCCGGTGATGCTCAACTAATTGGATTAGTATAACAAAGAGATCTGGGCTGGTGTCTTCCTCAACTGCTCTATGACGGTGTAGTCCTCCATTTTCATTTTCTTCAAGAATTTTTCTGCCTCTTCTTCTGATACAGATTTCTTCACTGGTTCAGGGTTATCTTTAGATATTCTTCCCTTTCTCAACTCTTCTTGGGCAAAGTACCTTACTTACCGAGTTGAGCCTCGTGCCTCAAACACTTCCTCTCTAACTTCTTTCCCTTTGTACATCACTATTGCTTGTTCATATCTCAAATGAACTGGTTTGCTGTTGATGAATGGTGGCTGGATTACTGGTTTCACAATAACTGGCTCGATGCGAACACCTTCCACAACCACGACGGGTTCTCTAGATGCCCCATGTACTGGTACTTTTGCCTATTCTCGCTTTGGCACAACCGCGCATGCTGAGCTCCCTTGAACTACGACAGTTTTACTGCCTTCTTTTACCCCGGTTACCAGCTTCTAACTGCTTGCAACCTTAATTGGTTCACTGGCTTTGATCATCATTACTATTTTTGAAGGTCTTCTGGACTCTCCCTTTCTCTCCTTAATTTCAATCATGTTGGTTTCCTGGTGGGTCGGCAACGGGTTTTGCTTAATATTGGGCACCTCCGGAGTCTGCACCTCGGTCCTGTGGGAGTAACTAAGTTCTTAGATGGCATTCTTTAAATGATAACACTTTTAGGTATCATGCCCAGGTGCACCAGAGCAGTATCAGCTGACTAAATAATCTAAATTCTTTGGAAGAGGGTTTGGCAATTTCGCTTCAATTGGTCTCAACATGTCCAATTGTCGCAGCATGTGGAACAGGCTAGTGTAAGATTCTCCCAGCGGAGTGAAAGTGTTCTTTTTCTACACCCTCTCATTTCTCAGGCCCGAATTACCTCGGAAGGTGGGCCTCGGGGTTGTTTGTAAGCTCTTGGAGGCGGGTATTGATTTTGTGGATTTGGATAACTGTTTTGAGGGGGTAGAGCACGCCATTGTGCGTGAGCGGGAGGTTGGGTATATGCTTGCGCATGAAGGACTGCAAAGCGAGATTCTGGTGGTGGAAAGTAATGTTGTAGCGGGCCATATAGAGTGTGTGGGTATATCTAGTGGTGAGGACGGGGCTGTTCGTAATGAGATGGTGCCCAAGACTCGAACCAAGTTCCCGACTCCATTGTGGCTACTTCCTCCTTCATTTTTTTTTTTCGAAAGCTCCTCCAGCCCCACCCTGGATGGCTTGAGTAGTTGCCTTGATTGCAGAGTAGCTCATGATTTTATTGGATTGGAGGCCTTCCTCAACCATGTTTCCCATCTTGACCACTTCGTTGAAAGACTTCCCTACCGCTGATACCAAATTCCCAAAATAGGTAGGTTCCAAAGCTTGCAGAAAATGCTCAACCATCTCATTCTCCTTCATGGGAGGATCAACTCTGGCTGCTTTTTCCCTCCATCGGAAACCATACTCCCTGAAACTTTTTTTGTGTTTCTTTTCTAGTTTTGTTAGAGATAGACAATCCGGGACAATCTCGAGATTATATTGAAAGTGGCATACAAGTGCATGCGCTAAGTCATCCCAGGTATACCACCGATTGGGATCCTGATGAATATACCACTCTAGTGCCGACCCACTCAAACTTTGGCTAAAGTACGCCATTAGCAATTCTTCTTTTCCCCTTGCTCCCCTCATTTACTGCAAAACCCTCTCAGATGTGCGATTGGATCGCCGTGACCATCATATAAGTCAAATTTAGGCATCTTGAAACCTAGTGGCAACTGCACGTCCGGAAATAAACAAAGATCCTTGAATGCTACGCTCACCTGGCCACCTAATCTCCGCATGTATCTGAAGGATTGTTCCAGACTCCGGACCTTGCTAAGCATCTCTTCCTGTTCGGAATTTCTGATCGTCTTTTCAGCTCCCACTAGGATTTCAGGACGGGGAGCATAGGAGTAAGGTTCCTGGGTTTTGTAAGCAGGTTCTGGGGGATAGCATTGAGGGTCATAAGCTTGAAGCAGTGGTTCATTTGACGACCTATGCAGTGTAGAAGGCGGTGGTGCCACATAGATAGGAGTGACTAGCGGGGGAGGGTGAGGAATGACTTTAGGTAGTGGGGCTAGTGGTTGAGAGGTAGCACCCTGATTTTGTGAGTACATAGGAAAACTTGGAGGCGGATCAGTGACGGACTGGTCAGGTGCTTGGGCCAATGGCGAGATGAAGGTTGGGTTGGCAAGATAGGTCGGGGCGGCTGTCCTCTTGCCCATGCCTGGTACATCTCGGCTATTTAGTGTTTAAGCTTATACATTTCCTCCTTCATAACATTAACGTCCAATTCCTATGCCTCCTTCGAGCGGTTAATAATGCTGACATCAACTTCTTGGTTGGCCATGACTTGTTTGCTTTTCGACAGCGTGTTGTAGCAGTGAGTTGCCAGAATGCCACGAGTACTAGTCACCTGTCCAAATACTCGTTAGTGGTTAGGTTCCAACATGTAAGCGGCCACATATGGGGTATGCATGCACATAAATGACAATTGGTCCCTACATGCATTGGTTGCTTGTGTCATCCCAGCTTTTATTTGCAAAATTCCCTTTTGTTTCAGCCCTATTCTCTCCCTCTTTCATATTTATTCAATTTCTAATTTTATTCAATTGTGGTCGAATCTTATATAGATTTCCTACGTATCATGTCCTTGCATGAATAAGACCGAGCGTAGTTCTTGCCAATAAAAAGCGGAGCATAACATATTTGGGAAATTTTCTAAAACAACTTTAATTACAAAGACTCGAAAGGTGACAGATTAAACAAATGCTGATAAAATGAACTACATACTTGAACAACAACTAACTATGCATAAAGAAAATACAGACTCTTGGTTAAACTGATAGACTTCAATAGTGCAATATTTTGGAGTACATAAAGGCCTCAAGTGCTCCCGGGCCTTGCGGGGCATCGTTCGTCCTTGCCGCTGGCTTGCGTGCTAAACTCTCATGGAGGTGGTGGAGGTCTTTCATCACTTGACGGACAATAGTCATGGCGGTGGCAAAGAATATGGATCTTGTCATATCCTCGCAATGGTTGCACCTTGTGATGATGTAGTCTGCGATCGCCTGTACTCTTTCCCTAACAACACCCTTTTCTTGCAATAAACACCCAATTTTTTCAACTCTCGCCTCTAGAGTTCGCTCGGCTACCTGGTTCAGTTCTTGGAATTTCCTCAAATCTATCTCCAACCTGGCTATCGCTGCATAATAATGTTCTCTTTCTGTTTTGAGATCCTCGACTTGTTTGGCTACCCTGACCTCAACCATGATGACCCTTCGTTTTAACCTAGCAACCTCATCATCATGCTTTTTCTTTAATTTCTCAATGATGCCGCCTCGTTCCTCCGCACTTTTAGCTAATTGCCTCTAAACCCTGGATAGCTCGCCTTCTACCTTATACAGGTCAAACACATATTCGGTTACTTTTTGCCCCAAATTATCCATGAGTTTTTCATCCTTTAAGCTCCTGGAAGGATTTTCTTCAGCTGCTTTCATCTTCTGGATTTGGGCTCGCAGCGTCTCATTTTCTTTGGTTAATATTTTCTTTCTCCCTCATCTGCTGCAGCTTGCAAACCTTTTTCAAATTTCAGTTCTCGGATTTGCCTTTCCAATCTTCCTATGGTGGCTTTTTACTCATTTTCCTTCGCTAGCTAGTCCCATTGTTCCTGTGACGTTTTAATGAACTTCTGGAGGTGAGGCCTTTTGGGCAGTCTCTCAAACTAAATTTCTCTCAAGTGCCAGGCAAGGTATCTCGGTGACGCTTCGCCTCTGGCCTTATCCTGTACACAAGTGTCGGTGGTTAGGTATTGGCATTCATTCCAAATCTTGCAGATCATTTCTTCGGGGAACTAACCTCAAGCCCAATCTCAACTACCCGGATGCTGAGATCTTTGTCTTTCGGCACTATCTAGCATCTTCCGAGTTGTCTCAAGACCCGATGCGGTGCATAAGGCTACACGATCTCATCCACAGACAACCATCCTAGTGTCCAATCTATTTGAGTGGCAGTGAGGGACTGGAGGTAAGAAGTCCATTTTGATGCACCTTCGGGTAAGCTGAGCTTTTCAATTCTCATGTGAAACTCCTTTATGCAAGTTTTCTCGGTGGACCCATAACTCATGAATCGAGGGCAGTGGCATAGATGCTCTGTCATCCACATTTGCAATAATAGATTTCACCCCTCAAAGGAAAAATCGTTCCCGTCCTTGCATGCTGTGAGAGCGCAAAAGATCTCGACCACTATCATGGGCGTGAGTGTGCACTTGGCCTGTGTGTAGAGTGCTGGCAAGCCCTACTAACTTTTTGTCAATGTTCCCATCCTTTCTTGGAAATATCAGAATCCCCAGAAAAGCCACCTTAAAAGCGAAGTGTCTATGCTCTTCCCATTTGACACGGTTTCCCTTACTGCAGACTTTGTTCTCTGGATTGTTGAATCCCCCTATGTGACAATATCTGGCATGCAGGAATGAAAAAGTGCAGAACCCTGCCGCCAAGTTTGAATCATGTACCACTATGCTTATCTTCAAGGTATCTAAGAATTTATGCACCGTTATCAATCTTGGAGCAACTAGATACTTGTGTCTCAAAAGAAGCTCCCCATTTCCAATATATCCCACTAGTTCTTCCAACGTTGGAGTGAGTTCAAAGTCTGAGAAGTGAAACACATTGTGTGTCGGATCCTAATGCTCTTATGATGTCTCCTCGGGGAACAATCTCCAATAACCCGGGGAGGCCCCCCAAATATATCTTTATCTCATCTCGTCCTTCCCTACCTAAATCACCCCACCACAACCGCAACTCCAAAGGGATTCGGCTTACAATTGAAATAGGTTCGGTTTGGATTGTGCTCATCTTGCATATTTATTAAGGTGAATTAATGACGTTTAAAATTTATTCCTGTTTGATTTAAAAATCAAAAACCATAAGCCCAGTTTTGCGAACACAGACTTTTAGCACTTCCGGAGGAAGCTTTCAAGGTTGTGTCTGCTAGCCGGCCAAAAATACAATAAAGACCCAAAGGTGGCCGTTTGTGCAAAATTAGCCCTCTAGTGTCCCCTTTTGGGAGCATTTGGCTATTTTGACAATAACAGCGTCACCCGATTTATTCAGGATGGCAAATGAAAATTTGAAAATTATTTAAGGCATTTTTGCACAAGGGAGGTTGGACCCGATGGGGGTTTCCTACGTATCCCACACTCGGGGAGAATCAAACCGGCATAGTTTGGGGAAAACAAATTGTCAAAACCATAAACTTTGTTGAAAAGCCTCTTTTTCTTTTGTTTTTCCTCCCCCCCCCCCCCCCCCCTTTTTTTAAAAAAATATCCGGCAGCATTTCGGCGCTACTTGAGCATTGATTTTACAAGACAAATGATTAATCTCAGTCAACCCTAGTACCACTTATTTTCTTAATGTTTTCCTTATTCACAAGCCAGTTAACATACAAATCCAAATCAACTAAGCAAAAATAGCACATAATATGTATCAGGATGGTCTTTGCATTTCGGGTCACCTGTCTTAGACAAACCCAACCCCTATGTTGAGTCTCCTAAGTCGCATGCATGATGCAAATAAATGCTCCTACTAGGGATCCGGCATGAGGTCAAGTTATACTGAGTTCAGCACCTGGGTATTTGTTCTAGACTGTGTACCCGAGCGTACAACTCGAGTTGAGGAGGGGACTACGTACCGGGGACCAGCAAGATCGTCCAGCTTTGTAACTTGTCCGAGCCCCTTTCTTATTTTAAGGTATGACACTAACAGAATAAGGAGTCTCAACCAGCGAGCACATCCCCGAAGATAAAGAGAGAATGGTTTCATATCAGTTTATATACAGTTCAACAAATATCAAAGCGGAAAAAGCATCATTTTGTACATTAAGTCAACATGTAAAATTAGATAATAAACAAATCAAAATACAACAATTATTCTAAGCTCGAATTCTTGAACCGTGAACCGGAGATTCTGGGTTCACCTCCCCAGCAGACTCACCAGAGCTGTCACACCTCCTTTTTGGCTATCTACAACCCCGCGAAGGGCGTAGAAAAGGGATTTTTCCTGTTAAAGGACAATCGAAACGGGATTCAATTATTTAAGATAATTTCAGAGTCGTCACTTGGGAGATTTATGGTATCCCAAGTCATTGTTTAGAATCCTGCATCGAGGAAGGAATGACTCTATTTAACAGTCCGTGAACCAGAAATCCGAGTAAGGAATTATGTTAACCCGGGAGAAGGTGTTAGGCATTCCCGGGTTCCGTGGTTCTAGCACGGTAGCTAAACTGTTATATTTGGCTTAATTTATCTGATTTTAGGACATGTTTTAACTTATGTGCTTTGTAACATTAAACTGCTTTTATCATTATTTTAAAGAGAATTACAACATTGTTAAAACATGCCTCGAACCACGTCACATAAATGCACACGTGAATTTTGAAACATTCCAACTTCGTTGAGATTTGGATATGGGTCACATAAATGTGCACCCGTATTTAGGAAAGTGAATTATTAAGCTAATATGCCTAAAGCAATTACACACTTCCAACTTTTGCGAGGGCCATGGAAATTCAACTAAATGGCTTGCCTCGATTGATTAAAGGGGAGGCATTCAACTAAACGAACAACAGACATTCATATTTAAAACTAATTAGATACCACAACTAGTCAACGGGAACCGTCGCCGTAATTGCGATGGTTCATTTAGGCTCCTGAAAATTGGCCTGCCCGCACACGGGGGACTAAGCATAATACTTAGGGCCCAACCATAAAACAAGAAATGCCAAACATTTATTGTATGTGATATATATTAGTAGACATAGCACACTAATTCCCCAGTAAAGATGATAATCAAACAACCAAAAGTTAATATTTTACTAAATAGTCATAATTCAATTTATCCATATAAACATATCAGCTCATCTCTATGGTGCATGCGTCATGTGAGAACCAATATGCATCAAACGAAGGTGAAATGAGCTCTTATTACTTCTGTTAAGTCCATAGAATCAAATAAGTAATTCATGGGCCAAATAGTTGCTTCCATACAGTATTTACCCAACCTACACGGCCCATTCAAACACTGAATAATCACCAATATAAAAGTATAATTGGGATAGATTAACTTATCAGAAGCAAAAGGCTACTGCTACTCGCAACGCCCCAAACAAGCACTAGGACTTGTTTCAAGCGACAGTTGTATGTGATTTCATGCTAGATACTTGAAACGACACAATATTCATGGACTGGGGTTATATCATATAAAGTTAATTAAAAGCTACCCCGCAACTCACTAAATGCTTTAAAATTTTCACCAGATCTAAATGTAGGATTGACAGTCTACTTATTACATTACATTAGCTGACTATAAAAATAAGCTAAAAATGCAAATCCTAATTAAGCATCATGTAAATGGGGTGCACGACTACAACCTATACAAAATTTGACAGCTAGAAATGATACAAAGGGAAGGAAATGCAAAGCTATCAATTGTTTGTATTCCATAATCACGACTTCATGCTACACTTGTATGATGTCCATAGAGCCTAAAATATACCTGGAAAATGGAAAGAAAGTGAGGGTGATTGATCAGCAGATGCACAGCAGCATATCAGCAACACAGTCAATCCAAACAATCTCAAATCCTAAATAGTTGAAAATAAATAACAAGAGGATTTTGGACTCAAGGAAACGAGGTAAAAGGAGCCCGGAAAAATGACTTCAAATCATCATATAGCGAACTCAAATCTAATGGTGCAAAACAGCTAAAGGGTTCATCATATGGGAAGCTTTTAGAAATTCAGTGATAGGTCAATGTAACTGTAATCCAAACAATTAGGGAAACCCCCCAAATTTTAAATTTTCCTTTTAGTCTTCTTTTATTTCTTGTTTTTAGCTTGCTAGTCCCCTTTTTATAGCTTGTTGCCCATGTTTGTTGTTTAAAAGTCCAAAAATCACCTAAAATCCCCTACTAGAAGATTCTCAGTTTGTTATGAAAGATTCTCTACCCTTAAACTACCTAAATTGTCCCTGAATCAAACCTAAATTACTACCTTACTCAAACCAATCCCCACCCTTGCTAACTTGGTCATAGCTGACCCTGGTTAGTCAAATAATGGGCTGGTAATGACCAGTTATACCTAAACGATTTTACTTGCCCTAATGGAAACCTAAGATTGAACTAATAAGTTAATTATCCTACGGATAAAACTAAAATCAAAACAAGGAGCAAAGACTAAGAAATACACTAATTGGGTCATCTGACTAATGCAAATTACGAGGATGCATGCAAGAGTGCCTAAAATAACGAGGATGTATGCAAGAGTGCCTAAAAATCAATAGCAAACAAGGAAACGTAATCGAAATTAGTCATGTGAATCAAATTGTCCTAGGACTAGAACTTAAAACTATGCAGCTGCCAAATGCGAAAGTGAAGGACCCTCGTTGAAACACTCTAATTCACTCAAAGATGAAAGAAACATTGAAGGTGGAAGAAACATGCAGAGCACACAATCACAAAGAAAGAAAAAGAATGGAAAACTTACTGCTTCTGAAGTTTTGAAAATATCCGACCCCGGAGTTGATCCTCGAACAATGTTATGTGTTTGTTATTTAACAAGATCAACACATAGCCTGGTTCCAGACCCAAATCAAGTGGTGGTGACCTTGGAAATCCGAATAGCCTTGAACGAGCCCTAGATTTGAGAAATGTGTAGGTAGTTTCGAAGGATACCAACGACATATTAGACATCAGGGGAAAAAGGGGTTGTGGGGTGTTGATAGGGTGGTGTTTGGCGGCGACACCGCCGTGGGCGGCAGAGGCGGCGTCCATAAAATTGAAGATTCGACAAGTTTGAAAGGGATTCGAGGGTAGCTGAGGTTAGATTTGCAATGAGGATTGAAAGGGGGTGCTATGGTGTAATTTGGGGTGGCATTGGTGTTACGCCGCCGCTGGAGGCGGACAATGGTGTTAGGGCGGCTCATCGGTGGCGTTACACTGCTGAGTGAACTGTACGAGGATGAAGCGTTTGGTCTCTAATGTTATTACAAAGGGTTCGGACCATTTTATTTGAAATGCAAGGCCTCACGTGAACCGTTGGATGATGGGCGATGGACGGCCAAGATGAAAGGCAACCAAACGACGTCGTTTGGCACCCTTGGGGCTGAACCGGGTACAGGGACGGGTGGACTGGGCATTTGGGCCTGGGTTTTCTATCAAAAATGGCCCAAATGAGTATTTTGAATTGCATTTTCAGGTTTTCTTTAAATCTCTTTCTTTATTTCATTTCAAAAATATTTAAAACCTAAAAATTCCTAATTAACCCTTAAAAATTTAATTAGCCATACAATAATTATTACCACATAATTTAAAAGATTAAAAGGAAAAATTACTTAAAAATCAATCTTAAGTGCCAATTAAGCCATTTTTAAATTTCCTTTTCCAATTACTAATTAATTTCTTAAAATTCAAAATTACTCCTAAGTGCACATGCCTCATGTATTTTTTTTATATTTTCATTATTTCAAAATGCAGAGAAATGCAAACGATTAACATGATAATGCCACGAAAAAACAAAAATTACAAATAAACAAACGAAATTATGGAAGTAATTCATATAGAGCAAAAATCACATGCTCATACATGCCTTGATGAATATTTATATTTGTTGTGAAAAGTTGTGGAAAGAATCGTAACATATGAGCATTAAGGAGTGTTGGCTCACGTTGTATAACGAATTCTGAAAGTATAAGTGATAATTGAAACTCTAGAGCATTGGATCGAGTTGTAAAGTGAAATGTGAAGTAAAAGTGAGAAATAGAGGAGATCATTATGTTTTCCCTTGCCTGGCTATTGTTGAGTTATGGTTCCCTTGCATTGTGTTGTTATTTGATATTACAGATGTTTAGGTTGATGATTCCTCGGGTTAGATGTTGTAACAAGTTTAGATATAGCTGGGGTAGTTAGATGTTGCAATAAGTTTGGTTATAGTTGTTTCTTCTTTGTCGCGATATTGTTGGGATATCATTGTTTCCTTTCCTTACCGTGATGTTTGTTGATATTATTTTTCCCTTGTCGGGATTCCTTGTGATTATTTTTGGATTGTACATGAGAGTGGGTGGTACGCCTACCACAAGATATAATAAATAGAAGCAGGTGGTACGCCTACCACAAGATAAACTAAAATGGGAGCGGATGGTACACCTATCACAAGATATAATGAAATGGGAGCGGGTGGTATGCCTGCCACAAGATATAATAAAATCGGAGCGGATGGTACGCCTACCACAAGATATAATGAAAGGGGAGCGAGTGGTACGTCTACCACAGGATATAATAAAATGGGAGCGGGTTGTATGCCTACCACGTGATATAATAAAATCGGAGCAGGTGGTATGCCTACCACGAGATATCATAAAATGGGAGCCAGTGATACGCCTACGACGAGATAAATAAAATGGGAGCGGGTTAAATGCCTGCAATTAGATATGAAAAGAAAGTGAAATCTGCCTTTGTTGTTCTTATTCTTGTTAGTGGTTGAATTTTGATTCCTTTATAGTTCTCTTGATATTCTATTTTTACCTGTTATTCCCCAAAACATGTTTTCCCCTCCCATCCTTACTTGCTTATACATGTTTTACTTTCCACTGTATATTATATAACTGCATAGGTTTATTTAATATTCTGATCCTAGCCTCGTCACTACTTCGCCGAGGTTCGGCTAGGCACTTACCAGCACATGGGGTCAGTTGTGCTGATACTACACTCTACACTTTTTAGTGTAGATCCCAGTGTTGTAGACTTTGGACGCAGTGGGATTGTTGATTCTAGCTCATCAGGCGACCCGAGGTAGTCCTGCAGGCGTCCACAGGCCTTGACGTCTTCTTCTTTCTACTATTCTTGTTTCTTTCATGCATTTTCTGAGACAGTGTTGTATTTATTTCTTTAGGACCTTTATTTTAGTATTCTTAGACCGTGTGTGAAACTGTGACACCCGTTCTGGATAGTTGAGACTCAAACATTTGTATTAGATATTCATGTTCAGATAGCTTATTGTTTTTCTTCCATTTACCTTAATTTCACTGTTTAAATGTTATTTCTTCTTAATTTTTAAAGGATATAAAATAGTAAAAGGGTAAATTGTTCAAATAATTGCTTGCCTAGCTCACATAAGTAGGCGCCATCACGACTCTCGAGGGTAAAAAATCCAGTCGTGATAAGGAATCTTGGCATCTTTTTATAATTCTAATATCATACTTATGGCTTTGTCAGTCATTCGGCACAAACACTTGATTTGATACAATTTGACTAGAAAGGACAATTTGGAATACTTCGCGCACCTTTCATATAATGGCTGATTATCATCTTAACTGTGCATATTCTTCATTATGCCCTTCATTAAATATTTCTTCACTATTCATAGGCTCACAAGACACATCTGGCTCGTTGATATTGTTCACTATGAAGCCAAATACATCGTTAATTATGGTTACCATTTGATCTTGGGATTGCAGAGTTTCTTAGATGACATGTGTGCTCTGAAACGTTTGTGGCATAGTTGTATTTGATTCTTCACCATACAAATACCAAACTGTATTATTTATTGAAAAGCTTACAAGTCAGGTGTTCTTCAACTATATTTTTTTGCCACTTATTAAAACCACATTTTGGACACAGACGCTTAATTACACGTCCATCAATAGACCCATACTCAAAAGCAAAATTCAAAAAAATTTCTAAGAACATCCGCATATTCAAGTGTATTTGTTGGTTTGCTAATCCAAAATTTATCAATTGATAGGCTAGAACAGAAGATATAAGATAACATTACAATATCAAAATAAAAAAATTAGTTCATAGCCACTATATGAAAATCAAAAGAATAGTAATCACTTAAATGGAGTATACCTCTAGAAATAGAAATTCCGATTGAATGGACAGATGTCTTCTTTAAGAAAGTAAGGCACTAGGCGTAGGAGAAAGGACAACATGCCCCAAATCGGATTGAAGGCCAGACTGCACATTACATTCAGGCACGGAATCCACTATGATCGAATAGGCTGGAACCGAAAAAGACCAGGTTCCACACATATGAAACAGGCAGAAGGTATGGGACGAGCAATTTCTTGAAAAGCGAATTCGATCCTATAATCGTCTTCTTTGTTCGAAAAATACAATCACGGTTTTTGACTTCTAAGAATATATAAAGGGAAAACAAAGCGAGGTATATAAACAAAAGAAAAACTACCACAACCAGAATTTCCTATTATTTACAAATCCGATCCAATTGTCATCACCAACAACTACTCTACTATCTACCTCAATCCCAAAACTAGTTAGAATCCTCAAAATTTACTCTGCTTCATTGACCCATTTTACAAATCCAACTCAATTGTCGACTGTCTGATAAAATGCTGATTAATAAATCTGACGCAACTGTCAAATTACAAGAGAAATAAAAATTGCCAATAAAAGAAACTTTCTATTTTCATAAATCTTATCCAATTCTCAGCATCAACAACTATTACTATGCCTTTATCCCATATTACCAATTACGACATGAATCTACTCCATTTGGATAAAATTGCATATAAATCGAAATATGGGCATATGTAACTTTAGCTTTTAGATTACAAATTCAGTAAACTAGTGAAAATGAGAGTTGTATGCGGATTTCACATACTGCATAAAAAGGACACAATTTGCACAAAAATATGAACAAAAACCACCAAAAATATAAGAACTCCATAGGGAATAAATAAATAAATATAATCAATGAACTCCAATATCTAGTGACAAATTTGCACTGATAGTAAGTAACTCAACACTAAGAAAGAATCAATTTACCTTTAAAAAAAGAAAGCTGCTCAAAAGAAAGGATAAAGTTAATTATCCCTATCAAATATAATTTTGTCGACGTCAATCCCAATAGCTTTACCAGTTGTTTTAGATTCCTTAGCTACCTATTAAGGCCATAAATGATATTTAGGTTAATATTAGCAGAACAAAACTGAAAATGTCAAAATTAAAATAAACATAAACTTAATTGAACAGAAAAGTAACAAACACAAAAATAAAAGAAAAAAGAAATAAAACTATTAGCATAAATTGACAGCTAAACCAGTAAAATTGACAGCCGAATCAATAAAATTGGCTACCAAACGGTGAAATTGATGGCTTAAGCAGTGAAATGACAACTAAAATCAGTGACTTAAATTGTTCTTCGTCCAATACACAAGCATGCACGCCTAAAATCAATGAAATCAATGCTAAATCAGCAAAATCGAAATCTAAATCAGTAAAATTTACGGCTAAAATCAGTGATTTAAACTGATATTCATCCAAGACACATACATGCACGCCTTAAATCAGTAAAATCAACAACATTTTAAAAAGAATTACACGAAATACTTGAAATTAGAGACGTATTGAAGCAAGTATCTATAAAAAAACAAGGTTATTTATAGACTAATTCAAATACATTATCTTAAACGAGTTGAAATATGATCTCCTTACATTAAAGCTAAAGGATTTGGGAGAATCATTAAAGGATTTGACCTTATCAATAGTTTTGAGAGAGAAGGTGTAGAGAGAGTGAGAGAGAAGACCGTTTGTTCTCTTTAAAAGTTTTTAATGCTTAGACTCTATTTAGCCTTGTTTAGACTCCATCAGAAACTAAATAAATTTTTTAATATTAAATAGTAGTGTAGGAGTTCTAAATATGTAGAAGGAAAAGAATTATTAAAATTGGTCTAATTAGTATCAGTTTTGAATCGCTGTATTTTTTATTTAAAAACATCATTTTTACCATATGCTCTAATGTCTTCTGGAACATCACCGTTTGCGACGGTTTTGATGAACCGCCATAATTTAACCGCAGCAATAATTTTGATTTTGATCATATTTTTACTTACAGTTGAAGTATAGAATTCTGATCTGTTGAAGTAATAAAGAAGTATATGTTCTCTCTCCATCACTGAAAGCAGCTTCCATATAAGAAGCTAAACCAAATTAGGGTATATTGCCTTATCGTCACATAATTAAAAAATAATACATTATTCAAACTCTGACGTTGTGGTTTGAATTGTATGCTAAGATTTTGAACCTAGTGTAATAGTGTAAGATATATGGATTTATATCTAGATATATGGACTTATATCTATACACATATGAACAATACATGAATAATTATATGTTATGTGCTATCTTAAGGTTTGGCCTAATTATGTGGTCTTATGGACATTATGTTAAGGAGGCCAATGTATTGTCATACTAAAGTGTAGGACTAATGTGTAGATACCCAAAAGTGTAACCTTAGTTTATGATGGGCTAACTAAGGTTACATATGTAACTATGGTTACATGAATGCTTGTGACTCTTGGGTTTGTAACTCTTGCAAGACATAACTCAAGACATAACTTTTGTCTTGTAACTCTTGTCTCTTGGGTTATGTAACTCCTAGAGTTATAAAGTGGGGTTATGGTTCCCATTCTTTAACAAGACAAGTTCTTTCTCTACCCATTGAAGTAAGAACCATTTGTCCATTGTCTTGCAAATAGAGTGGAAAACCATAAGCCAAAACCTTGATCATTGTCATAATACTATTTTGTAAACCTTTCATATATTGTTATTGTTGAGGATTCATTCTTGTGGTAACATACAAACCACAAGTCATTCTTGAAGAAATAATCAAGAGGTTCAAAAGCTCAAGGACAATCATCAAGAAGGAGGCTCAACTTTTCCACATATGGATTCAGGTTAGCTTCCGCTCATGTAGTTGTAAATCCGATTATTCAAATGAAGGTTGTTGTCTTTAGTAGGAATCATAATCCTAACAAATAGTAGCAATTGCACCGACTAGCCATTTTCAGCTCATTAATTAAAAAGTAGTCACTATCACATGTAAAATTTGAAACTCAACTATAATTAATATTTTTCAATGAACCTTTTGTGAATTTACTATTTTAATAGAATTTTTTTTAGCTTATTAGTTCCTTGAATGCATGGCGTGATGCTTTTAAGGCCTAAAACACAATAGAATAGCTGAACCGAAATTAATTTTGGGCAAATTGCTTATTTGGTTGGTAGGTTAAAAATAATTATATATATATACAAAAATAACGTATTTTATCGGTTATTATTTTTAGGAAGGCTAAACTATATAGTTTTTTTCATATATCTATCCAATTAAACAAATTTAATTTGTTGGGTCAATCAAGGTCCCAGGCGGGAGTTACATAGGGCATTTGCATCTATACCAGCTTTTTATGTTATGTTTTAATTTGTGTCTGCTTTCAAAAAAAAATTGCAAGTGTACCCGCTTTTCCGCATAACTTCAGCATACGGGACTAAAGTTGCAAGGCAATCACGCAAATTTCAGCATTCTAGTTGATGGGACTAAAGTAGCAAGTGTGTTGAACCAAGTATGCTGAAGTTTTTATTTTGTAAGTGGCGAACTTTAGCTCTAGAGCTGAAGTTTTTATTTTGTAATTGTTGAAGTTGTGTTCTCTATTTGCTGAAGTTTTTGTTTGTAATTGCTGATGTTTTTGTAATTGGTGAACTTTAGCTCTAGAGCGGGACTAAAGACCTCATTCTCTCCAAGAATTATACACAAAGACCTTGTCCTATATTTTTTAGCATGATTAAAAACATTAGATGCAAGACGAAAAGGAAAATTCATGAATGCGATATCAAATAAGGTGATGAGATGTATAAAAAAATATACGGAAAAGGGTCAGCTTTGCCCCTCAACTATTATATTTGCTCTAATAATACCTGCATCCACCTATCGGGCCAAATATACCTTTCTGTTAAGGGTTTTTGGCTCACACATACTCTTTAAGTTAACAACCCGCTTTAGCTTTTAAATTAAAATTATTTTTAATGACGTGGCATAATATTATTGGTTATTTACACACCCCAAATATGTCCAACCCACCTATACGTTTGAGATCGACCGGACCCAGCATATAGATTACCTACTAAATCCTGTAACCCATACGACTGAAGCTCCCCAAACCAAATTATACGACTGAATACGACTAAAGTTCCCCAAAGGGGTTTTTGTTGTTCTTCTACTCTCTCCCAATTCTGAAAATCAGAGTTCTTACATCTTTTTCATCTTGTTTTAGCTTTAAATTGTCTGAATCTTCTTCTACTTCTTCCGAAATTCACTGATACTCCCATCTCTGAAAATTAGGGTTCTTTTTGTTCGTCCGTCTCCCAAATCTGAAAAATCTTAGCTTCAGATCTTCTTCATCCTGTTTTCAATTTAAAATGTCTGAATCTTCTTCTGCTTCTTCCCGTGACCAAAGCGAGAACCGTACATGTTATTATGGATCGATTTCCAACCAATTTACCGCTACGACACCTTTGAATTGTGGTCGTAGATTCTAGAAATATTGTTATTATGAGATTAATGGTTGTCGATATTGGGAATGGCACGATGAAGAACATCTACCTCATGTGTCAATATTTATCTGTAAGCAAAGAAATTCGTTGAATGCCCTTCGTCTCGGAAAGAACAAGCTGAGGAAGACGGTGGATGATATGGTTGGATGTAAAGCTGCAGATTTGAATAACTTATCCTTGAAAGAGAAAGTTTTGAACTTGGAGCAGAAATCGACGATGGAAAAGACTTGCAATTATGGCCATGGGCTATTTTTGTTATTTTTGTAGCTGGCATAATGATGTATTGAAGTTGACGACCTCTAATATTTTTGCATTGATGATGAAATTTTGCTGATATTAGTTGTTTAAACTAGTTGTTTTGGTTGTTAAATGAAGGAAATATGTAAATTTTAATTGTTTATATTAGTCGTTTTTGGTTGGTTAATGAAGGAAACCTACAGATTTTAGTTGTTTAGATTGGTTGTTTTGATAGTCAAATGTAAAAAATCTACAGAAGTTTATATTTGTTAAGGTTGTAGAATCTGCAGAAGTAGATGTTTGCTAAGTTTGTAAGAAATCTGCAGAAGTTAGAAATTGATTTTGTTAAGTTTGGTAAAAAAATTATGCCATATTCTGTTAGTCTAAATATGCATATTTTGTGCCATATTCTATATCCGAGAACAAAATCTCATATTAACTTTTAATTACATAGCATTTGCTTTGAGAGACCTCATTTTACTGTCCATCACTTGTTGAAGAGAAAGTATATTTTACTTGCAACTATTTTAAGAAATGCAATAGATAAATACTACAAAACTTCCGGCAAATTAACAGACAAGAGAGTAGTAATTGTCGATGGCATGAAGATAAGGACCATCCAAAGCTGCTACATATTAAATGCTCTAAGATCATTGTTGTACAATGTTGGGTTTTAGAAATATGAAGAAGTAACCATTGCAATTTATCCTTTATGTGTTGAAATGATTTGTCTAATAATCTAGGGAAAAAGAAAGGAACTATACCAAAAAACATTCGTAGATCAATGTTTTCAGAATCTCAAGCAACTAGAGAAATGGTTACCAGTATCTATAGGCAAAGACATTGATATGTAATGCAAGTTTGTCTTTGTTGCACTATGCCTCATTATAAAGTTTAAATATGATTTCCAACAAGATGGCAAGAGTGACATTGGAAATGGTACTCCAATTCACAAAAAAAATTCACAACAGAAGTAAAACAGTACAACAGAAGTCACTGAAATCAAATTAACCAAAACAAAATCAGATATGCAAATTAAATCACTGAAATCAGATTAACTAAAACAGTACAATAACCAAATAGTCATTACACACCTGCTCTAATTCACCACTTAGATAACAAAAAACAAGGTCTCAATCAATCAGTACATAGCAGTCAGATTAACCAAAAATAATTGACCTACACAAACTACTCTAATGCTTGTCCTTTTTACTCTGTTTTCCAATTTTTTTTCCTTTTCTGCTACCAACCGATTTGCAGACATAGCTAATTTGCCTATCCAAGTGATCTTCTTTTGTGAATAAGGTAGATTAGTAGGAAAATTAACACCATCTACATCTCCTTTGAAGACAATCTTCCTACTATCAATAGGTTCTTGATGCAACTTTCTTTATTCAAGCCTAGTCTTAACTTCAGATATCACCTTAGACATCACATCCGGATCTTCATCATCATCTTCATTTTCATATTCAATCTCATATTCATCATCAACTATTGTTGAAGGTGCAACAGTTACATTTTTATCTTCACATTGACTCACTCCAGGAGTGGGTATGAAAACAAATTTTGAATTTCCACTGTCTTGTGGTACCGTTAAGGGAACATCTTGTACTGTTCGGGAGGTTCCTTCACCATTAGCCTACAATATTTGTTAAATTTAATAGTGTTTATAAATATAAAGTTTTTGTTAGATAAGAAAATATGTGAAAAAGACTATTACCAAAGGGCATTTTCTTCTGTTGTGGCATGTTATACCACAGAATCCACATGTCATTACAAGTCCTTTTCTTGAAGCTGACCAGACCCCCTCCTTTTTCCTAAATTCATATTTTTTTCTTTTTCTCATTACCTTTGGTCTGCCCACTATTTTATGTATTTCTGATGGTTCAATTGCATGTTGTGGCTCAACTTTCCAAAAATTCTCACCTCTCACTGGCTGTAACTTATGCATGTATGCCAACATATAAGCTTCCTTTGAATACCACCAATGCACCTCATTTAATGGATCTTGTTTATCGTGCATTAAAGCTTTGATAGCATGAGGACATGGTATTCTTGTCAAATTCCACGTCCTCCAAGTACACTTCTTCAATTCCAGGTTCACTTTATGCTTATCTTTAACCTCAACCACTTCATATCCATAATCTCCATTAAAAATAACTTTATACTCTAATGCAATCAATCTGTAATCATGGTAAAGTTCCATAGCATATGATCTAATTTCTTCCTGTCAATTCTTGCATTCCTTCTCATGATTCTTCGGCAAATTCATTACCTACCATAAAAAAAGAATATCATAGTATAGTAATAAACAAAATTATAAAAAATTTAACATACGGAAAAAAATTACCTTTAATCTTATGTCTTCCAACATCTTGATTATAGGTTTAGTTCTTGCTTCAAGAATCCATTTGTTGAATGATTCCGTAAAGTTATTGTCAACCTTATAGTTCTTGCATGTGGTGTCAAAGCAAGCCCTATACCAGTTTTGAGGAGGATAGTGTAATAGTTCCCTAGCAGCATTTCATAAATATCACCCAAAGTCTTCAATTGATATTTAAATTTTTCTTTATAGGTGCTCCAAGCACATCACCACATTAACTTTTTCATCTATATACCTTTTCAATTTTTACTCCAATTAGCTTTAATGTGTCTAGCACACCACCTGTGGTTTGCTTTTGGAAGGACAATGGAAACAGCCTCCAACAACCCCTACAACAATGAAAAATCAGTTACAAATAAAGTATAAAATAATAAAAAAATCAGCTACAATGAAAAAAAATTGAAAAATCTTTACCTTCTGCGTATCCAACATAAAAGTCACATTTTCACTATCTTCAAGCTCCAAAGAATTTTTCAGTAACTTCATAAACTACTTCCAGGTTCTACAAGTTTCTTTGTCCATTGCTGCTCATGCAAGAGGATAAAAATATTTCACTGATTTTTGTGCCATGGCCACCAGTAGAATTCCCTTACATTTCCTTTTAAACATGTGCCATCTAAGCCGATAAAAGGTCTAAAACCTGCTTTCCAGCCCATTTTCAAAGCTTGAAAGCAAATATACATCATAAGGAACCTCATTTTTCCTTCTGCCAAAGCATATTTAGAAATATTTATCATCAGATCAAAACCAGGGTTACTATCCCTCAATTCTTGGGATATGCATCTAACATATTTTAATCATCAATGAAGCTTCCCTCCAATTTCTCTAACACAAGCCTCTTTACTCTTTTCATTTTTGAATAGCTAACATTAAGTTTGAATTGATCCTCTAGGTTCACCCTCGCGTCTTTCACCTTGTATTTAGGATTATTTTGGACTTTTGTTTTTGAACTAGTGTGCTAAAGCTTGGGGAGCAGCTCTTGGATTCTTGTATGTGGGTTCAAAAGTATGCTTTGTTTTCAAAGTTTTAATTTTAAATCCTTGATCTCTATTATCCTGAGATATCAATAACTCAAAGGGACAACCAATAGCACATATATATCTAACTCTACTAGTGTCACTCTTCTTAACCTTAAGGCCTTTCCCATTAGCAATTGCATAATACCCTACAATTCTTTTAGTCTCAGCCAAATCCCCAAAACTCATACCCTTTTCCAACTCTTTATACTCGTCTAGTTTGTCATTGACTTCTTCATTCCTTTCCTTACTAAAGAGATCCAACTGATCATTATCGTAATCATTAGAGTCATGTTCATATGCTTTCTCTTTCCCACATGGCTCATAATCAGTCCCAACATCTACAGTGACACAATGAGGTTCATTGTAGGGACTTATGCTAGGAGCTGACACATGTTCTTCACCCTCATCAGTAGCAAAGAATTGAAGTACACTTAGCTGGTTAGTTAAGAGTTGTTGCAGTGTTCTGATTCCTGAATCCCCTTCAACCAGAAAGCACCTACCTGAAGGCACTATTACTAGAAGTTGTTCAACCTTCTTAAACCCACATTTTTCAATGTATTCCAAACAAATATCTATATAAGACAGCAAATCCACATCATAAGCTTGCAACAAGTGAGTCAATTTTTTAATGTACACTATTTGAGATCTCAAGACCCATCTGCCCCCAAAATTCAAGACCAAGTCCACCTTTTCAGCCATTATTTATTAAGTTCACGTGCAAGCCATATAAAAGGAAAGGGACCCATCAAACATATTCAAATAGAAAAATATAGTCCTGTCACACCTCCTTTTTAACACTACAACCCCGACGAAGGGCGTAAATAAGGATTTTTTCCAATTAAAGGACAATCGAAACGGGATTAGTTTATCTAAAAATTTCAGAGTCGCCACTTAGGATAATTAATGGTGTCCCAAGTCACCAATTTTAATCCCGAATGGAGGAAGGTTTGACTAGGTATTACAGTCTACGAGCCAGAAATCTGAGTAAGGAATTCTGTTAACCCAGAAGAAGGTGTTAGGCACTCCCGAGTTCCGTGGTTCTAGCACGGTCGCTCAATTAATGTATTTGGCTTAAATTATCTGATTTTAAAATACTTTTGAACTTGTGTGCAATTTCAACTTATTTTAACTTTAACTGCTTTTATTTAATTGTAAGAAAATTGCAACGTTATCAAAATACATTTCGAACTACGTCACATAAATGCACCCATGGCTTTTGACATATTTTAACATTGTTGGGATTTGGATTTGGATCACATAAATGCGCTCCCGTATTTAGGAAGGTGAATTATTTAACTAGCGCACCTAATAATGAATACGTGTTTGCAAGTTTGCGAGGGCCATGGAATTTCAACTAAACAGCACACCCCGAATTATAAGGATAAATACCATTGCCTACTTACCTCACTAAATATAGTCAACCATAACTACTGCTCAGAGAATCAAAGCTAATATACTGTAATGAACCTATTTCAACGAGGGAATCAATTCATCAACCGCACTTCTAAGAAGGAAATTGAACATGCTACAAAAGAAATGGAATTCACAGAGACCTATCCATGACTTGGCAAAATAGAATAGCCTTCGTACGTAGTCACATACGAGAGATTTCAATTAAACCAAGACAGATTCAATAATGAGGGCTGACTGTGCAGAATCTGTTGCTAAATCTGCACAAATCCACTGCCTAAACAGTGCAAAACAGGGCAGCTTTTCAGTTGGCTATTAGTCCAAACAAATGTCTTAAAATACTAATATGTATCTACTTCTACTCATATCAGTAATACTAAACTACTAGGAGGAATGAAGCATGAAGCATTCAACAGAAGAACTGGTCGGCTTGAACATCACCAAATGGACATAGAGTTTTAAATCTAATGAGAATCAGGTCTCCTGGATACAAAAATTAACTCCACATAACAGCATAAATGGAACTTCAACAACTAAATCACAATGAATCCAGCATAGGCAAGGAAATCTCCAATAAACTAATTACCATTAAGATGTTTGAATAAAACATCTTAACAACAAAATACATAGGTACCAAGTTCCATCATATGTCAGGAAATCACAACTTAACAGCAAAATGCATACAAAGGACTGTAATGGATCCTCAAGTCAGTGACACACTCAACTGTATACAGCATACAGGGATTAAAGCAAACAATCAATAGATACCAAGTTACTGACATAATTTTCTTATAATTTTGAATGCAAAACAGAAACAATGAAAAATGACATGACTTGGGAGTATACAGACATCCCTTTAACATGAGAGCAACCCAGTAACATAGACTAGCAAATCAGAACTGCAGCATACTGTTAACATGAGCATGGACTATATTCCAACAGCTGAAAACTTGAACCTGCATGAATAACCACAAAATCTATCTATTTCTGATTGAGTTAGGAAGAAATGGAGCTGCAATGAGTCCAGCAATAGCACCCCCTTTAACAGCTGCAATTTAGACCAGCTACAGCTTTAAAACAAGCATTGAATTGCTTATTTCTAAACTTTCATAGCAGGTCGTGATAAACACCAAAAAACAACCGTTTACTGATTTCATGAGCTTGTATTGAAGCTAAAGAGGAACCACAAATCCTATATTGATCTAGGCACAACAAATTAAAAACTCAAATCAGCAGAGAAAGAACTGATAATGTTCAGTGATGCAGCAACTCAAACAGACATCCAACTTTGAACAGGCTGTCAAATTTCCACACCAGAACCATTCCAATAGACCTTTAAACTCAGATAATTAACTCGAAATCTTGACGTAAATGAAAACTCGACAGCATGATAGCAATTAAAGCAAAAGCACAGAGGGCAACTCTTCAGACTCAGCTTCTACTGGTTGGATCTACTCAAGCACATCATACCATTGAGAAGAAATTCATCAACAAAAATTCAATCACGGAGCAGAATACCATCGAACAAAATCTCATGGTTCAAGCCACTTTAAAACAGAAATGTAGAAGAGAAAAGAAACTTAACCTGATATTTTAAACTTCCTGTAATAATTACAGATTCGACAACACGCCTTTCGACTCCAAATCCTAACGAGGCTTATCAGCAACTAGCAAGACGACAGTAGAAAATCAAAGTCGACGAACTTAAATCTAACCACCAATTGAACAACCTCCATTCATGTCTATTTCTTAGGCATTCAAAAACCGGATTCAAAAATAAAAAATTTGTTTATTTGTTCCCCTTAAACCTTGAAAGAACTCTTTAAAGAAGAAAAAGAATCTGAAAACCAGAAGTTTTATTTAAGAAACCTTTCAACCCTTTTTCCCCAAATTTGTCTGAGTCCCCTTTTAAAATCGGATAGAGCTCTTTTTGAAAATAAATTCCTGATGAATGTGGGGCTTGGATTGAGTGAAATCAATCCAACTCCTCACACTCATCCAGCAAATCATTCCCAGAAGCTTTCAATCGTGAGATAAAATTCAATTTCGAGCGAGTGAGAGGAGAGGGGAATATTGGCGTCAGAAACCGTTAGAAATGGTGATGAGGAGAGAAGGAGGAATGCGTAGGGATACATTTGAGGCTCACGCGCTTTTGATTTGGACTAAAATTGAGGCTTGGTTCGTGTTCTTCTCTGGAGAAGAAGAACAGTCGGATTAAATTTAGGGCTTGTGAGATTGTGAGTATAGAGACAGGGTCGGGTCGGGTCGGGTCAACCAGGCGAGTTTGGGCGCGATTTGGGACAGGTTTACATGGGTTTGGGAAGGAACAATTTTTGGGTTCAGGGGAATTGAAATGGAGATGGCCCAAATCCATATTCCTTTTCTACTTCTTTTCTTTTTAAAGTCATTTCTTTTTATTTTCCAAAATTCTTTTTTTTCTTCCTTTTTTTCAAATATTAAAAGAAAATAACATCTAAGTTAATCCCTAATTCAAGATTATCCTATCACAAATACTAATAAATTCTAGATAATAATCAACACAAGTAATTAAAAACCAAATTTAAAGGAGAACTAACAAAATTAACAACCAAGACTAAAAATGTGCAAAATGAGATATTTTTGTAATTTTTTTTATAAAATAACTTAATAAAATGAGGAATTAACTCCTAAATTCAAATGCACTTATAATTTTTATATTTTTTTATTAATTAAATATGTATGGACAAATGCAAACAACTAACATTAAAATATCATAAAAATCCACAAAATTGCAAATAAACAAAATAAATTATTTTGTTTTAGATTTATGGAGTAATTCATATAGGGAATAAATCATATGCTCACAGCTGCCCCTATTTTGCCCGGAAACACGAAGAGTTCTCATGCAAAGATAAGTGAGCAAACACGAGCGAGATTTGCCCGATTGAATACTCTGTGAGAAGCATTTTGAAAATCTTGACTGCACCCTGCTTCAGAGGTTGCCTACATATCCTCGGCTAAAGAGGAATCAGGTCAGTGTAGTTCAGGAGTGTTTGGTAGCTGGAACTACCGAAGGTGTGATCTCACTGTTGCTGCTGCTGCTGCTGCTTTCTAGACTTCCTTATTACACCTTGTAAAAATAAAAGAAGCTAAACTAAACTATGAACTATGGGTTACAAAAGAACTTATATATGCCTCCAGACTCGTTCTAGAACCTTGTTGCCCTATTACTTGTACATCTCCCTGATGTTGCCTTGTTGACTTGTATTTCTTCCAATAAAACTTCTTGTTGACTTGTATTTCTTCATGTAAAACTTCTTGTTGACTTGTATTTTGTCTTTTCCTATTTTGATGCCGAATTGTTAGACTTGAATTATATTCCCTTGTTTCTGCAGGTGGGTGTCTGATTACCAAAACTCGAAATTTGAAATATATTCTATATTTCTGCAGGTGGGCGCCTGATTACCACAACTTGACATTTGAAAAGCATTCCCTTGTTCTCCAGGTGGGCGCCTAATTACCACAACTTGAAACTTGAAAAATATTTCCTTTTTCTCCAGGTAGGCACTTGATTACCAAAACTTGAAACTTGAAAAACGTTCTCTTTTTCTCCAGGTGGACGCCTGATTACCTGAAAACTTGAAACCTGAAAAATATTTTCTTGTTCTCTAGGTGGGCGCCTGATTACCAAAACTTGAAACTTGAAAAATACTTCCTTGTTCTCCAGGTGGGCGCCTGATTACAAAAACTTGAAAAGTATTCCCTTGTTCTCCAGGTGGGCGCCTGATTACCAAAACTTGAAACTTGAAAAATATTCCCTTGTTCTCCAGGTGGGCGCCTGATTATTTAAACTTGAAACTTGAAAAGTATTCCCTCGTTCTCCAGGTAGGCGCCTGATTACCAAAACTTGAAGCTTGAAAAGTATTCCCTTGTTCTCCAGGTGGGCACCTGCTTACTGAAACTTGCAACTTGAAAAGTATTCCCTTGTTCTCCAGGTGGGCGCCTGATTACCGAAACTCGGAATTTGAAATATATTCTCTTATTCTCCAGGTGGGCGCCTGATTACCAAACTTGCAATTTGAAATATATTCCCTTGTTCTCCAGGTGGGCGCCTGATTACTAAAACTTGCAACTTGAAATATATTCCCTTGTTCTCCAGGTGGGCGCCTGATTAGCAAAACTTGCAACTTGAAAAACATTCCCTTTGTTCTCCAGGTGGACGCCTGATTACCAAAACTTGCAATTTGAAAAACATTCCCTTGTTCTCCAGGTGGCCGCCTGATTACCAAAACTTGAAACTTTAAAAATATTCCCTTGTTCTCCACATGGGCGCCTGATTACCAAAACTTGCAATTTGAAAATCATTCCCTTTTTCTCCAGGTGGGCGCCTGATTACCAAAACTTAGGACTTGAAAAATATTCCCTTGTTCTCCAGGTGGGTGCCTGATTACCACGACGTGCAATTTGAAAAGTATTCCCTGGGACTGTTGCCTTTGTACCTGATCACAACAAAACAAACAAAACAAAGAAATTCTACCTGCCCCAGTTTGGTGCTTGGTACATATGTGAGTGTTAATCAAATCCCATTACCAAATATCTCTAAAATCTGAAAGTTAAATCCCATTATTCAGGAGGATCCTGACAATTCTTAACTGATGGCCACTTTAAGATTAGGTTATGTTTCTCAAAATGTATTATATTTCACTATATTTTGTCATCTGAGTTATATTTGTTGGGGGATCTATTGGGGACCGGTGATTAAAGCTACTTCTCATTATCTAGGCGGGTCCTGATAACTTTTAACTAGATGACAAAATGTGTCTGCTGGGGATTAGTAAATAGATCTATGTCTCATTTTCCAGGAGGGTCCTGGTAACTCCTACAATTGAATCCTATTATCCGAGCGAGTCCATGAAGACTCTTGCTGGGGAAATATCTGGGCCTGACCATGCCACCCAACTGTTTGAATTTTAAGTTAAGTCCCATTCTCTAGGAGGGTCTTGACAACTCTTATCTGAGTTCTATTTCAACATGCAAGTCACCTTATGCTCTTTGCTATTCATGATTACATCTAAACTTTAGGCAGGACCCATCTTCCAGGAGGGTCCTGAGACTTCCAGATTAAATAACTATTCTAACTTTCGATTGTTTCTGCTGGGGCTTGCTAGTTAAAGTTTTGTCCCATTATTCAGGAGGGTCCTGACGACTCTTGATGGGGATAATATTTTTATGTCGGATTATGTTCCTTATTGAGTTTTAACTGGGTCCCATTTTCCAGGTGGCTCTTGAGATTTTTTATCATACTTTTCATGTGCCTACCTTCCCATGTGGAGGACTTCCCTTAGGATCTTTCGGAATTTTCTGCCCTGTGTCAATCAAAGAAAATTTTATTAGTTTGAAAAGTGGTGGTTAGCTTGCGGCGTTCTTGTTGAAAATGGCCTCCCCTCTATCGTTTTCCGTTGTGTTTAATTTCCCATACTAATGATGAGTTTCCTGAGTTCTCGGCTGACCCCCAAACCCTTATGGCCTTACTTTGCTCCCCAATATTGTGTTACACTCCGGACCCTTTTGCCAAAATTCTTACATCTTTCCTTAGATTAACGAGTCAGCTTACTATGCTCGGCTGACCCCTAAGACCTTGTGGCCTTCCCGATCTTTGTGTTTCACTCCTTTACTAGCCATGGTAACTCTGATTTCACCTTGAAAGACATTGCTTCCTTATTAGCTAACCAATTTCTCTGTCACCATTATCATAGAAAATACCTCTTCTCCGTTGAGACCCAATATCCTCTATTCTTTGCATAGCTCATGAACTGACATCTACCCAACCTTTGTGTCTCCAATGAACCCCAAAGCACGTCCATTGCCCCAACTCCGTGTGTATGTTGTTCTTTATTAACTTAAACCACTGGCCTTGACCTTGAGGTCTGTTTCTCCTTCACTTGTCGTGATAACTGATTTCCGTTCGAAGACCCTACTTGTTCCTTGACTAACCACTTCCTTTGTAAACCTTAACCCTGAAAATACCTCTTCTTATTCGAACCCAATACCTTCTATGTGTTGCATTGCTCCTGAATCGACATCTACCAAACCTTTGTGTTTCACATGATCCCCAAAGCATATTAATTGTTACCAACCTTAGTGTGTATGATGTTCTTTCTCGACTCAAATCACTGGCTCTAGCCTTGAGGTCTATTGCTCCATTGCTAGCCATGATAACTTCGGTTTCTTCTTGGAAGATCTTGCTTGTCAATGATTTACCACCCTATTTGTGAATCTCATCACAGGAAACGCCTTTGATCAATTTACCCTAGCCCTCATTCTGTTGGATTGTCCATGAGTTGATATATACCAAGCCTTTGTATTTTAAACGAATCCCAAAGTATGTTGATTGTTACCAACTTAGTGCTTGTTGTTCTTTTCCTGACTTATGACGCTTTGATGTGACAAATAGACCCCGTTTTTTACAATTGGAAAGTTGGTGGCAGATTTTGAAGTCATTTCTCACTTGTTTTAACCAAACAGACTTAAGAAGAGAGAGTAAACAAAACAAAAGGAATAGAGTAAGGGACAATAGAAGGAGATAATCCCTAACAAGAAAACTATAGACTTATCAGATGTGGATACCAACTCTAATGACCATGACATGCACCTTTGGATTGTCAAGCAAGTCTAATACTCAACTCGTATTGCACCTCTTTGCCATGAAACTAGGCTTCAATGCTCCAATTTTCCAATCTGATTCACGATCCTTATTCGACATGTGATGCCCGAAGGGTTTTCGTCATCAATCCTCTCTCATTTTGTCCTTTCTCTCAACTTACAGTCGCCTCAAGGTGCCTGTGAAGTTTTTCACCAATAAAGCTCTCTCGTTTTTTGTTTCTCTCAGCTCTCGTCGCCTTATGGTGCCCGTGAAAGTTTTTACCAATAAGACTCTCTCTTTTTCATTATCTTTCCTTCTTGAACTGGAGTGTTGCCCCTGACACGAATCACCTCTACTTGCTCAACTTGGCATCTCTTGCAGACTGATCAGAAGGTCTTCTTTGGACCGCAATGCAGGCTTTTGGATAGGTTAGAAAGAAAGGGTATTAGGGCTCAAAACAATCCAAATGGGTTCACAAATTACAACTTTCGGAATCAGATTTCTTACAATAACTACAACTTATGCCCCAGTTTCCTGCTTGGGGACCTTTGGATTTTTATTTTAATGTGACCGAACCGTGAGGCTGCCTACGTATCCTTAAAAGGAATCATGTCAAACGTAATTCGTCAAGATTCCTTGTTCTGTTGTTGTGTTTTCCTCCTTTCCCCGTTTTTCTTTATTATGTTTCTTCCTTCTTCTTTTGTTGTTTTGCTTTTTGTCGTGTTTTTTATTTTCTTTTCTTTTCTCCCCTCTCTCTCTCTCTCTCTCTCTCTCTCTCTCTCTCTCTCTCTCTCTCTCTCTCTCTCTTTTATTCTCTCATTTTCGTTTTCCTTTGCTCATTTCGCATGCTTGCATTTCTGATTTTATTGCTAATTCTAAAAAAGAGGTATGAAATAAAACCATTAAAGCTCAAAAGGGTTAACAAATGATAAAGTGTTTAGATAGCCGAATAAAATGCCTTCGTCATTCCAACCTTCAAAATATGGCAAGTACAAATAACCCAATTAAACAAACTACGGAAAACTTGGGCAAACTTGTCATTAGTTTCAACTCGATGAAGCATGGTGTATTTCAATAGTGTTTCTCTATGATCTACTTGTCCCAGTTTAACACAATTCAGTCTAGTGGCGATCTCAAAATTATCCACCCCAGCTCCACACAGATTGAGCTTCAAATTATCTTAAAATTGTGTACTTATTTTCTTCAAGGTTGCTTTACTGCTTTATGAGTAATCTTTTAAGACCAGGCCTGGGATTATGCATGCATGTCATGTCACTAAAGTCAATAGGAAAAGGATTATAAAATAAAAGAGAACTAAATGAAAATTACTAGAAATTACAGAAAACAGAAAATTGCATTAGACGGTGAAAGGGTTTGGACAACAAACAAGCAAACTAAACTGGAGTAACAAACCTAGAGCAAACCTAAACCACACTACTACGACTAAACAAACTACGCAAAATAAAAGGATAGAAGGGTTTGAATTCATAAGACAACATCCGGGTTACAACCCTGCAATAACCTAGACAACAGAATTGACAACAAAATGAACCACCAAGACTCCATTATGGCTGATCAAGCCACGAAGCGTTTTCCCAATTACCAAGCAAGGCATTTAGCCACTGATTTTTGCATCAATATTGCCAAACCTGTTATTAACTTTAATCACCGCATTCCTGGGAGGGTTTGCATGCTCCCTATCGATGCGAATGACCATAATTACCCCTTCTTGATTCAGTTTTTCTATTTCCCTTTTCAAAGAACGACAATCCTCAGTGTTATGCCCCTGAAAATTAGAGTGGTACATGCATCGAACAGCATGATCAATGCCTTTCGCATATAGGTATGGAGTATAACCAAGAAGTTGCTTGATTAGGCCAGCACTTTTTAACTTTTCGAACAAGCTTGTACAAGATTCTTCGAAGGGCGTGAAAGCATTTTCTTTTTCCAGTGGTATTTTCATTTTATACTCTAGCCTTGGTTGGAATATTTTGTGGGCAGGTGGTTGACATGCCTAAGGGGGTGGGTAAGACATTTGGGGAAGTGGTGCGGGCCGTCGCGGGCCTGCGCGGGCCTGGGACAGGGTACTGGGAAATTGGTGCACGACTTCGAGGGTTCTGTGGAGAAAAATAACATTGGGGAGGGTCGTGTTCACAAGGGTATCCATGGGGCCATTGTCGAGGCTGAAAGCGTTTAGCAAGAATGACCACTGGACCCTGTCTTCAGCGGAACTCAACAATATCTTTTATATCATGAACAACTTGTTTATTCCACCTGAGCAAAAGATCCCTAAAGCTTTTCTTTTCCATATGAGGTAGGGAGGAGTGGCCTAGGACAATGCCTATATCGCGCTTAAAGTGTCGCACAAAATCTTGCGCCATGTTGTCCCATGTATGCCACTTACAGACATCTTGATGACTATGACGTTCCAAAGCTGCCTGAGTCAAGCTCTTACTAAATATGTCGTCAACAAGTCATCTTTCTCTCTAATACTTCTCATTTTGTTGCAATAAACCTTCAAGTGGGCTACAAGATCTCCACACCCATCATACATGTGAAATGTTGGTACTTTAAATCCTGTGGGCAGACGAATGTCAGGGACACTGACAGTTCTTTGTAATACATGCTACCCTGGTCTCCTATCCCTAGCATGTTCTATGATGACTGTTCTGTGCTTTTCAGCTTCCCAGATATCTCATCCCGCCCTTCTTTTCCTATAACCTTTTCATTTTCAGCATGAAGCTTATCTTGAGGATTCTCCTCGTGGGCAACCTTTGAGGGGTAATATTGGGCATCATGAGCTTTGAGTAGGTATTCATTGTGATGCGTAATGGAGCTACTGGGGTGATTGGAAAGGGTCATAGTTTGGGTAAAGGGAGCATCTAAGAAGCCAAGTGGTGGCAGGGGCGGTGCCTTCTCGGCCATCCAGGCATGATACATGTTTGTCATGTGTTGTCTTAAAATCTTCACCTCTTCAACCAGCCCGTTATCCCGTTTAATTATCTGTTTTGGGGCACTGGTATCACCCAACTCAGTCCTGATATTGTCTGCTTGTCTTTGACTTTATATAGTAGAGAAACGTTACCACTTCAAAAACCACAAACCAACCTCCCTTTTGCTATAAACATAAAAAAAATAAAGCCATCACGTTAGCATTAGAGTATTTAATATGAGATAATTTCAGTTTATGTGCAATACACCTAGCCACGGTCATGGGTGACTAAATTGGTTGCTTGCGTCATCCCGACTTTTATCCTATGCACTTTTCTTCTCTCTTGTTTTTCCTTTTTCCTTCTTCATTTTCTCATCTTGTTTTGCTTACCTTCTTTACTTTATTATTCTCTCTGTTGTTTTATCACTGCTTCTCTCGTGATTTTCCCTTCTTTTCCCCTTTTTTATTTTAGTTGTGGTCGAATCCTATGTGGATTGCCTACGTATCATGACACTGCATGAATCAGACCGAGCGTAGTTCTGGCGAATAAATGTAGAAAATAATTAAAAGACTTTCTTTAATTTTCATAAAGTAAAGCAGTCGATTTCAACTTAGTAAAAGAAATTAACAGATTCCGACTCAACTAGAAACAACAGACTCCGGCATAAAATGAAAATGAGTGAATCGAAAACCTATTATGAACTTTGAATAAAAGAAAATGTAGACTCTCAAATGGACCAACAGATTTGAACAATCATGAATACATTAAAGTCTCTAATACTCTTGGGGCCCGGGGGACATCATTCGGTCTCGCTGCAGGCTTGCGTGCTAAATCCCCTTGGAGGTGGTGGAGGTCCTCCATTACTTGACGAATAAAGGTCATGGCGGTGGCAAAGAACATAGATCATATCATATCTTCGCAGTGACTGCACTTTATGGTGATGTAATCAGCAATCTTCCGTACTCTGTCTCTTATAGAACCCTTTTCTTGCAGTAATCGTCCAATTTGATGGGCCCTTGCCTCCAAAGTTCATTTAGCTACACGATTCAGTTCTTGGAACTACTGCAAATCTCTTTCCAATCGTGCTATTGCTGCATAGCAATTTTCTCTCTCAACCTTGAAGTCCCTGACTTGCTTGGCTATTTTGTTTTCAACCATGATGATCTTCATCTTCAACCCAGCAACCTCATTGTCATGCATTTCCTTTAATTTTTCAATCATGAGGGCTCGTTCCTCCGCATTTTTGGCCAATTATTTTCGGGCCCTGGACAGCTCACCCTCTACTTTGTTCAAGTCAAAACCATATTCTGCTACTTTTGCCTTAAATTATCTATAAGCTTTTCATCCTTCGCGCTCTTGGCGGGATTCTCCGAAGCTGTTTCCATTCTCTAAATTTGGGCTCGCAAGGCTTCATTTTCTTTGGCAAGTCTTTTCTTTTCCCCCTCGTCTGCAACAGCTTGCAAACATTTTCGAACTGCAGGTCTTTGACTTGCTTTTCCAATTTCCCTATCGTGGCCCTATATTCATTTTCCTTGGCTAACTAATTCCATTATTCTTGTGACGTTTCAACAAATTCTTAGAGATGTGGCCTCTTAGCCGGCCTTCCGAACTCTATTTCTTTCTTATGCCAAGCAAGGTACCCTGGTGCAACCTCGTCTTTAGATGAGTCACGTACTCAAGTGTCCGCTGTCAAGTATTGACATTCGCTCCAAATTTGACGGACTACTGCTTTGAGAAAATGACCATTAGGACTAATTTCGACCACGTGGCGACTAATGAACTCATCCCTGGAAATCATTTGGCACCTCCCTAATTGTCTTAACACAATGTACGAAGCATAGGGTTGGATACTCCGGAGAACCATCAGAAGGAAATGAGGTCTGGTGGACGGAATATATATGATTTCACCAACGGGAAGCCACTCGACCGTCCACTCGACTTGGTTTGCACTTATGGCACGAAGACGTGATGCCTATTCTGTAGCACCCTCTGTTAATCTAAGCCCATCAATCCTATTATACAATTCCTCTATGCAGCTTTTTGTTGACAACGCATAACTCATGAATTGAGGCCGATGGCACCAGTGTTCAATCATCCATATTTGTAACAACAAGTTGCATCCTTCAAAGAAATCTCCTCCGGTTTTACAAACGGTGAGAGCATGGAAAATTTCAAATAATACCATAGGTGTGAGGGTGCTCTTAGCTCGAGTGACTAAAGTGTTGACAACCCCTGCTATCCGTATATCAATATTTTCGTCCTTCTGTGGAAATACCAAAAGGCCCAAGAAGAATACCATAAATGTGAAACACCGGTGTTCCTCCCATGAGTCGATTTCCCTTGCTACAAATATTATTTTCCAGATCATTAAATCCCTCTATGTGCCTATACCTCTGATATATAAACTGTGGTGTACAAAAGCCGGCTGACATATCTGGATTGTGAACCTTCATGATGATCTTTAATGAATCCAAGAATTTGTGAACGACGATGGCCCTTGGTGCAATCAAATACTGATGCCTCAGAGGAATTGTAGGAACCCGATATATCCAGTTATTTCTTCCAGGGTCGGAGTGAGTTCGAAGTCCGGGAAATGAAATACGTTGTGGGCCAGCTCCCAAAATATAACCAATGCATTTATGATGTCTCCTCTAGGATTAACTTTTAACAACCCGGTAAGTCCTCACAAGTTCGTGTTGACCCTCTTTTGCCCCGCTTTACCTAGATCATTCGACCACATGTGTACCTCCAAAGGAATCTTGTTCATGACTAAGATTGGCAAATTTTGATTTATGCTCATTGGACTCAGATTGGAAAAAGTTAAGTGAGATTGGCAAACTTTGATTTATTAAGGTGATTAAGCCAAAAAAATCAAGATTTATTGGACTTAAAACAAGGGATTTTTAAATTTTCATTTCAAAAATGAAACCCCGGCCTTGTATATACGGATTTTCAGCACTTCCGGGGGAAGATTTTAAGGTTGTGCCTACTACTAGCTAGAAAATTTAAAAAATAATCCAAGGCGGTTTTTCTTGCAAAAACAGTCTCTCGGCGCCCCTTTAGGGGCACTCGGCTAATTTTGACAAAAACTACTTTATTTATTAGTCACAACCAAAACTTGGTTCCCTTTTTATTGGCTATTTTTGTAAAAATGAAGTTGGGCCCGATGGGGGTTGCCTACGTAACTCACACCCTATAAGAATCAAACTGGCGTAATTCAGGCAGATAAAACTATTTTTGAAAACAAGACTCTTTTTCTTCTTTTTTTTTCAATTCATAGGAAAATAAAAACTATTTTTGAAAACACGACTTTTTTTTTCTTTTTCATTGATAAATAAAACAAACTATTTTTGAAAACAAGACTCTCTTTTTTCCTTTTTCATTGGCAAATAGAACAAACTATTTTTGAAAACAAAACTCTTTTCGCCTTTCTTCTCTTTTTATTATTCTCAAAAATTCGGCAGAATTTCGGCATTATTTGGACATTGGTTTTTCCAAAACAGGCGATTAACTCTCTTTACCCTCATACTGCTATTTCTCTTCTCTCAACTTTTTCCCAATATTCATAAGCCGGTCAACATGCAGAATCCGAAATAAATGCATAAGTAGCACGCAAAATGTATCAAGATGGTTCATTATTTTGGTTGGACCTGTCCTAGAAGGACCCAACCCCTGTGTTGAGTCCCCTAAGTCAAATGCATGATGCAGATAAGCGTTCCTACTAGGGATGCGGCATGAGTTTAAGTTATTCTAGGTTCAAAACATGGGTATATGTTCTAGACTGTGTACCCGAGCGGACAACTCGAGTCGAGGAGCGGGCTACGTACCGGGAACCAAAAGGCAATCCGGCTTTGTAACTTGTCCGAGCCTCTTTCTTATTTGAAGGTATGACACTAATGGAGTCTCGACCAGCGAGCACATCCCCGAAGAGAGAAGAGATGGGTTTCGTAGCAGTTTATATGTACAATTTAGATAATGTCAAAGCGGTAAAAAAGTAATATTTAGCACATTAGGCCCAAACATGTAATAGAATCAAATAATAAACAAAGCCAAATACAACAATTATTCTAAGATCGAATTTTTGAACCCTGAACTAGAGATCCTGGGCCAGCAGAGTCGCCAAAGCCATCACACCTATTTTTTAACACTACAACCCCAGTGAGGGGCGTAGATAAGGAGTTTTTCCAATTAAAGAACAACCGAAACATGATTAATTTATTTAAAAAATTCAGAGTCACCACTTGAGATAATTAATGGTTTCTCAGGTCACCGGCTTTAATCCCGAATCGAGGAAGGATTGACTCTGTATTACAGTCTGCGAGCTAGAAATCCGAGTAAGGAATTCTGTTAACCCGGAAGAAGGTATTAGGCACTCCCGAGTTCCATGATTCTAGAACGGTCGCTCAATATTGTATTTCGCTTAAATTATCTAATTTTAAAATATATTTGAACCTATGTGCAATTTCAACTTATTTAGTTGCTTTTATTTAATTGTAAGAAAATTGCAAGTTTATCAAAACACGCCTCCAACCACGTCACATAAAAACACCCATAGCTTTTGACATATTTTAACATCGTTGGGATTTGGATTTGGATCACATAAATGCGCACCCGTATTTAGGAAGGTGAATTATTTAACTAACGCGCCTAATAATGAATATGCGTTTGCAAGTTTGCGAGGGCCATGAAATTTAAACTAAACGGCACACCCCAAATTATAAGGATCAATACCATTGACTACTTACCTCACTAAATAGTAGTCAACTATAACTACAGCTCAGAGAATTAAAGATAATATAATGTAATGAACCTATTTCAACGAGTGAATCAATTCATCAACCGCACTTCCAAGAAGGAAATTGAGCATGCTACAAAAGAAATGGAATTCAAATAAACCTATCCATGACTTGGCAAAATAGAATAGCCTTCGTATGTAGTCACACATGAGAAATTTCAATTAAACCAAGACAGATTCAATAATGAGGGCTGACAGTGCAGAATCTGTTGCTAAATCTGCACAAATCTACTGCTTAAACAGTGCAAAACAGGGCAGCTTTTCAGTTGGCTATTAGTCCAAACAAATGTCCTAAAATACTAATATGTATCTATTTCTACTCATATCAGTAATACTAAACTACTAGGAGGAATGAAGCGGTTTGCTGTGTAGAAAACGGCTCTTTCTCTCTCTCTCTTCTCTTCTCTCTCTCTTCGATCCCTTCCCCAAGCACACACCATCAGCTCCAACACCACCATCTGGCGAGTCGCCGGAACCTCCAGGTAACCACCAGGTAAGTACCCCTACCCCACCTTCGCCCCCCTTACCCCACTGCCTGGAACACTGTTCCGACAGTGTTACGACATCCCTCGGGGGTTTCTTTGACTCACCTCCCACACCATCGTGACACACAGTGTCAGGCGCACATTTCCTGCAAATTTCGTTGCCGAAAACAGCCGCACGCGCCGCCACACGCCGCCCACGCGCCGCCCCTGTCCTCCACGCGCCGCGCGCGTGTGCCCACTTTCCGGCACTTTTTCCACCGGCTTCTTTTGGACAGTTTTCTCCCCCCATATTTCCGACCCACTTGGTACTCTCGGAATTTTTCACTGGTCACTTTCATCCTTTATTGTTCATTTAGCCACCTTGCTTTTCGCCGGAAATTTTACGGCAACTCCTACTCTTTTCCTTCTATTCTATCCCCTGCTTTTTGTGGGTGTGTTCTATTTTCTTGGACAGGTACCTATTTCAACGGCGAGGATCTCCGACAACTACCGCCCAAACTCGCATTCAGACTCACGGCAGGACGCAATAGAGCCGCGCACTTTGCTCAGATTCAGGAGAACTCGGGCGCAGCAAAGCACACTTCCAGGTTTTTCCACCGGGAGTTGGTACCTCCCGCTCTCTTGCTTATTTTGTGCACATTCTTGACGTATTTTAACTAGCATTCCGAGTGTGGTCTATTCTGTTGTTATCTAGTTTGCTACATCTGCTTTTTTAGCTTTAGTGCGTGTGTGCCACTGGATAGTGGCCGCGGCGAGTGATGATATCGTAAGGTCATGTCCTCAAGAGGGGGGGGTGGTAGCGGGGGTGTGTAGGGGTGCAGGGGGTGGCATTTCGGGTAGGGCAGGAGGTAAGGGTGGGAAGAGGGCGGCGGTCGCCCATAGATTAAGGATTGGGTCTTGGAACATAGGCACTCTGACGGGTAAGTCCATCGAGTTAGCGAAGGTTCTCCAACAGAGAAGGGTTAACATAGCGTGCCTCCAGGAGACTAGGTGGAAAGGGACTAGGGCGCGGGACGCTGATGGGTTTAAGCTGTGGTACTCTGGGCTCGAGAGGGGTAAGAATGGAGTGGGCATCTTGGTTGATAGGGACCTAAGGGAGTCTGTGGTCGAGGTTAGGCGAGTGAACGATAGGTTAATGTCTATTAAGCTGGTTATTGGGGGTGGGGTCCTCAATGTTGTCAGCGCCTACGCGCCGCACGCAGGCTTAGCCGAGGAGGTTAAAAGGCGCTTTTGGGAGGACTTGGACGATCTGGTGGGGAGTATTCCCCAGTCGGAGAAGTTAGTTATTGGAGGGGACTTCAATGGTCATATTGGGGCTGAGGCTGGTGGCTACGATGAGGTGCACGGGGGCTTTGGCTTCGGGGCCAGGAACGGAGGAGGCACTTCGCTGCTTGATTTCGCCAGGGCTTCCGAGCTCCTGATTGCGAACTCGTCATTCCGGAAGAGGGAGGAGCATTTGGTCACCTTCAAGAGTGCGGCGGCGAGGACTCAAATTGATTACATCCTCATCAGAAGGAGCGACAGGGGTTTGTGCAAGGATTGCAAGGTTATTCCAGGAGAGTCTCTTTCAACTCTTCATAGGCTCCTAGTGATGGATGTTGATCTCTGGGTGAAGAAGAAGAGGAGGGGCGCCCGGGGTCAACCGAGGATTAGATGGGGAGCTTTGTCTAAGGAGAAAGCTCAGGAGTTGGAAAGGAGGTTAGTGGAGGGCGGAGCTTGGAGAAGTTATGGGGAAGCGGACGCTATGTGGTCAGCGACAGCAAACTTGGTTAGGGGGGTAGCACGGGATGTGCTCGGGGTTTCTAAGGGATATTCAGGTGGGCATCAGGGTGATTGGTGGTGGAACGAGGTAGTCAAAGGAAAAGTGGAGGTGAAGAAGGCGGCGTTCGCTAGGTTGGCAGGGAGCACAAGCGAGGAGGAGCGGAGAATGAACAGGTTGTTCTACATGGAGGCGAGAAGAGAAGCTAAGATGGCAGTCACGGAAGCTAATAACGCGGCGTTCGGTCGCATGTATGAGGAACTAGGGGAGAGAGGTGGGGATAAGAAGTTATTCCGGCTGGCTAAAGCAAGGGAAAGGAAAGCTCGTGACCTAGACCAGGTCAGGTGTATCAAGGACGAGGATGGTAGAGTTCTGATGGGGGAATCGCAAATCAAACAGAGGTGGCAGGCGTACTTCCGGGAACTTCTTAACGAGGAGGGGGATCGGAGCATAGAGCTAGGGGAGTTGGGGCATTCAGAGCGTCATAGAGACCTTGGGTACTGCAGGCGCATTAGGGTGGAGGAGGTCTTAGGGGCGTTGCATAGGATGAGTAGGGGTCGAGCGACCGGGCCTGCAAGATCCCGGTGGAGTTTTGGAAGTGCATGGGTAAACCTGGAGGGGAGTGGCTCTCTAGGCTATTCAACGTGATCTTCAAGACTAAAAGGATGCCGGATGAGTGGCGGTGGAGTACAGTGGTGCCCTTGTACAAGAACAAAGGGGACATCCAGTGCTGCAACAACTATAGGGGTATTAAACTAATGAGCCACACGATGAAGGTTTGGGAGAGGGTGATTGAGGCGCGAATGAGGGAGGCGATGAATATATCTGGGAACCAGTTCGGTTTCATGCCGGGCCGCTCCACCACTGAGGCTATTCACCTAGTCAGGCGGCTGGCGGAACAATTCAGGGATAAGAAGAAGGACCTGCATATGGTGCTTATCGACTTGGAGAAGGCGTATGACAAGGTCCCGAGGGAGGTGCTATGGAGGTGCTTGGAGGCGAAGAGTGTGCCAGAAGCCTATATCAGAGTTATCAAGGACATGTACGATGGGGCTAAGACTAGGGTGAGGACGGTGGGTGGCGATTCAGACCATTTTCCTGTGGTAATGGGGCTCCATCAAGGATCGGCGCTGAGCCCCCTGTTGTTCGCCTTAGTGATAGATGCTCTAACCCGTCATATCCAAGGGGATGTGCCTTGGTGTATGCTCTTTGCTGATGATATAATATTGATAGACGAGACGAGCGCCGGTGTTAGTGAAAGGTTAGAGGTATGGAGACAGACCCTCGAGTCTAAAGGTTTCAAAATAAGCAGATCTAAGACAGAATATCTGGAGTGCAAGTTCAGCGACGAGCCGAGTGGGGTGGGCAGGGATGTGATGCTTGGTTCTCAGGCCATCGCCAAGAGGGACAGTGTCCGATATCTTGGGTCTGTGATTCAGGGGAACGGAGAGATTGACGGGGACGTCACCCATCGGATAGGAGCAGGGTGGTCGAAATGGAGGCTTGCTTCTGGGGTCCTGTGTGACAAGAAAATCCCACACAAACTCAAGGGGAAATTCTACAGAGCCGTGGTTAGACCTGCGATGTTGTATGGGGCAGAGTGCTGGCCCGTGAAGAACTCCCATGTTCAGAGAATGAAGGTTGCTGAGATGAGGATGCTTAGGTGGATGTGTGGGCACACCAGGCTAGATAAGATTAAGAATGAAGTTATTCGACAGAAGGTAGAGGTGGCCCCGGTGGACGAGAAGATGCGGGAAGCGAGGCTGAGGTGGTTCGGGCATGTACGGAGGAGGGGTCCCGATGTCCCGGTGAGGAGCTGCGAGCGGCTGGAGATTGTTGGTGGTCGGCGGGGTAGAGGGAGGCCTAGGAAGCATTGGGGAGAGGTGATTAGGCAGGACATGACTAGTATGCAGGTTACCGAGGACTTGACCCTTGATAGGGGAGTCTGGAGGTCTAGAATCAGGGTTGCAGGCTAGGGGCTCTTAGAGTGCTTCGTTCGCCCCACCTGGGGTTGGGTGTGGGATAGTAGGGTTACCCGTAGATGACTAGTGTTTTAGTGTAGGTCCCCTCTTGGGTGGTAATATGATAGTTGTCGCTTGTTATTGTCGCATGCGACGGTATTTATGTTTCTTACGTTTACATAATCATTTACGTTATTTCTGCAGGATTACTTATGCTTTGTTTTGTTATTGTGTTTTGTCTTGTCTTGGTTCCTAACTTTATCTTTGTTTTCCAATGCAGCTCTTCATTCTGTCCTATGCGCCGAGGGTCGCTTGGAAGCAGCCTCTCCGCCCTTTTGGGTAGGGGTAAGGCTGTCTACATATTACCTTCCCCAGACCCCACCTGGTGGGAGTATACTGGGTAGTTGTTGTTGTTGTTGTAGGAGGAATGAAGCATGAAGCATTCAACAGAAGAACCGATCGGCTTGAACATCACCAAATGGACATAGAGTTTTAAATCTAATGAGATCAGGTCTCCTTGATACAAAAATTAACTCCACTTTACTGCAGAAATGGAACTTCAACAACTAAATCACAATGAATCCAGCATAGGCAAGGAAACCTCCAATAAACTGATTGTTGTTAAGATGTTTTATTCAAACATCTTAACAACAAAATACACAGGTACCAAGTTCCAGCATAGGTTAGAAATCACAACTTAACAGCAAAATGCATAGAAAGGACTGTAATGGATCCTCAAGTCAGTGACACACTCAACTGTATACAGCAAACAGGGATTAAAGCAAACAATCAATAGATACCAAGTTCCTGACTTAATGTTCTCATAATTTTGATTGAAAAATAGTAACAATGAAAAATGACATGACTTGGGAGTATACAGACATCCCTTTAACATGAGAGCAGCCCAGTAACATAGACTAGCAAATCAGAACTGCGACATACTATTAACATGAGCATGGACTATATTCCAACAGTTCAAAACTTGAACCTTCATGAATAACCACAAAATCTATCTATTTTTTATTGCGTTAGGAAGAAATGAAGCCGCAATGAGTCCAGCAATAGCACTCTCTTTGACAGCTGCAATTTAGACCATCTAAAGCTTTAAAACAAACATTGAATTGCTTATTTCTCAACTTTCATAGCAGGTCATGATAAACACCAAAAAACAATCATTTACTGATTTCATGAGCTTTTATTGAAGCAAAAGAGGAACCACAAATCCTATATTGATCTAGGCACAGCAAATTACAAACTCAAATCAGCAGAGAAAGAGCTGATAATGTTCAGTGATGCAACAACTCAAGCAGAAATCTAACCTTGAACAGGCTGTCAAATTTCCTCACTAGAACCATCCTAGTAGACCTTTAAACTCAGAAAATTAACTAGAAATCTTGACGTAAATGAAAACTCGACATCATGATAGCAATTAAAGCAAAAGCACAGAGGGCAACTCTTCAGACTCAGCTTCTACTGGTTGGATCTACTCAAGCACATCATACCATTGAGAAGAAATTCATCAACAAAAATTCAATCACGGAGCAGAATACCATCGAACAAAATCTCATGGTTCAAGCCACTTTAAAACAGAAATGTAGAAGAGAAAAGAAACTTAACCTGATATTTCAAACTTCCTGTAATAATTACAGATTCGACAACACACCTTTCGACTCCAAATCCTAACGAGGCTTATCAGCAACTAGCAAGGCGATAGTAGAAAATCAAAGTCGACGAACTTAAATCTAACCACCAATTGAACAACCTCCATTCATGTCTATTTCTTAGGCATTCAAAAATCGGATTCAAAAATAAAAAAATTAATATTTATGTTCCCCTTAAACATTGAAATAACTCTTCAAAGAAGAAAATAGAATATGAAAACTAGAAGTTTTATATTAGAAACCTTTCAACCCTTTTTTTTCAAATTTTTCCGAGCCCCCTTTCAAAATCGAATATAGCTCCTTTTAAAAATGAATTCCTAATGAATGTGGGGCTTGGATTGAGTGAAATCAATTTAACGCCTCACACTCATCTAGAAAATCAGTCCTAGAAGGTTCTTATCGTGAGATAAAACTCAATTTCGAGCGAGTGACAGGAGAGGGGAATACTGGCGTCAGAAATCGTTAGAAATGGTAATGAGGAGAGAAGGAGGAAGCGTGAGGATAGATTTGAGGCTCACTCGCTTTGGATTTGGACTAAAATTGAGGCTTGGTTCGTGTTCTTCTCTGGAGAAGAAGAATGGTCGCGTTAGATGTAAGGCTTGTGAGATTGTCAGTTTAGAGACAGGGTCGGGGCGGCCGTGCGGGTTTGGGCGAGATTTAGGCCAAGTTTACGTGGGTTTGGGAAGGGAAAATGTTTGGGTTCAAGGGAATTGAAATGGAGAAGGCCCAAATCCATATTCCTTTTCTACTTCTTTTCTTTTTAAAGTCATTTCTTTTTATTTTCTACAATTCTTTTTCTTCTTTTTTTCAAAAATTAAAAGAAAATAACATCTAAGTTAATCCCTAATTCAAAATTATCCTATCATAAATACTAATTAATTCTAGATAATAATCAACACAAATAATTAAAAATAAAATTTAAAGGAAAACTACCAAAATCAACAACCAAGATTAAAAATGTGCAAAATGAGATATTTTGTAATTATTTTTATAAAATAACTTAATAAAATGCAGAATTAGCTCCTAAATGAAAATGCACTTATATTTTTTGTATTTTGTTTAATTAAATATGCATGGAAAAATGCAAACAACTAACATAAAAATGCCACAAAATCCACAAAATTACAAATAAACAAAAGAAATGATTTCGTTTTAGATTTATGGGAGTAATTCATATAGGGAAACAATTACATGCTTACAGGTCCAATTTATCAATATTTACTGTCCTAAAGTACAAACAAGAATAAAGTTTAATGGACCATCTGAGCAGATAACAAGACCTTATCGAAACACTAAATTGCTATCAACTATACAAAATCGCGAAAACAGACTAAGAAATACAAAGAGGGACCACATACAATCTCAATATTACTAAACAATGACAAGTAAAGTATAAAAGAACAATAGATGATAAGAGACTTCATCTATTTATTCGAATGATAGAAATAGTAGACTTCCTACCAAGACCTAACCATATTTATTCTAGAAAAGCAGTAAAATCTTACTTGAATAGAGAAGAGACTTCAAAAACTGATCTTCAACTTCAATCTTTCGAAAACGATTTGCAGCGAGCAGCCATCACTATCGTCATTAGGTTTAGGGTAGTTTTTGTGGGTCAGTCGTTTGGGGAGCTTCCAAGGAGCTTCAGTTGTATGGGTTATAGGGTTTAGTGGTTAATCGATATGCTGGGTCGGGTCGATCTCAAACGGGTTGGTGGGTTGGACATATTTGGGGTGGGTTTTAAAACAACCAATAATATTATGCCATGTCGTTAAAAATATTTTTAATTTAAAAGCCGAAGTGGGCTGTTAACTTAAAGGACATGTGCGAGCCAAAAACCTTAACAAAAGGGTATATTTGGCCATTAGGTGGATAGGGGACATTAGTAGACCAAATGTAATAGTTGCGGGGCAAAGCTGACCCTTTTCCGTATATTTTTTATATATATCATCACCTTATTTGATATCGCATTCATGAATTTTTCTTTTTGTCTAGTATCTAATATTTTTAATCATGCTTAAAAATATAGAATAAGGACTTTGTGTATAATTCTTGGAGACAAAAAACCTTATTTATTTGAGTTTTTAATTTTTATACATTCTTGACTAGTTTTGATAAGTTTATGATTATTGATTAGAGGTTAGTAAACTGGGACTTATATGAGACATTTCTGTAAGATCCCCAATGTTCAATATTTGGAAGTGGTATTAGAGACATAGGTTAATGGGTCGTTTGGTTGGCACTCCTTATGTTTTGTAATGCATATTAAGTATTTATAATAGGAAATTTTGTATGCTATAACTTAACAATGCACCCTATTTATTATAAACTAAAACACTTTTGAAATATTATTATTCATAGCACTTTATATATTTTATAGTAAAGTACAAATATATATAACTTATCCCTCAACTTTTTCATCAATCCTCTCTCTTCTCTCTCTCTCTCTCTCTCTCTCTCTCTCTCTCTCTCTCTCTCTATATATATATATATATATATATATATATATATATATATATATATATATATATATATATATATATATATATATATATATATATATAATATACGACAAGGCCGCCATCTTCTCCAGCGACTCACCACCATGGCCAAATTTGTTCAGATTTAGGCGACTATGCTTCAGATTTTCAAAAGCTCAATCTGTAACCGCGGCCAAATCATGTTCCTACTCCCTCTTTGCTTCCACCATCGAGAGTCTACCATCTCCATCGCACCTCCGACTCTTCGGAGAAAATAGATCTAAACTTTCAGCGTGGATGAACGTACATCTAGCTCTAGTAGCTCAGTAAAGAGAATAGGTCTGAAACTTTTCAATATGGATCCATGGCTATTGAGTACAAATACAAATACAATGAAAAATATTCTTCTTTGCTATTGAACCACATACAGATACAAATACATTATATTTTATGCAAAATACAATCAAATACATTATATTTTGTACAAAATATTATTTTTTGCATGTATCTATGTATTCCGGAGGTTATTTTTGGTGGTAGATCCCTGTAATTTTTGAATTTTTTGTTATTTGAATACAGCGAAATACAATATAAAATAGTTAAAAATGAATATAGGTTAATTGATTACATTGTATACATCTGAATTAAATACAACATTATACACCCTATTTTCTTGATTTTTTGGTTTTTGAATACAACTGAATTCAACAAACAACAACAATAACAACCCAATAAATCTCATTTAGTGAGGTCTAGGGAGGGTAGAGCATATACAGACCGTATGCCTACCTCAAAGGGATAGAGAGGTTATTTCCCGGAGACCCTCGACTTAGAGGCAATAGATCCATAACAGGAACAGAAACCAGAAAAATAGTATTATCATCGTAAAAGACAACAAATAAATAGAAATTCCAATAAAAAAGAAAAGTGTGAAACACAATAAAAACCGCTAACCTACAACCCTAATGCTCGACCTTTACACCTTCCTATCAAGGGCCATGTCCTCGAAAATTTGAATTCGCGCTATGACTTGCCTGATCACCCCTCCAATACTTCTTAGGCCGCCCTCTACCTCTTCTTGTACCTGCCAGAGCCAATCGTTCACACCTCCTAACAAGAGCATCTAGGCTTCTCCTTTGCACGTCCCCGAACCATCTAAGTCTCGTTTCCGTCATCTTGTCATCCAAGGGAGTCACGCCCACCCTCTGCCGAATATCCTCATTCATAATCTTATCTATCCTAGTATGTCTACACGTCCATCTCAACATCCTTATTTTTGCTACTTTAATCTTTTGGATATATGAAATCTTGAATGGCCAATACTCGGTCTCATACAACATGCTAATCACTAGTCAATAGAACTTACCTTTAAGTTTTGGTAGCACATTCATGTCACACAGAACTCCAGACGCTAACCTCTATTTCATCCACCCCATCCAATACGGTGCGTGACATCCCATCGATCTCCCTAGATAATCTACCCTGGGTACTTGAAACACTCTCTCTCCTAGGGATTACTTGTGAGTCAAGACTTACTTCCACGCCCACTTTTCCTGATACGTCACTGAACTTATCCTCCAAATGTTCCGTCTTGGTCCTACTCAACTTGAAAACCTTTAGACTTCTGGGCTTGCCTCCATACCTCCAGTTTCTCATTAATGTCGCCTCGCGTCTCCTCAATCAAAACTATATTATTTACGAACAACATATACTATGGCACCTCCCCTTGAATATGGTATGTCAGTGCGTCCATCGCCACGACAAAAGAAGGGGCTGAGCGCAAATCCTTGATGTAACTTCATAACCACCGGAAAAAGGTTCTGAGTCACCTCCCACAGTCCTAACCCGAGTCTTAGTGCCCAAATCGATGCAGCCGCGATGGGTGCCCGAATCCTACATGTCGAACATCCTTAAGCATGTGAAATATATATATATGAACATGGATAACATCTGCTGAATTACGAGAATAACATGTGTGAAAAAACTTTTCCCAAAAGACATATATACATATACGTATAAAATACGTAATGCGAGCAGACAATGCTATATATGACTGTCTATAGACCTCTAATAGAAAATACAACTATACAAGGACAGGAATGGGCCATGTAATACCCATATATGTATACAAGTATATCAAACCAAAATCACAAGTAGCTCCGGATCAAGTGGAGCGCGCCAGCTCTCGCTAATCAAGGATCCAAAGAAGGGGGACCGTCAGCTTGCATACCTGCATCTGCGGGCATGAAACACATGCCTCGGGAAATAGGGCGTCAGTACGAATTATGTACTGAGTATGTAAGGCATGAAAATTAGTACATAAAAGACACAGATGAAATATGAAATAAAAAAATCCACCTGTAAATTTGAATAACTTTGTCAATCCTGAAAAATTTATAATGTCTTTCACGTGCATATAAATGTCGTGTCATGTATAGGTATAGGTGTACATAACATTATCAGACCTCTGCGGGCATCCCATCATATCATCTCGGTCATTGTGGATAAAATTACCAATATATACCAGCTGATCGGGTGGTGGTGCGTAAATAATACCGTAACCTTTTCCCATATCCTATATATATATATATATATATATATATAAAAGATTGCATATAAGTAGAAATAATTAATAAGCTACACATCAAGCAAAAAAATGTATTCAGTTACTGATGGATTTAGTCCAAAGATAATAATAGAAGAAATGCATTTAGAGAAACTTATGCAGCCACACTAACTAATCATTTTCTAAGTACTACATGATGCTTATCTTAAAAGTCATTTCCTGTAGCTATTTCTTAAAATATTACTTTTCTGAGAGTTGTCACAATGATAATATTGTGTTGTTGGAGTGTCATAAGATTATATTATCTTTGATTAATATTATAAAGTAAAATTTATCAATTTACGTATTTTTTGGAATTCATGAACAGGCGAAAGAATAATAGGATACATGGAGAATTAAGAACAAGGGAACTTCTAATATTTTTATGAATAGAGTTATTTATAGAAGTTATGTATTTTCTCGTTTTGTTCATGTCATATAAATCATGTCAAAAGAAAGAAGGGCTTAGCCTTAACATACCTGAGTCAATTTTCTTGACACTTCTCTAGCACACGTTAATTGCGACAAAATATAGAACAAGTTGTATGAAATGCTCGTTGCTTATGCAAAGAATATCTTGGCCAGAATCTCTCCTTAAGTAACTATGAAATGAGAAGCTTGAATTAAGCTTTTTAGAAAATGACGTTAAAATATATCATTAACTATGAAAAGAGTTAGGAAAGTCTTGTTGAAGTTTGAAGGTATTATGATTATGCTTAACAGAAACTTTAAGAGAAATGAGTTACTGAAGTTATGAAATTTTTTTGTTAAAAGTATTAGAATTGTGTGTTACAAATAAAAATATTAGACATAGAATGTCTTGTAATTAACATATTAGGTTCCACATAACCCAAAGTGACTAAGAATTATTTGTTTGGAAAGTGGGTTGCTGCCACTTGGGGGATTTAATTTTTATCCATACATTATTTAACAAATATCAAATTTCAATATAATAACAGTAAGTTTAACTATAACTTAAGGTTAGGAAATATAATAAATTTATAACCATATTTAACAACGAAAATTCACTTTATTTGCATCACTCATTATATACCAAATTTGTTAATGACTCATTATTTATAATATTAGGAGGTGTAATTTCAAAAAATAGAATAATAAAATAAATAAAAAATAAAGTACAAGCAATTACATTGAATTACAAGAAGTAAAGGTAGAGAAATAAAAGATAAATAATGTACAAAGAAAAATATTTTTTAAAATTTTAAAAGAAATTAAAAAGTAAAAATAAAATTAAAAAGTTAAACTAAGAGATATATAAAAATTTATAAAGAAAATAAATGAAATAAAAAGAAAAAAAAGCTAAAAAGCAACTTTGTAATTACCATCAATTCTCACATTCCCCTTGAAAATTGAAAAACGTAATTACACCCCTCTAATTACACCCAATTCCATATTGACCAAGTAATTACTTGGCCAAACAACTATGCCAAACTGTGTAATTACACTCAATTACACTCAAACTCATTTCCTAGATGGCTTACCAAACAAGCTCTTAATTTAGGTAATGTTCTGTTACCCGATAATTAACCAAATTATGCACATAACTAAGAGTTGTCTCAAATTAATTAAAATAATACTTATTTTTAATATACCTTATACTTCATACTATCATGGTCATAGGGTACCTTTTGTGGTACTAGTCCATAATATCGGGTATTATTGCTCGGACCGTATTTATCTCAAATCGACAACCTTCAATGAAACTCGTTCTCTTCAATTCGTGTATCCTTTATCCTTCATGGCACTTACTTATCTGTTGTTATAAATAGCATAAATACGTTAGCCTCGAGATAACCTCATCCCTGAGCTTATGTCGATTAACTTACGGCGAAACTTTATGTACGAAAACGCGAGATGTAACACTTGGCTCCATCATACATATCTTTTATCGCCCTAATATAAGCTATAAGCACACTTTTTACCTCCAAGGATCTCCAAAGAACGTCCCTAGGTACCTTGTCATACGCCTTCTCTAGGTCAATAAACACCATGTGCAAACCCCTCTTCCTATCTCTGCACTGTTTCACTGACCTCTTGATAAGGTGTATATCTTCCGTAGTATAACGATCCGGCATGAAAACCAAATTGGTTCTCTGATATAAACACCGCCTTTCTTACCCTCTCTTCTACCACCCTCTCCCAACTTTTATGGTATGACTGAATAACTTGATATCCCTATAGTTGTTACAATTCTGGATAACATCGTACTACACATCCACTTATCTTGCATCCTCTTTTTTACTGAAAATAATAGCAAGCAACCCAGTCATCCACTCCAATTCTACTCTACCCACATACCTTAAAAAAAATTTACTGGGTTCTCGTCCGGTCCGATCGCTTTGCCCCGTCTCATTTTACGCATCGCTCCTACGACCTCCACAACCTTAATACACCTGCAGTACCTAAAGTCTTGGTGACTCTCGGAGTAGCCCAATTCCCCTAACACGATGTTTCTGTCCCCCTCTTCATTGAGAAGTTTATGAAAGTACGACTGCTATCTTTGTTTAATTTGGGCCTCTTCCATAAATATATGACCTTTATCGTCTTTGATGAACCTAACTTGATCTAGGTCATGAGCCTTTCTCTCTCGCTCTCTAGCTAGCCGAAACAACTTCTTATCCCTACCTTTGTCCCCTAGTTCCTCATACAACCGACCAAATGCAACAGTCTTAGCCGTCATGACCGCTATATTTGCCTCCCTCCGAGCTTCCTTATATCATTTTTTGTCCGCTCACCTCTGCTCCTCGTCGGTGCTCTCCACTAACTTAATGTATGCTGCTTTCTTTGCTTCCAATTTACCCTGGACCACGTCATTCCACCACTAGTCACCTCGGTGCCCGTCAGAGTAGTCCTTCAAGACCCCTAACTCCTTTTTTCGCCACCTTCCTTATACAGTCCGCCTTCTCTGTCCACATAATAATAGAATCCCCACCGCTCTTCTAGGCTCCCACGGCCATTAACCGCCCCTCAACGCATGCGCCTTGTCCTTAGTCAAAACTCCCCACTTGATCCTTGATTGACCCTGTACAAACCACTTCTTCCTATTTATCAAGATATTGATGTCCATCACTAGGAGCCTATCTTGTGTCGCGAGGTTCTCACTTGGGATCACCTTACAATCCTCGCACAACCCCTTATCACACTTAATGAGGAGGAGATAATCAATATGAGTTTGAGCCACCATACTCCGGAAAGTAATCAAATGCTCCTCCCTCTTTGGAAAAATAGAATTCACATAACCAACTCAAAAGCTCTAGCGAAATCCAACAGTGAAGTTCCTCCTCTGTTCCTATCCCCAAATCCGAAGCCATCGTGCACGTCACCATGGCCACCAACAGACGACCCTATATGACAATTGAAACCTCCTCCTATAAATAACTTCTCCATAGGCGGAGTACCCCACACAACCTCATCCAACGCCTCCCATAAGTGCCTTTTAAGCTATTTGTCCATAGTAAGCGCTAATGACACTCAGAATGCTCCCTCCAACTACTAACTTAATCGCCATCAATCTATCATTCACCTACTTAACCTCTATCACTGGATCTCTGAGCTCCCTATCCACCAGAATACCCATTCCATTCTTGCCCTTCACACCTCCAGATTACCACTTTTATACATCTGAATTCAATATAGTAAAATTGAATACAATGTAAAATATATAAAAACAAATACATCCAAATTAAATACAATGTGTACAAGAATTTATACATGCCGATTAATTGCACTTTCCGTTATTAAATAGCTATAATCTCTATTTTTTAGGCGTTACATCACATTTATAAATATAGATGTAATCATATTTTTAGGCGGATTAACTCATTGTATTTATAAATATAGTATCGCGAATATTTAGAATACAAGACGATAGCAACTAAAGTAGCTACAACTAGTAAATATGGATATTGTAGCTATAGCACATTAATAGCTACTTAATATAGCGTGTGTCCAGGAGACTAGGTGGAAAGGGTCGAAGGCGAGGAATGTAGATGGGTTTAAGCTGTGGTATTCTGGGGTCGTGAGAGGTAAGAATGGAGTGGGCATCTTGGTGGATAGGGACCTAAGGGAGTTCGTGGTCGAGGTTAGGCGAGTGCATGATAGGTTAATGTCTATTAAGCTGGTTATTGGGGGGGTGCGTCCTCAACGTCATCAGCGCTTACGCGCCGCAAGTGGGCTTAGACGAGGAGGTTAAGAGGCGCTTTTGGGAGGACTTGGATGATCTGGTGAGTAGTATTCCCCAATTTGAGAAGTTAGTTATTGGAGGGGACTTTAATGGTCATATTGGGGCTGATGCTGGTGGCTATGATGAGGTGCACGGTGGCTTTGGATTTTGGGTCAGAAACGGAGGAGGCACTTTGCTGCTTGATTTCGCCAGGGCTTCCGAGCTTCTGATTGCGAACTCGACATTTCAGAAGAGGGAGGAGCATTTGGTCACCTTCAAGAGTTCCGCAGCGAGGACTCAGATTGATTACATCCTCATCAGAAGGAGCGATAGGGGTATGTGTAAGGACTGCAAGGTTATTCCCGGAGAGTCTCTTTCAACTCTTCATAGACTCCTAGTGATGGATGTCGGTCTTTGGGTGAAGAGTAAGAGGAGGGGCGCTAGGGGTCAACCGCGGATTAGATGGGGTGCTTTGACTAAGGAGAAAGAACAGGAGTTGGAAAGGAGGTTAGTTGAGGGCGGAGCTTGGAGAAGTTTTGGGGAAGCGGACGCTATGTGGACAGTGACGGCGAACTTGGTTAGGGGGGTAGCACGGGACGTGCTCGGGGTAGCCAAGGGATATTCAGGTAGACATTAGGGTGATTGGTGGTGGAACGATGCAGTCAAATGAAAAGTGGAGGTGAAGAAGGCGGCGTACGCTAGGTTGGCAGGGAGCACAAGCGAGGAAGAACGGAGAGCGAACATGGTGATCTACAAGGAGGCGAGGAAAGAAGCAAAGATGGCAGTCACGGAAGCTAAAAACGCGGCGTTCGATCTCATGTATGAGGAACTAAGGGAGAGAGGCGGGGATAAGAAGTTATTCCGGTTAGCTAAAGCAAGGGAAAGGAAGGCAAGTGATCTAGAGCAAGTTAGGTGTATCAAGGGCGAGGATGGTAGAGTTCTGATGGGGGAATCTCAAATCAAACAGAGGTGGCAGGCGTACTTTTGAGACCTACTTAACGAGGGGGGGGACCGTAACATAGAGCTAGGGGAGTTGGGCATTCAGAGCAACATAGAGACCTTGGGTACTGCAGGCGCATTAGGGTGGAGGAGGTCATGGGGCCTTTGCGTAGGATGAGTAGGGGTCGAGCGACCGGGCCTGACGAGATCCCGGTGGAGTTCTGGAAGTGCGTGGGTAAGTCAGGAGGGGAGTGGCTCTCCAGGTTGTTCAATGCGATCTTCAGGACCAAAAGGATGCCGGATGAGTGGAGGTGGAGTACAGTGGTGCCCTTGTATAAGAACAAAGGGGACATCCAGTGCTGCAACAACTATAGGGGTATCAAATTAATAAGTCACACGATGAAGGTTTGGGAGAGGGTGATTGAGGCGCGGGTGAGGGAGGTGACATCTATATCTGGGAAACAGTTCGGTTTCATGCCGGGCCGCTCCACTACAGAGGCTATCCACCTTGTCAGGCGGCTGGCGGAGCAATTCAGGGATAAGAAGAAGGACCTACACATGGTGCTTATCAACTTGGAGAAGGCGTATGACAAGGTCCCAAGGGAGTTGCTATGGAGGTACTTGGAGGCGAAGAGCGTGCCGGAAGCCTACATCAGAGTAATCAAGGACATGTACAATGGAGCTAAGACTAGGGTTAGAACGGTGGGTGGCGAATCAGACCATTTTCCAGTGGTTATGGGGCTCCATCAAGGATCGGCGCTGAGCCCCCTCTTGTTTGCCTTAGTGATAGATGCTCTAACCCGACATATTCAAGGGGATGTGCCTTGGTGTATGCTATGTGCTGATGATATAGTATTGATAGATGAGACGAGGGTCGGTGTTATTAAAAGGTTAGAGGCATGGAGACAGACTCTCGAGTCTAAAGGTTTCAAATTAAGCAGATCTAAGATAGAATAACTGGAGTGCAAGTTTGGCGCCGAGCCGAGCGAGGTAGGCAGGGACGTAATGATTGGTTCTCAGGCCATCGCCAAGAGGGACAGTGTCCGATATCTTGGGTCTGTGATTCAGGGGGACGGAGAGATTGACGGGGACGTCACCCATCGTATAGGAGCGGGGTGGTCAAAGTGGAGGCTTGCATCAGGAGTCCTGTGTGATAAGAAAGTTCCACACAAACTCAAGGGGAAATTCTATAGAGCCGTGGTTAGACCTGCGATGTTGTATGGGGCGGAGTGCTGGCCCGTGAAGAACTCTCATGTTCAGAGAATGAAGGTTGCGGAGATGAGGATGCTTAGGTAGATATGCGGGCACACCAGGCTAGATAAGATTAAGAATGAAGTTATTCGAGAGAAGGTAGGGGTGGCCCCGGTGGATGAGAAGATGCGTGAAGCGAGGCTGAGGTGGTTCGCGCATGTACGGAGGAGAAGTCCCGATGCCCCGGTGAGGAGCTGCGAGCGGCTGGAGATTGTTGGCGGTCGGCGAGGCAGAGGGAGGCCTAAGAAGTATTGGGGAGAGTTGATTAGGCAGGACATGACTAGAATGCAGGTTTCCGAGGACATGACCCTTGATAGGAGAGTCTGGAGGTCTAGAATCAGGGTTGTAGGATAGGGGCTCCTAGAGTTTCTCGTACGCCTCATCCAGGGTTGGGTGTGGGTCAGCAGGGTTACCCATAGATGATTTGTTTTTTAGCTTATGTCCCCCATATGGTTGTTAGTTATGGTAGTTACTGTATGATATTATTGCATGCGATTGTATTTATGCTTCTTATGTTTAGATAATTATTTACGCTATTGCTGCTGGAGTTACTTATGCTCTATTGTTATTGTTTTTGTTTTTGTCTTTGTTTTTGTTTTACTGCTGTTTTTCCTTTTATCCTATGAGCCGAGGGTCGATTGGAAACAGCCTCTCTGCCCTTTCGGGTAGGGGTAAGGCTCGTCTACATATTACCCTCCCCAGACCCCACCTGGTGGGAGTATACTGGGTAGTTGTTGTTGTTGTTGTTGAATATTAATTCCTTATTACCAAAAAAACATCATACTCTATATACTCAATTACCATCAGAAAGAGATTTCAATAGTTGACATTAATAGTAAGGCTCTTTATACAAATAGTCATGCTTAATTCATTATTTACCTCTTTTAGCTAGTATACATAAATTATGTATCGTTATTGATCACGCACAAATATACCTTATAAAAAGGACTAAGTAGTCATTGCAAATATAATTCTGTTTACAAGTCTGGAGTCGAATCCACAGAGAACTAAGACTTAGCTACAATTGTTCACTATCACCAACAAGACAAGCTTGAATAAGTCCTAACTTATAGATATTCATATTCTTGTGATTAACTAATTAACTAACAAATTAAAATACTAAATTAACAACTAAAGATACTAAGGGTTATAGACAAGATTAAGGAGGTCTAGCGTTATAATTTCTCCAATTGTTGAAATCCTTCCCACTATGTTTTCTATAAATTCGTCTAAGTAATCTCTATCAATCATGAGCGCTCTGACTATCGTAACTCTCTCCCGAGTAATTACCATAATTTACTAGACATATTCTCCCGAATTAAGATAGCTAACATTAAGTGTGGCTAACTCGGATTGCACACAAGGTTTCGTTATCCCTAGTCCCACCTTTAAACCCTCTGTATTGATCCATCATATACGTTAGGAGGATGTTGTTTAACAACTACCTAAATATGCACTCTCTCCCGAGTAATATACACTAAATAGGCGTAGTCGATTGAGAGCTCTTCAACCAAACACAATAATAACGTAGTTGAACAAATTGAGAAAATACTACAGCAAATCTATATTAATGTAACAGGAAAATCATCTTCCAACATGTTCCACCAAAACCCTAGATAACAAATTAGCTATTCATAATAATATGCATGACTACATACTAGAATTAATAACCAATAATGAAAATAGGAAGAAGGAAGTGAAAAACTCGTAGAAGTTTTTCGCCTTGCCCCTAGTGTGTTCTTGATTCCTTAGGTTGAATCTCCGATCTCCTTAGCCTCCTTAGATCTAAATTATGTCAAAAGTATGTCTCCTCCCCCTTAAAATAATATTTTTACATGTATTTATATCAAGTAGGGCCGGGCCCAGACGAAACATCTTTCCTGCACAAAACAAGACTCTAGCTCAGTAAAATTTGTACAGGCATGCTGCACGGTGTGGGTGCACTGTGCGGCGCGGCAATGGAGATGTTTAGGGAGCTGTTTTATGATCGACTATTGGAAAAATTCACAGCGCGCATGGTGAGGCGTACTATGAGATGAAGTAGTGGGAATTCGCGAAAATACAAAACATGAAAGTTGTAACCCCTTTAAATAGCTTTTCAATGATATATTCTGGATCCTAAACAGATTTTTGAGCAAAAATTTATGTGTATTGTACTAAACAATATGTCGCATGCCCGCTCGATTCTTCGTTTCATTCTTAACTATCATCTATTGATCCTCGAAAACGATCCCGGCTTAATTCCTTGGGAGTTTACTCAGACTTCAAAAGTCCAAATCACTTGAATTCATTCCATAATATATACATAGCTAAGAATCACTCCTACATAAAATACACAATTAGTGCAAAACGCTAGCGATTTAGCTCAAACTCAACTAAAGTGCAGTAAATTAGAATGTAATAATTGACTAAAATATGCAATTATAGCATATCATCAAATCCACACTTAAACAATTGCTCGTCCTCGAGCAATTAAACTACATTTTATATAGACACAACCTTTTTAAACAATTCTCCTAACTCATCACACCAAGAATATTTAAAATAGACTAAGCACAAAAGTATAACATCTTCACCTCAAGATTTGACTCACAAGTACCATGTGTTATTCACAACTCGCCCACTTACTCTAATATAGAGGTCATCGACATTACCTTTCCTTCATGAATCAAGTTTCCTCACACAACAAAGTGAAGTTCCACACAACATAAAAGTTAAGAACAAGTAGGAACTCAAGATAGAAAGAATTAACTCACTCTCAGAAATGACATTCATATGCCAACAAATGCACCATAGGCTTGCCCGTAGTGTACTATTCTACTAATCGAGCTCATTCAGTCTAGGATCAAGCAGGACTTTATTTGGTTGTAATATAGGCCGAGGGACGAATATGATACATTTAGATATAAGAGTGACTACACCTCCCTAAGCACTATAATACATACATTTTAACATTTACAAACACAATATTTATGTCAAACCATAACTCCTCCTTCACATCAATATATATTAACTCCATATTTCTTTAAGCACAATTACATCAAAAGCCACCCCTATAAGGAATATTCTTCACAACAATACAACTATTTTTTTTCTTTATTTTTTTGTTCAATTCAAGTGGCTCTTAGTTTTTTTCAACACAGTGCACCTTTCTCCTTATATCATTAGCTCCACTCAAAAGTTAAATCAACCACCTCACACTTAAACCTTTACAAAGTTCATAAAATTCAAGTGCTCGTGAGAGGTGAAAAGGCTCAAATAGATAGTTAATTCAAACAAAGGAGTAAGGATTGTAATGTGGTTGCCAAACAAACATGATTACAGGATCAAAGGGGTTAACTACGATACCTAACAATTAGTCGGGTAAAATATACATATATGGCTCCACAAAAAATGCCTATATCACTTCCAAGACTGAACAAAATAAGTATTTTGCTTTGCAAACACACGGGGCAAGCTCTAAACATCAAACGTAATGCACATAATACAACAAACCTGACACACACATGACACATAATTCACTCAAGATTGGACTCATCAAGGCACTCTAGTCAAAGCAGTTAAGCAAAGTTAAGGTCATACAATTTAAGGCACTTCTACAAGAGTCAAAAACTGAGCCTAAGCGTCCCAACCAAAGTAGTCACTATTCTCAAGGCATAACATAGTCAAGAGATATCGCTATGATTCAATTTATCTCACACTAGCTCCTACTTCCTAAAAAAACTAACTACACCCTATTTAAACAAAATCCTTGAAAAAGAACAGCGGTACAAAGAAAACCCAAGGGAAAATTACTACACTGCCTACAAAGAAAATCTTTTTATCTTTTTTTAGACTTAAATCCCTCAAGAAAATTGTCTAGGGTATCCATCGCCGGGAAAAAGTCCAATTTGTATTCTAAAAAATAAAAAATATATATCCAATTAAACTAACACAACTAAAATATCATAGAAAGTCACCTAGACAATCTCCTTACCCCACACTTAAAATTATGCATTATCCCCAATTCACAATATAATTAATAAGAGGATAAAAGAAACTCTCTGTTTGGCTAAAGCTGAAGCACTAGCAGCTCATGGGATACTCAGACTTCTCCTAGGCTTGGTCCTTCGTGCGGGTACCTCACACTTAGTTCCAACCATCTAGTTTGTTGTTGCATCATTCCAATAGCTTTGCTTTTCATGCTCTTAGAAAATCAAAAATCAACACTACAAAAATAATACAATAATAAAAAATAAATAAAATAAAAGAGAGCAGTAAATTGGGTTACCTCCCAATAAGCGCTTGATTTAACGTCGTGGCACGATGCGAATCACTTTCTGCCTCCACTTTGAACTTATAAAATGGACCTCAAGGTTTGATTCTGCTCTGTGATAATGCTCCTGGGGTGGTAAGACGAATTTGACCGGCCAATAGAACAAAGTAGTATTTTGCACTCCTTGACCTTTAGATGAGAAGTGTATTCCCGACTTTCTGGCACAAAGAATTGCAGAATGTAGGCATCTTGTTCCTTACTCCTTGACTCCTCAAACGGCTCGGACGACTCTATTTCTATATCATCATCTAAATACAATGTGGAAAAATACTTGGAGTGTGGACCGATGCGCTCAACTACATAAATATGGGGATTATCAACATCATCAACACTAATGACACTAGACTCAACTAAATATGTATCTAATATCCTTGATTGACTCTAGTATCTCTTCTACGACATCGACATCCTCAAAATCTAGTTCGATTGATTATTGGTGTTCTACTCTAGACTTCTCCTCTAGCTCATCCCCATATTTTTTCAAGTCCTCCAGTACAATGACAATTCTGCAGCCAATTCATGCTCATATTGGCTACTATCCACAATGTCAACTTGCTGTGTTTTACAAGGTTCAATTAATTTATTCGCTTGAACCTCTAAGTTGTGAATAGTTGCCTCTTGCCTTTGTATTTGCCGTGGTTTCTCATCATATTGTTCCACATGGCACTTTAGCATATCCACAATCAGCTTTAACATATCTTCGATTTTCTTTTGGTCAGCTTCTCAAGGTTCTTTGATCCCATTAACTTCACCAACAAATGTAGAACCATCATAATAAGGGGTTCGGGGAGCATAAGACAAATAATCACAATCATGAAAGTGACCATGTTGACCAACACAGATATCGCATACATTCAACACATAAAATTGAGTTGGTTCACATAACTCGCTGTCGATTTTTTTTTGGTTGACAATTTTGCAATGGGTGATTTCCTTCACAATATGCATAAGGAGGATCAAAAATAGAGTTACCAACATAAAATTCTCATAATTCCATGATGCCATGTTTTTCAAATAAAACTAAAATAAAAAAATTTAAAAAAAATTAAATACTAAAAAATAAAATAAAAGTTCAAACTTGAAACCTAGCAATATGTACACCTATAACTACACCATTAGTTCTCCGGCAATGATGCTAAAATTTGATCATGCCCAACTATGCCTTATAATAAGGACTAAGAGGTTGTTGGAAATATAATCCAGTTTACAAGTCCGAAGTCGAATTCCATCTTTAAGCCCCCCGTTTTGATCCCTCATATACGTTAGGAGTGATGTTGTTCACAGTTACCTAAATATGTGCTCTTTCTCGAGTAATACACACTAAATAGGCACAGTCGACTAAGAGCTCTTCAACCAAATACAATAATAATGTAGTTGAACAAATAGAGAAAATACTACAGCAAATCGATATTAATGTAACAGGAAAATCATCTTCCAATAGGTTCCATCAAAACCCTAGATAACATATTAGCTATTCATAATAATATGCATAACTACAATACTAGAATTTATAACCAATAATGAAAATAGGAAGAAGGAAGTGAAAAACTCATAGAAAAATTTTTCGCCTTGCTCCCAATGTGTTCTTGCCTCCTTAGGTTGAATCCCCGGTCTCCTTAGCCTCCTTAGGTCTAAACTATGTCAAAAGTATGCCCCCTCCCCCTCAAAATAGCGTTTTTACATGTATTTATACCAAGTAGGATCGAGCCTATACGAAACACCTTCTCCTACGAGAAATAGGACTCTGGCTCTGTAAAATTTGCACAGGCACGCTGCACGGCTGTGCACTGTGCGGCGCGGCAGTGGGGATGTTCAGAGAGCTGTTTTCTGACAGACTGTTGGAAAAATTCACAGATTCGGTGCACGTTGTGGCGCAGTAGTGGGAATTCGCAAAAATACAAAATATGAAAGTTCTATCCCTTTCAAATAGCTTTCCAACGATATATTGTGGAGCTCAAACGGAGTTCTGAGCGAAACGTTATGTGCATTTTACTAGATAATGCGTCGCATGCCAACTCGATTCTTCCTTTCATTCTTAACTATAATTCATTGATCCCCGAACACGATCCCAGCTTAATTCTTTGGGCTTTTACTCAGACTTCAAAGCTCCAAATCATTTGAATTCATTCTCCTACATAAGTACACAATTAGTGCAAAACATTAGCGATTAAAGCTCAAACTCAACTAACGTGCAATAAATTATAATGTAATAATTGACTAAAATATATAATTATAGCCTATCATCAGCTATACACATTATGATACTTATATTAATATTATATATCTTGAATTATTTATTTTAAGTGATTGGATGAGCTTACAAGGTAAACGATTCATATTTAAGACTAAGATAGAGAAAAGTTTGGTCATTTAATGATAACCAATTATAACTATAGAACTATGCACCTTCACCTTGATGATTAGATCAAAGTAGCATTGATAATTTATATTGTACTGACAAACAATCAATTACTCGTTATGATGCGATTTTCCAAAGGTAGACGTTAAGATGATCACATAATCTAAGTATCCAAGTAAGAACAAAAAGCCATAATATTGAGCTCACTAGTCTTTGACACTTCAATGTTGATATTTTCCTCTTAAAAATGTAATGCCTGTTTATTGAAATTTGTTATCCAGCTAAGAATTTAATCTTTTCAAGCTCTTAAATTTAATTTTAAATAATATTCTTTCTTACATTCAAGTACATATTCAACTAATATTATCAAATCCGACTTCAACCTTAAAACTAGAAAACTCTTATATTAAAGAGACTTCCTTCAATATAAGATAAGACGAGACAGACGATGTAATCTGAATTAATCAAGTCAACATGTATTAAATTCTATACTGATCATGAAAAAACATCATATTATTAAGTGCCTATTGAAATTCCGTATAATAAATAAATAAACTCATTATTAATTACTTTCAATGACGTGGCTAAAGTCGGCCAACCCTAGTTCTGAATTCTGATTATGAGCTGCTTCTGGAACTTTCTACAGGTTTCTCGACTCGTCGGTTCTTGTAGCTCTTTTCCTGACTAGTTTCTTCTCTTTCCCTTTCTCTTTCTAAAAATCTTCCCAATTCCTCACAATTTCTGTTTTTTCTAAAGAAAACCACAATCTCACCTCATTGACCACTTAAAGATCCGAATTTGTTCAGTATTTATTGAAGGAAAATCAAATAGGTCAAACTGAAGAAAAGAAAAGTAGAGGAGATGGGGGTGGATTATTACAAAGTATTGGGTGTAGATAAGAACGCCACAGATGACGATTTGAAGAAAGCTTATAGAAAACTTGCTATGAAATGGCATCCTGATAAGAACCCCAATAACAAGAAAGCCGCTGAAGCTAAGTTCAAACAGATCTCTGAAGCTTATGATGTATGTTAATGATTTCCCTTAAATCTTTGCATTTGAGTTCACAAGTTTCGATCTTTTACTTTAATAGTATAATGGGTTCTCAATCTTTGATTCGTTTGTTGCTAGATTGAAGGTTCTAATATTCAAAGTCTTGCTAAAAGTTTATTTGTTTAGAAAGGTAGTACATAAAAGCACTGCAAATTAGAATCTTTTATAGGTGTTTGAGTTTCACGTTTCAATCTTTATCCTTTATGGTCTAGTGGGTTCTTAATCTTTGATTCATATTTGCTAAATTGAAACTCCTAGAACTTTTAGTATTCATAATCTAGCAAAAAAGTTGTAATTTTTTTAGGGAGGTAAACAAATGCTTGGCAAATTTGAATGTTGTTTAGTTGAAAGGTGCTAGAAGAGAAGTTTGTAAAATCACTACTGAAAGTAAACCGTTTTCCCCAAATAGGAAGTAACTCGAAACAAATTGTTAAACAGATATTAGTGTGCTTTTCGTCAGTTGAACCCCCTTTCCCACTACACTCGAAGTTTCTCTTATGTTACGGATTCATCATTCTATAGATATTCAAAGAGGAAATTATTTTACTCTGTTTACACAGTATAACTTTTCGACAAAGCAGATTCAATTGAATTCCTTCCCAATAGGTGCCTGTGTGCCTGCTTTTCTTTTGCAGTAAGTATCTAGGACAGCGAATTTCTTCCGAACAATTAATCATTTAGAGATTCTCTTTCATTAGTGTTGTTAGATGTTATTCGGTTGTGTGTTAAATTGATGACCTATGTTCTTCTGCATTAATGTTACTAGGTGCTTAGCGACTCCCAGAAAAGAGCTGTGTATGACCAGTATGGTGAAGACGGATTGAAGGGTGGGGTGCCCCCACCAGGAGCAGGTGGGCCAGGTGGTGGTTCCCCGTTCTTCTCTACCGGGGAAGGCCCCCAGTCATTCAGATTTAATACTAGAAGTGCTGATGACATATTTGCTGAATTTTTCGGCTTTTCAAGTCCATTTGGAGGTGCTGGAGGTAGGGGACCAAGGTTTGGTGGTACGTTTGGCGATGATATGTTTGCATCCTTTGGTGAAGGAGGAGGTGGTGGTGCTTCAACGTATCAATCAGCTCCAAGGAAGGAGGCTCCAATACAGCAGAACTTGCCTTGTAATCTTGAGGATCTTTACAAGGGTACCACCAAAAAGATGAAAATTTCTAGAGATGTTGCTGATGCGAGTGGGTAAGCAATGGTTCCATACAATCCGTTTGACTGGTCTATGTTTATCAATCTTGCTGTTGAGCTTCAGCTTTCTACTTGCCATATTAAATATGTAGTTAATAGTGGTGTTCCGTGTTCATACAGTCTGATCGTTTTGCTGTTTGTTCGCCCATCAACTTTTGAACTTATATTGTCTGCTTGTTATGACTATTGGTTTTGCGATCATCTCGCAAAACGGTAGAATCTTACCCATTCTAGGTTTTAATGTCAATTACCTGGAATATAGTGAAAACGATAGTTATTACTCAATTAGCTTCAATACTAACGTCTCAGAATAGCCTCCATCCCACTTAGTTCAGCTCACACAAAGAACTATCCTGTTGTATAATAGAATGCCCTCTGCTCGGAAAATCTCAAATGCCTGGATTTTATTCATGTAAATTTGGAATCTGGTTAGTGATCATTGCTAGTAGTTCCATTTACATTAGGATACACCAACTTATGGTTGATGTGACTTGGATAACCTGGAGTTTCTGGCTATCCATGTTTGGAAACTGAATAATCCACATCGCGTTGCGATGTGACCTTGTTATCTTTGAAGAGTTCTTGATCTCATCATCTAAATAAGAGAACCTTCTTTCTTATATATTGATCTCTGCTCTAGAGTCATAAGAAGGTGATCCGGAGGTAGCTCTTTTGTTTCTCTTCTGCTGAGAAGCACTTGCTATCCCTCAATCTTTTAAATCTGGTTTTCTATAAATCTAAACTTACAATGTAAAATGGCTTCTGCCCTTTGCGATTTTTTCTTCAAGTACTTCATTGGCCTGCGGTTACGATAGTTGTGTGATAGAAACTAGGGATAAAATAGTTGTGCAGTACCCTTTTCTTTTACCTTTTAACTTCTTCAACTTGAAGTTGTCTGAGGAATACCAAGGATATTGGAATGGTGAAACTGTAATTTTTTATGTCATTTGGCAGCTTGTTACAACTAGGGGCTAAAATTTCCTGAGAAATACCTATTGTTCTCTTGAGCCGAGGGTCTTTCGGAAGCAGCCTCTCTATCCCTTCAGGATAGGGGTAAGTTCTACTCACTACCCTCCCGGGATTTCACTGGGTTGTTGTTGTAGTAGTATCGGTTATCTATTTATGGTCGAGCTGATTAACTGTCCGTTATACCATCTTGTAACAATTTAGCTTGTTAAATCCTGCATAATACAAAAACAAAACAAAAAAGAACTAGAGGTGAAAATTTTACATAATTTTGTCAAATTCTCCTAAATGACCTATGGCCTACTTTTTACCGTTCCTTATGCCAAAGGTCTTTCGGAAATAACCTCTCTGTCTTTATATGGTAGAGATAAGGCTGCGTACACATTATCCTCCCAAGATCCCGCGTATGGGATTAAGTTGGGTTTGTTGTTGATTCTTGAGATTTTTAATGCATCATCAAGTTCATGGATTTTCATGAATACACTAGCTATTTGTAGTATCAGGATGTGGTTCTCAATTATTTTCCGTTGGGCCTTTTTGAGATTTTTTTTTGCCAGACGTGTTAGATTATTTATATTGTGTTTAGTGGTATCCATTTGGCTACTGAACTTCTTTTGTGTACTCTTGCGTGCAGCAAGAGAATGCAGGTGGTGGAGATTCTAACAATCAATATTAAGCCTGGTTGGAAAAAAGGTACAAAAATCACCTTCCAGGAAAAAGGGAACGAGCAACCTGGTGTTATACCAGCTGATCTCGTCTTCATAATAGATGAGAAACCTCATAGAATTTTCTCACGCGACGGTAACGACTTGATTGTCCCACAAAAGATCTCTCTGGTTGAAGCATTGACTGGTTGTACAGTCCAACTCACTACTCTAGATGGAAGGAACTTAACCATTCCCGTCAACAATGTCATTCAACCAAATTATGAACATGTTGTCCCTGGTGAAGGTATGCCGCTTCCAAAAGACCCGACAAAGAAAGGAAATCTGAGAATCAAATTTGACATCAAGTTCCCTGTTCGTCTGACTACGACCCAGAAAGCTGGGATCAAGGAGCTATTGGGTTCTTGAGCTTTATGTAAGCTTAGTGCTGGTTTGTTGTGATGTGTACATATTTTCACAGAACCATTTTAAAGGTATGGAATGGGGTGTTGGTTTTAGGCTTATACGAAAGATGCCACCTTAGCGAAGTAGAATTTTGCGAAATATGTTGCCTTGTATCTTAAGGGTGTTGTTCAGTGGTACCATTCAACAATAGCAATGCCATTTTTGTTCGTTGAATAAGATTAAAAGTTTGCATGGCAGATTTACTAGTGTCATCTTGCTTGTCCATTCTGAAATAATAGCTTGTAAAGAAATATGGTGTTGTGGTTGAAGGACTCGTAGAATTTGCGCCTTACCTGCTTCTCTCTCTCTCTCTCGCTCTCTTCTGTAAAAATTTAGTTGGTATTTATTTTATGCTATAGTAGGCTATGTCTTGAAAGGGGATCTTATGTCGCACACTATCGAATCGAACAGAATAAAATTCAGTCTTTTGAGGTTGTGAGAAGCATCTAATAATTGTATTTGGGAGAACCGTTTCTTGAGTGTGTAGCCGACTGACACAATCGACAACCCATGATTTTGAAGTGGTTAGAGTAGAGCATGTTTGCAAGGACCTAATTGTGCTTATAAGGAGCCTCCTAAGTTGAGGTCTATATGGAGAATAGTTAACTCAAAGGACATCCATTGTAGAATCGCTAAGTGTGCCTATAGTAGTAGTGTTTAGTTATTTAAATGGGGCTATTCTTGGGGTTTCCTACACTGTGGAAGAAGGTGGGAATTTTTCAAATAGACTGTTGAGTGAAATCACTTGTACTATCGTTCCAACTTAAATACCGCCACAAGGATCAAGCCTCTAGTTCATGTTTGTCCTTTGGACTTTGTCTGTGGATCAGATTTCTGTGATTTGGCACGAAAAGGGTCACCATTCTGATGAATTGTGTGTTGTTTTGGTAAAGTGGGAGAAATTTGTTGTGGTTTTGAAGAGTGGGAGCTATTGGGTTCAGGGGAAATGGGGAATTTCTGGGGGTTGGAGATATTCTACCATATGATCCTGAGAGCAAGGAATTTAAGGATCTTGGTATCCATGGTAGGAAATATTCCTTCTTCTTGAGCAAAGTATGTTAAGAATGAAGTTATTCGAGAGAAGGTGGGGGTGGCCCCGGTGGATGAGAAGATGCGAGAAGCGAGGCTGAGGTGGTTCGGGCATGTGCGGAGGAGAAGTCCTGATGCCCCGGTGAGGAGTTGTGAGCGGCTGGCGATGGTCGGCGTTCGGCGAGGCAGAGAGAGGCCTAAGAGGTATTGGGGAGAGGTGATTAGGCACGACATGGCTAAAATGCGGGTTTCGGAGGACATGGCCCTTGATAGGAAAGTCTAGAGGTCTAGTATCAGGGTTGTAAGATAGGGGCCCCTAGAGTTTTTCGTACTCCTCACCCGGGGTTGGGTGAGGCTTGGCAGGGCTATCCATAGATGATTTGTGCATTGGATTGTGTCTCCCTTATGGCAGATATTTATGATAGTTACTGTCTGATATATTTGCATGCTATTTTATTTATCGTTCTTATGTTTAGCTAATTATTTACGCTATTTCTGCTGGAGTTACTAATGCTCTTTTGTTATTGTTTTTGTTTTTCCCTTTCCTTCACTGAGCCGAGGGTCGATTGGAAACAGCCTCTTTGCCCTTTCGGGTAGGGGTAAGGCCTGTCTACATATTACCTTCCCCAAACTCCACTTTGTGGGACTATACTGGGTAGTTGTCGTTGTTGTTGCCTGAGCAAAGTATGTTGAGAGTCTAGTGTTGCTTGACGCAAGCAGTGCCAGTGGGGCTACAGCTGATCCTCCTGATGCATCTGAGGAAACTGGAGTATAATCTCAACTAGAATAATCATGCAATGAGACGGAGCTGTTTCGAAGCTGGTATTCGAGTGCCATTCTCACAACAGGTTGTCTTTGTGATTAGCCTTATATTCTGGTCTCATTGTGTTTGGCTTGCTATAAAGCTCAAATCCTGGTGATACTATTTTGAAAAGTTATGCAGTATAGTTTGTTAGGGATTTCAATGGGTTGTTGTTGTTGTATTGTCTGTTAGGGATTTAATCATTTATATATCAACTTATAGTAGCATTATAATATAACTATGGCATCCTTGCTTTGTTAACCTATGTTGGTTCTCTAGTAGTGAATTTGTAATCAGTTCCATTATGCAACTGTTCAATGTCCGAGGACATGACCCTTGATAGGAAAGTCTGGAGGTCTAGAATCAGGGTTGTAGGATAGGGGCTCCTAGAGTTTTTCGTACGCCTCATCCGGGGTTAGATGTGGGTCAGCAGGGTTACCCATAGATGATTTGTGTTTTAGCTTATGTCCCCCCTATGGCTGTTAGTTATGGCAGTTACTGTATGATATTATTGCATGCGATTGTATTTATGTTTCGTATGTTTAGATAATTATTTACGCTATTTACGCTATTTCTGCTGGAGTTACTAATGCTCTATTGTTTGTGTTTTTGTCTTTGTTTTTGTTTTACTGCTGTTTTTCCTTTTATCCATGAGCCGGGGGTCGATTGGAAACAGCCTCTCTGACCTTTCGGGTAGGGGTAAGGCTTGTCTACATATTACCCTCCCCAGACCCCACCTGGTGGGAGTATACTGGGTAGTTGTTGTTGTATTATTATTTTTGTTGTGATGTTACTTTTGTATTATCATATATATATAAGAGTAGCTTTTCCTCAGACATAACATTTAGACCAGCACTATCTCACTTAATCTATCATTTAATCTCAGTTCCTAGATTGCGTTCCTTTCTTGTGCTTGATCAGGTTGCCACTCAGGTACTGCTAGAATGAAATGTATCCTACAAGTAGTTTTTGGTGCACTTAAAGTGCAATGTTTATGAATTATGACATTGATACTGCAATTGAAATTGCTTTATCCTGTTTGTGCTGAAAAATGTATGCTGTTCTTTAGTTAGTACCTGTCCTGTTACTGTCCCGAGTTTACTTTCTTGATGGATTGGCACTTGTTTGAAGCGGGATTAGAATTTCTAGTCTGAATGGAAAGATCATTTATCATCGGTTTGAGTTTTTATTGCAAGAGGTAGGCATACTATACTAGTTCAAACTTCAAGCTGACTGGTCCAGCTGCAAGCAATTCAACCACCATTTTGGTATTCAAGTATGAGACGCACTCCAATTATCCAATCTGCACTTGATGGTAGCTTTATGATGATTTCTCAAATTTCTAACGAAAAGGTTTTTCCCTGCAATTGGGTTACCTCATCATCCACCAGAACACACACATTTGCACTCTTTATATGTCATTTCATCATCTGTTTAATTTGTCCAGAATTGCATCTGCAGTTGGCAGTGGTAGCATTTAGGTCCAGAGTGAAACTCATATCGATACTTAAACATTGGAAAGGCATAGCATGTAGAAAAGAATAGCATTGTTCAAGCGAGAGTTTCACTGCCCGGCCACACTTGGCACGTGCACGTTCAAAAAACTGATCCCCTAGTTCTCCTTCCCAGCATCGTATATCATTTGGTCAAATCAGTAGCTTCAAGGAAAATGAACTGGAAAGGAGACAAACATATGCACGGCATTGCCACATTAGAATACACGCGATGTGAAACATATGTTGGTGTAAGAGGAACTACTGTACTATTTTCAAGTTACATGCTGACTATTAACAGTTAGAATAGAACTAATGATACTTCCACAACAACATTGCTCCCAACAACAGTGCGGATATTTTACGAGCGCATTCCTGTAGCTCCCAACAACAGTGCTGATCGAAGATCTGCATTGAATTATCCATGGACCATCCTCTCTTTCGCGCTCATTAGGAGAAATTAAACCAAAATGCCTGTGGGTTTAACTTAGCTAGTGACTATTGTAGAGTTCATGAACTATTCTCAATCACTGTACTCAGATGATGATTGTGAATCTTTATTTGGGTTTTCAACAAGTTCTGCATCTATAAATCTATTCCCTTCTTCCTCAGACTCGGCATCAAAGTATCTTTGGACATTTTCGTCGGCCAATCCCTCTTCCTCATCCTCTTCATCAGTCATCCTAATAATCATCAACATCATCTCCATCGGCAGGTTCAATATGATGTTCCCCAACACTGTATCTAACAATGTTTCATGCATGATCAGTTTCACCATAGTCATCAGCAATTAAATCTTCATAATCATCAGCAGTTGCTTGACCATTATCATCTTCAGATCCTGATGTTCCAGGATCACAGTCATTATCAGGTGCCTCAAATTGAGCTGCTGCTGTTTCTTCATCTTCTTTCCATTTTTGCTGAACGGGGATGGTCACTTTTTCTATAGCAGCATTTTCGACCTTCATATGGTGCTTATCGACTTGGAGAAGGCGTATGACAAGGTCCCGAGGGAGGTGCTATGGAGGTGCTTGGAGGTGAAGAGTGTGCCAGAAGCCTATATCAGAGTAATCAAGGATATGTACAATGGAGCTAAGACTAGGGTTAGGACGGTGGGTGGCGAATCAGACCATTTTCCTGTGGTAATGGGGCTCCATCAAGGATCGGCGCTGAGCCCCCTGTTGTTCGCCTTAGTGATAGATGCTCTAACCCGACATATCCAAGGGGATGTGCCTTGGTGTATGCTCTTTGCTGATGATATAATATTGATAGACGAAACGAGGGCCGGTGTTAGTGAAAGGTTAGAGGTATGGAGACAGACCCTCGAGTCTAAGGGTTTCAAAATAAGCAGATCTAGGACAGAATATCTGGAGTGCAAGTTTGGCGACGAGCCGAGTGGGGTAGGCAGGGAAAAGATGCTTGGTTCTCAGGCCATCGCCAAGAGGGACAATGTCCGATATCTTGGGTCTGTGATTCAGGGGGACGGAGAGATTGACGGGGACGTCACCCATCGGATAGGAGCGGGGTGGTCAAAGTGGAGGCTTGCTTCAGGGGTCCTGTGCGACAAAAAAATTCCACACAAACTCAAGGGGAAATTCTACAGAGCCGTGGTTAGACCTGCAATGTTGTATGGGGCGGAGTGCTGGCCCGTGAAGAACTCTCATGTTCAGAGAATGAAGGTTGCGGAGATGAGGATGCTTAGGTGGATGTGTGGGCACACCAGGCTGGATAAGATTAAGAATGAAGTTATTCGTCAGAAGGTAGGTGTGGCCCCGGTGGACGAGAAGATGCGGGAAGCGAGGCTGAGGTGGTTCGGGCATGTACGGAGGAGGGGTCCCGATGCCCCGGTGAGGAGCTGCGAGCGGCTGGAGATTGTTGGTGGTCGGCGAGGGAGAGGGAGGCCTAAGAAGCATTGGGGAGAGGTGATTAGGCAGGACATGACTAGAATGCAGGTTACCGAGGACATGACCCTTGATAGGGGAGTCTGGAGGTCTAAAATCAGGGTTGGAGGCTAAGGGCTCATAGGGTTCTTCGTACGCCTCTCTCGGGGCTGGGTGTGGGATAGTAGGGTTACCCATAGATGATTAGTGTTTTAGCTTATGTCCCCTTATGGTTGTTAGTATGGTAGTTACTGCTTGTTATTATTGCATGCGACTGTATTTATGTTTCCTATGTTTTCATAATTATTTACGTTATTTCTGCGGGATTACTTATGCTTTATTATTTTGTTTTGTCTTGCTTTTGTTTCTAATTTTATCTTTGTTTTGATGCAGCTTTTCATTTTAGCCTATGCGCCGAGGGTCGATTGGAAACAGCCTCTCTGCCCTTTCGGGTAGGGGTAAGGCTCGTCTACATATTACCCTCCCCAGACCCCACCTGGTGGGAATATACTGGATAGTTGTTGTTGTTGACTGGCTTTTGCCTATTACGAACAGAGTGACGACCTCTTTTACATCACGCTTTGCCGCGGTTTCGACTTTTCCAGGCTGGGAGGTGGTCAAATCTGCCACTGTTCTTTGTAGAAGTTCTTTGAGCAGATTCAGATTTGGATGCACTGAGTTCCCTATGAGATAGACCTCCACCGACACGACTATGAGCTCCTCCCCTAACATAATTACGACCCTGTCCTGAATTAGCATGTCTGCCTCCTACCTTAACGGAGAAATCTGGTTCTACATTTTCATATTCAAGAGGAGCTTCAGCAGATATAATTCCCGCAACTTTCTTCATATCAGCATAATTTGTTTTGTGTCTGAGGCATATAGGGAAAGATTCAACGCGTAAATGAAGTCAACAGGCAGAAGCTTAAAAAATTTAGAGATGCAATGCTCTGAAGCAGAAAAGGAACCATCAGCTCATTGATTTGAAGCATGCAAGCTAAGAGTCCTAAATTGTTTAGTGCCAAAACAAAGTGGGTCCTTTAAAAAGAGGAATCAGATGCTAAAGTCCTCCACATAGCTAAACCTTTTAAAAGAAATTTGGAAGCCAAAACCAGTAAAGCATTGACCATAATTAGGATACATTTGGTGTTATTTTGAAACATTATCATGTAATCCAACTGAGGGGAATGTTTCATCAACTGTTGTATTCTGACGTTAAGTTGAAATTTAAGTGTGAGAAATGATGGACGCATGCAAGAGAAATCAAATCCTTATAATAAAATTACACATGCATTAATGTGCAAATATCCCTGAAATCTGATAAGCAGCTAGCTTTTAGTTCAGAACAACAGAAAGAGATGCTTACAATGAAAATTGCAGATTCTCTCTTTTTAGAGAATCGGCTTTCTGTTGCTGCGTATAACAGAGGGAGGAATCAAGTTCCATAAGCCTTAGTGCAACAGCAGCTGTCGTGTGAGGAACCCAAGGTAACACCGCCATCCTGTCCAGATTGGAGTTGCTAACAGCACCCAACAACTCAGTTGTAGTTTCATAATCTGACATTAAATACTCCCTTTTGATAGCACCTTCCAACAACGTCAGAATCTAAGAGATACAAACACGAAAAGGTGGTTAACAACATTGCATTCAGATTTAGAGAACTTCTACAGTAAATGTGCTAGACAAGTAAGGTCACATAGGGTATGCTTTTCGTTGTTGATGCTTAAGCAGCGAGTCTCAGTAATTATTATGTCTTTGTAAATATTCTTTCTTTTTTGATGAAGAGATCTCTGTATATTTTGGTAAGTTACAATTCAAGTTGATAAAAAATGATCAGCAAGTCCTATGTGTCAAAAACAGAAATTATCGAGAAATAGAGGACCTGAAGTAGGTCACCAGCTGCTGAAGCAATATGCAACTTCAAACCCCAGGATCCTCGATATACCTCTGACCAAACAGGCTCAAGAGCTTCAGGAGGAATGCAGGCCTATAAAGCAAATATCACCTTCCGTTAAATCAAAAGCGCATACTGATGAAGTCACAAGTAGTATGTTTGTTCAGAAGTCAATATGGGAGAGCGCAACCAGATCTGATAGTAGAAAAGAGTATGTTACCTCCATCGAAGCTAGCTGTGCTCTTAGCAATCTAATTCGATGAGGAGGTGCTGAGTCTGAGATAAGAGGCCGAAATAGATCCTCCAATTTGTCTTTGCATTGAGCTACATGCTCCATAAAACATGAAGTCTTTGCTAGACTGAATGTCGTATGACAACAATGACAGTGGTAATCTTCCAAGAAGTACGTGTCATGGCAATTATTACAAATACTGATCAACTTTTCACATCTCATCTTTCCATGCTTCCTTGCACATAAAAACTGGGTATTAACACAATCTTCCCACATCCACTTCTCTAGATGTGCATATCTACTCAAGGCATCAGAGTTCTCCATTTTGTTCCTTCCAATCCCAATAAGAAAGGAAGTTGAAGGTTCTGGTGATTCGCAGTTCGAGATGCAGATTGTGCTTTTAGGGCTACCAGTTTTTGAACAACAAACATTGCTAGGTACTGTTTTAGAAGTATCCGCTTCGATGGGATTTGCAACTTTAGCTTCAGTGTACACATACCTCCTAGAAGTTTCCTTGAAAGTTGCTTCAATATTTTGAAGCATTGAATGCAAATGAGATTCTCTAATCCCACGTACATCCAAAGAAGCCATTAAAGCATTGAAATCCTACACACGTAGAAGAAATAGATTTTCATAAATAAATATTTAAGAGCCTTGATCATGAGCCTATAGTATGTTTGGGAGCACAAACAAATGAACGTGGAGACCAATATGTTAGTTCATTAGCTTAAGAAATATAACCCAACAGATTTAGAAAAGGGAAACATAATCCAAAAAATCCAACTGTGAAATACAAGGGAGGAATGGCATAGTGGTAAGGACCCTCCACCACAAACATAAGGATGGTGGTCCAAACCACCAGGAGAGCGATGTGTGAAAAGGCCACTGTTTGCTCCTGGACAGGCTTTGGGATTATTTCACCATATAAACATGAAAAAAAGCAGTATGTCTATTGATAATCAACAATTCCACATAAATCTAGATGAGGTATTGAGATAAAATTAGCCCCCCTAAATAAATAACGGTAACCAATGCGCCCACAAAAGCTGCTGATACAGAAGGTAATATTTTACTACCTTTACAGAATCGATTAGTCTCCATCTACCATCACGTAGCTCAACAAAAATCCTGCCAGAGCCTGGATCATTTCGAGAGGGTGATGTGATAAACTGCCAGTACCGGTTACGTCTGCGATCTTGACCAAGGGGTAGAGACCGATAAACAAATGTCTCTTCCGCCCTATGACTAATATAAGCTTTCAGCTGGGAACGCGACTTTTCAGCAACATATGCAAAATGCTGGAACTGCGAGTTATCCTGGCCTCCACAAATCTCTTGCATTGGGCAAACCTTTTCTACAGCAACATTACTAGAATTATTGGATTCATCTGGCAATTTATGCATGGCTTCCTGCTGAAGTGAACGTATAGCTGCTACCTCATTGTGGCCATCAACAGCAAGAAGAGGACTTTGCCTGGCCTCCCTGGAAGTAACTGAGCAAAACTGTTCAGCATTGTTGCTAACAGATGGATATTGGACCTTCAGTAAAAACTCCTCTTTGAAACGACGTTTATCGAGCTGCGCCTCGGCCCAAATCTGTTTCTTCAATGCAGATGCAGCTTCCAGTCGCTCCTGAAAAGATTTCACACTAAGTTCACTAATAGGAAAATTGACAAGGAAAGCATCCAACACACCATTATCAACAAACCTCCAATACAAGGCGAATAGAATTCCCCTCATTTGCAACACCAATCAAGGCAACAAGGGCATCAAGGCGCTCTTCAACGATTAAATCAGAATACTCCCCTTCCGTAAGCCCTTGAACCCATTTCTGACCAGCATTGCTTTCATCAATCACTGCATCTTCTTGATTGAGATTACTTGAATCAGCACCAATTGCGGCTGATTGACTACCAGAAGTTCCTATGGGTGTTTAACTCTCTGAAACTTTCTGAATGCATTATTCTGGCTGAATTCTGCAGACTAACATCTCCTGGTGTTTGTGTCAAGTCAAAAAATAAAATTTCTGATACATCTTCAGTAGAATTCATTCCGTCAGTTCTGTCGGTTTTATGGGATTGAGGAGTCTCCACGAATTTTAACTCGGAGACTAAATCATCAACCTCAGGATCATCAGCAGCATCACTTTCAGATTCATCATCCCTTTCAACCTCTTTCTCAACATCCTCTGCTTCTTCTCTATTCACACACACATTTTTAAACACTCGAATTTGTTCCCTAGCAGCAGAAAGAATGGCATCAGCATCAGCAGGATCTTTCCTGTAAGGATCACGTAAACAATATGTTGAAGGAGCTGTTCTCTCGAAAAGCTTTGTATCTCTCGATAATGCAGCAGAAATAGATGCTTCAGGTGTCTTGCTGGTTGTCAGATCCTGAAGACCAGATTTCTTCAACCAAAAAAAGAAAAATATAGTCAGCTAAAAGAGCAGCGGGAAACAACATCACATGATCAACAGCTTATCTAAATCTTTCAACAGCTTCCAGATAATAAGGATCACCAAACATACCTGAATCTTTTCAGCAACTTCCGGGATATTAAGACCCTTACTTCCCTCGAGGGAAAGAATATGAAATGCTGCAAATTTGACTGTTCCAGGTGTCAATCGATGCCTAGATCTCCGCGGATTAGAAAAACCCCTCTCTTGCAATTTGGCAACTGCTTTCTCAGCTGCAACCCACTCCGTAAATTGGAAATGATATCTGCTCCATCATTACCCTGTAACTGCAACCAAATTGGAGGTGACATGATAAAAGAACCCACATTAACTAAAAAAGGAATGGTACCACATTACTTATGAGCTAATAAGTTAGACTCAATCTAGTCTTAATCTTTAGAGGACAACAAACTGGGAATCTGAAGTACCTAATAGACTCCCATCTGCCTAAGCCTTGACAGGCATAGTTACCCCGTACCTATATTGGCAGGAGGTAGCAGGTACCTGGTGGAATAGTCGAGGTGCGCACAAGCTGGCCCAGACACCACCGTTCTTAAAGAGAAAAAGAGAACCTAGTACACTAGTGTATTAAACGCTTTTCTTCCATGATCAATAGTAGAAGATAAATAGGAAAAATCTCTTGCAAAACACTAAATTAACCCAAAACATATATATTATTAATATTTTTTGGTTTTGGGGGGGGGGGGGGGGGGGTTAGCGCAGTGGGTATAAGTTGATGTGTGGCCAGGAGGTCACGGGTTCAAGCTGCGAAAACAGGCTCTCGCAGAAATGCAAGGTAAGGCAAGTGTTGTCAAAGGCGCGCTTAAGCCCTAAAGCAAGGCTTAAAGCACGTTGAGCACTTCGCATTACTTTGCATGCGCTTTAGTGTCTCATCAAGGCTCTAAGGCATAATTGTCCTTGCCAATGTGTAATCATCAAAAAGCGACACTAAATAATTGATATTTCACTTTATCGTAATTTTTTGTCCATATATTGTTATTCATGCCATAATTATTGGTCTATGAAGATATACATAGTTTACTTTTTCTCCATTTTCTTCTTTTTTCATTCAAGCATGCACTATATTTGCGCTTAAAGCTCCAACGGACCTTAGAATTTTTGTGCACTTTTCGCCTTTGTTAACACTGTGGTAAGGCTGCATACATAAGACCCAATATTTTCCACCCATCTATGGACCGCCGCGAATAGCAGGAGCTTAGTGCACTGAGCTACCTTTTTATTTTTATTTTTTTGGGATAAGTAACCCCAAAAGATACGCTCCATCAAAATCAACACATCAGTTTGATAGATTGCTTAAAGGGAATAACATTACGAATTAAATTTTCAAGGAATTGTACGAACAAAAGCAAGCAGTTAAATGGGAAAATGCTCAAGGTCATCTTCCCCACCTTAAGACCAAGCAAACATGCCCAAACAGGTTTTAAGCAAACACGTGTCCTTCCACATTGAATATGCAAAATGTTTACTGAAACAAGCGCATAAACAACCTTTTAACCTAGCTATCAGTGCACGCTTCTTGCAAGCCAGTATTGCAATCGACTGGCATTTAATTAAGCTTAACTTGACAAGCCAATTTCTTATGAAGGAGAACAAAATGAAAAGGAAAGGAAAATCATACCTCATATTCATCACGTGGATATGCTGGTTCAACACTTTGTTTTTTAACCTTCGACCCAAAACTAGCAGACAGTGCAAATTGCCGCAGTATTTCAGGCCACGTCAGGGCATTCAAGTGGCTCTGCCAACTTCTTATGTCAAAACCCCATGCATATGCCTGTAACAAAGTACATCACTAAAACATTTCACAATGAGTGGAAAAAAAAAACCACATCACATTGCTAACCAGACTAGCATCAAAGACCAACAACATGTAAAAATCTACCCCTTCAACAATCTCAGGATGCCCTGCCTCCAGGATTCGCTCCACTGTTTGGGTCTCCTACTGCACTGGCAGGTGTTCTAGCAACATCTTCAATATCTTTTATTATCAATTTGAGAAGAGCAATATGTATCTCCGCGAGCAGCCTTGGATCCTGAAAGTAGTGTGTCCTAACATTTTATATATGCAATTACCCTGGAAAATTCAAATATGTAAATCCAAATAAAGAAATGAGGAACTTACAAAATCGTGAAATACTTGTACAAACTCATCCAGAGTGAATGGCCAGAGACGAAGAACATCAGAAAACATAATTAAGAATCTCCAAACCTGGTGAGGAAGGGGAAAAAGAAATGCTTAAAATATAATTATAAAAAAAATTCTTCTTAGAAAGTGTCCCTATTCCTAACTCCAAGCAACCCAGATGCTTAGAGGGCTCAGTTCACCATGAAATCTGGTTAAGAAATAACCCCGTAGCAGTTACATGGTTTTCATTCACTCCAGTCTAAATACAAGATTTTACTATTGATAGGCAGGATTCAATGAGTAGCAACAGTGATGGCCATGAAACACAAGGGTTACCTTATGGGAGCCAATATATTCATAGTATCCCCTGCCTTCCAAAATGTTATCAGCCTTTACAATGTAGACATTTTAGGACAGACTTACTTTTGAACTACTTGGAGATCTTGGTAAAATTTCAATTGAAAAGCTTGAACCATATCGGAAGAGACCATAGTACACAATGACCTTTTTTTCCTTTTTTGTAAAGGTAGTGTTGCAGCCAACTTTCACATCGACAAATTCAAAAGGTAGTGTTGCAGCCAACTTTCACATCGACAAATTCAAAAGGTAGTGTTGCAGCCAACTTTCACATCGACAAATTCACTAGGCACCAACTACCTCCCATCAATACACATACCAGATAACTCCGCCAATGATGGTATAGACAAATGGGAAAAATTCACCAGGTCAACAATGCTAGTATCCAAACCTTGATTCTCAATATTATTCCTCTGTCTCTTCGACCACTGCGCTACCGTCTTTGGGGCTAATGATGTATTCTATCATCGACATTTAATCCAAAACCAATTGTATTTTCCTGTTCCTGAATGGTTTTGAGTCGACCGAGATTGCGGAGTTTGCCACTACCAGAGAGGGGTATCATTTTGGGAAACCCCCAACCTCAAAAATCTAGTAAATTAAAATAAGGCAAGGACCTTCCATGCTCGTGGAAAGTAAACCTGTTGAAGGAGGATCTACAAAATGTTTACATAAAAGTCGAATCGCAGAATATCATGTCTTTTATACAAATAGACAACACCAGAATCCTCCAAACGAGAGCTCCACCTCCTCAAAATTAAATACATAAAATGAACTCTGTGTTTTAAACAAGAAGAAGGTAGGAAATGGTCTCACCATTACAAGATTACCCACGTCCTTCACAGAGCATATCCATGGCTCAACTCCAAATGACTTTCTCAAGCAGACACTCTTTGGTGGAAATTCAATGAGTATATCTGAAGCATAAATTAATTTTGGATCAAAAGTTAGGAGCAACATATTGGTCATTTCTACTTCTCAAATATTCCTTCAAAACATGAAATATTGAAAAAGAAAAAGGAACTGTGTTGTTCCCTTGGCTCATAGGCTTCAACTAAAGAGTGCTCATTTGAATGCAAACAGGCCATTCAGTACATAATATGTCATTGAGCATGTCAATCAACTGTATCTGATAAGAGTATGATACTACTCATGCTCAAAAAGACCATCCACTTCCGTTAACCATACAATACAAAAGAAATACAGAATTAAAGAAGAGAGAGAGAGAGAGAGATTTGTTTCTATTGAAAGACACCATTAGACACAAACATGCTGTGATCCGCAGGGAAAAGCATGAAAGCACTGTCAGAAACAAAACAAAACAAACAAATCATATATAACATGGAAATTAAAGATTCACTTTTCTAAATGAGGAGAAGAAAAACACAGTACTTCTTGACACTCATGTTGGAAATGCCAGGATGCACTATTGCGGACGCTAATTTTAACAGAACTTTCGGTCTTTCACAAGTTTATGATTTCTTTTTTTCAAGTTAAGAATTAATTCAATTACTTTTAACTTCGAATGTGAAGTTTTCTATACCCAACTAACTACTACAAATAAAATTCTTTCCCCCCTTTTATATTAGACAAGTCAAAGTAACATTCTCAAACTATGCACCTAATCAAATAGTGTCACATGTAATGGGATGGTGAAAGTAGTATTCAGTATAAAGCCAAAAGCATTCTTTTCATGAAATAGCAGCGCATAAAGGGCAACCCAGAGCTTAGACCGCTATGCACACAGTTTGGGGAAAGGCTGAACCACATTGGATCTATTGCATGCTGCCTTACCTTGCATTGCCAAAAGAGGCTGTTTACCAAGCTTATTTTTCAAGTCTAGCAAGTAAATTTCTGATCGATATACAAGAATTTACTGCATGTTAAGTGTATGATCTGGGAACTACCTCTAAATGCATCAAGGTTTTGTAGATTTTCACTGTCTAGTGACAAAATTGAGGGCAAACCCTTCTTTGAGGCTGCTAGCTCCATCAATTCCAGGCGCTCGTCATCAATTAATTCCGTTGATTTTTTCGCAATTCGTCGGGCAGTAGCCCTTACATTAGCCGCTTTAAGCCTTGCAACCTCTTTCTCTCGGCGCATTTCTTCTTTGAGCCTCATTTTCTCTGCCTACAGGAGGTAAGGGAGGCAAATGAACTGTGTCTCCTGCCTAAAGCTATAGAAGTGCCATATCTCTGATAAAGAAATTTAAGAATTACTTACTTTTATAGACTCTTTCTGCAAAAACTTCTCTCTTCGTTCCATTTCACGCCTTTGCTCACGCTGGTATCTCTCTTCTTCCCGCAGCTTTTCACGGAGCAGTCTTTCTTCCTCTTTCCGCCTTTCCCTGTCCTGTTTAAGAATTACTTACTTTTATAGACTCTTTCTGCAAAAACTTCTCTCTTCGTTCCATTTCACGCCTTTGCTCACGCTGGTATCTCTCTTCTTCCCGCAGCTTTTAACGGAGCAGTCTCTCTTCCTCTTTCCGCCTTTCCCTGTCCTGTCTCTCCATATCTTTCCTTATTTGCTCTTCTCTATGAGGATAAACAATAAATAAGATTTTGAGTATTTAGACCACCTACTACATTATGATTCTGTCGCAAAGATTAAGGCCTGGATCTCAATTTTTAGCATTCATGGTCTACTACCTAGAACTGTCGCAGACTCAAATGGAAGGTTGGAGTTTAAGTAATCAGGGAGCTAGGGAAAAGAAGCTATGCAAAGCATGTGATTTTTTTGGCTATTATGGAGAGAGAGAAGTAGGAGATATTTTCTAAAGAATTGAAAATCTGTGGTCAAGGTCATGAATTCTCTTTTGTTTCGTTGTATTTCTGGATTAAACAAAACATACCTACTGGTATAGGTAGTTGGCTAGTCTTGTGGGATGCTTATATACTGAATCTAGATAGTTTGTAGAGTTAGCATAATAATGGTGTAGCAAATTAGCAATCATGAATTTTTTATTTATCAAAAGAATAAATAAGATTTCAAGTAAAAAAATACTTCCATCGCTGCTCTCGACCATACAACATTTTGTGATGAATAGGGGGGGGAGAGAGAGAGAGAGACACCTTTTTCCGCAGCATGTCTTGCTTCTCAAGCTCTTTCCGTATCCCTTTGTCATGGGCCTCCACTTCCCTCGCAATTCTCGCCTCTTCGCTCTGCAAGATATATGTGAACTATGAGGCTAAAACCTAAAAACAGGCCCGATAAACAGCTCTCTTACCACAGAGACTGCTTGAGTGATGAAGTATGTTCAAGAAGCAGGAGAATTCATCCTTGTTACAAAAAGCCTCATGCAAGGAATTCTGTCTACCTTTCTATTAAAAAATTTAAAAGATGATGACAAAATTTTCATATGTAAAGTACAACAACAACTACTACCCAGTATAGTCCCACAAAGTGGGGTCTGGGGAGGGTAATATGTAGACGGACCTTACCCCTACCCGAAAGGGCAGAGAGGCTGTTTCATATGTAAAGTACATTAATTTTTTTATAAGGTAAAATTTTATTGGAACGGTACCAAGCTGGTACAAAAGGAAATGGAACTCACACAAAGACTAAACAGAAAAGCTGCAACTAATTTCTTCCAAACAACTCTAAATAATCCATTTATTCGTCCAGACTAATTAACAGATTGATAAGGTAAAATATGTTTTTATACACACTTCTACACAAATTTAGAAGAAGAAGAAGAAGAGGAGTAGGTATCTGTTGAAACCTTTCGCTTTCTCTCCAACCGTTCCTCATCATGGATGACTCTCGGCATAAACGGACTCTCCATTGCCGTCACTGGCTGACCACCATAATTAGCCTCCACTTCTATGTTCACAAGAGATCTTTGTGGAACAGCATCAGCCTCTGCAGAAGCTGGAGATATGTGACCCTGCTTCCCTTGAGGCAGAAGATTTAAATTCGGGATCTGACCAGGAATACTTATATCCAGAGGCCACTTGCTCACTCCCATGCACAAATGACCTCCCAGTTGATAACATGGTTCTGCTGCTCTGAACTTCAATTGAACTATAATAATGAGATGGTACAGATTGTTCATAGGCATCGCTTCTAATTGATGGTTGCTCAGGAAGAAACTGGTATTCGTGCAAAGTCCTTGTAGTACCCTGGCATGATTCTGAATTGTTAATTCTCCTCAAGTACCGTAGGAGTTAATCCTACATCTACATGTCATGAAGAGTCCTTCTGATCTAATCAGAAAATGCTATACCTCACAAACATATAAAAACATCTTTTCCTTTTTCATTAATCTAGCTCCAAAGTTTATTTATTTTGGAAAAAATATAATTGCATGCATTTTACGTGCCTTGACAAGCCTTTAACTATGATTTGTTCTTCTTTCCTTCATCAGTTTGTGTCTGTTTCCAATCCTTTGAATAAAAGATGAACCAAACTTGTGCAAATTAATCATCTAAATTCATGAAAACAAAAGCAACGAAAGGATTAAGACAAGAAAAGAAATGCAAAATTGAGTTTTAAGTTAACACTACATGACCGTGTGTCCATAATCAGAGAGATGGCTAATGTCTGGCACAACTCTCATGTCTGTATTTGTGCTACTTGGCAATATTGCTATTCAACAAATCAAGCAAGTCTAGAAGTTTGATCACAAAGAGAAAAAAGTAAAAATAATAAAAGAATAATAACATTATAAAGGCTAAATAAACCCATCCACATCATGGGGTACTATTGAGATCGCACACCTAAGACCAACCTGCTCTAATTTATTTTCAATTAATAGTAGATAAATGGTATCAGGCATCAGCTTCTACTAAGAAAACAATTTTTTATGTAGTAATAATTTATTAATGTAGTGCAACAACAACAACGACCCAGTAAAATCCCACAAAGTGGGGTCTGGAGTAGTATCTATGCAGCCCTTACCCCTACCCCGATGGGGCAGAGAGGTTGTTTCCAATAGACGACTTAGGGAGATGGAGGTAAAACAAGAAGAGACATTTCATCAGTAACGTCAGCAAAAAACATAGAAATACTAATAGAAGCATAAAATAGATGCCATACAATAACAATATCTAGTAATTATGGCTCAGGGTTAGGATAAACAGAAAGAGTAGTGTGGACTCAACATTAACCCCTAACCATCTAAGATCAACCCTATCAAACCCGCCTCACCCCGGTATGAATGTAGTGCAAGTGGTATATAAATTGGAACCTAAAGGAATATACACCACCAACTATCTAAAGCTAATAGGAACCTCGACAAAGATTTCTACTAAAAGTTATTCTAATCATCTTCCATGCTTTTTAGCGGATAAAAGCACCAAACAATACTTTGTATACCTTCACTCTTCATACAAATGTCACATTTCATCGCGCCTCTAATCAGACTTATTAATTGTTTCATGAAAAAAATTTGCTGACCTTGATTGAATTAACATCTGGTCTCTCATAGATTTGGGCTTCAAAAGGTATCCTAACTGGTTTGTGCTGCATAGCTGCCACTGTTTCATGCAACAAAGAAAGCATTCATCAACTCTGAACAACAACATACCTAGTAAAATCCCACTAGTGGGGTCTGGGGATAGTAGAGTGTATGCAGACCTTATCCCTACCCCGAAAAGGGAAAAGAGGCTGTTTCCAGGAGACTCTCGGCTCAACAGGAGATGCAATAATATCAGGAAAAAAATAAGAGAAAGACATGTAACAACAAAAAATACCAGAAAGAAAATAACCACAACAAATAAGTGAAAGGACAATAATGCAAAACTATGCAAACAACAATGTGAATACAACAAAGACCAAACAAACCTAAACGAAACTCTATCAGATTACACAGTACAAAGAGGGAAGAACTCCCGACTACCCCCAGCCTACGACCGTAATATTCGACCTCCAGGCATTCCTATCAAGAGCCATGTCCTCGAAAATCTGAAGTCACACCATGTCCTGCCTGATCATCTCGCCCCAATACTTCTTAGGCCGCCCTCTGTCTCTTCTCGTACCTGCCAAAGTCAACCGCTCACACCTCCTAACCGGTACATCTAGGCTTATCTTCCACACGTGACCGAACCATCTAAGCCGCACTTCCCATATCTTGTCGTCCACGAGAGCATTCTCATTTCTGCTACTTTCATCTATCTTCTGTATATGTGAATTTTTGACTGGCCAAAACTCAACTCCATACAACATGGCCAGTCTAACTACCATTTTATAAAACTTACCTTTAGAGTTTCGGTGGCAAATTCTTGTCACACAGCCTTCATAATATTAGGGCTACATATGTAAGCATATACAACAACAACAACAACTACCCAGTATAGTCCCACAAAGTGGGGTCTGGAGAGGGTAATATGTAGACGGGCCTTACCGCTACCCAGAAATGAAAACCCAGGAAAATTGACTATAACTCATTCTTTACGCTTTCTGAACTAGCAGGAGAATGTCAACTTGCAGAAAAGCAATAGACATGAGAGACTGAGGAGACAGATATATTGACAAATTTTGGTATATACCATACATGGCAATACAATTTCACCCCTCAAAGGAAATAACATATCCTTTAAGTTTGTCAGTGTTCATCCAATTGAGGCTGCAATTAATTCCCTTAAGGCTAGGCCAATGAAAGCAGTCAGCACCTCTCCTTTTTTTGGGGTTTTTGAAAAAGCAAGATGAAAATCAGGCAGTTTTACAGGCAGATCAACAGAAAATTTTTCAAAAGAAAAAAAAAAAGTATAATACTGCTAATCCTCAAATAAATCCAACATATAACACACTAAGGGGCCATTTGGTTTGTGAACAAGTTATTCTGGAATTAAACAATGACAGGATTATTTAGTGGATATATTTTTATTTGTAGATATTGGGTTTATTGGATTAAAAATAGGATATAAGGGTATAATATAAAACAATGTGTTTAGTTAAACTAGATAAACTTTTAACTCCAATTTAACCTTAGCTTGTTGAAAAACTATGGGAAAATTGCTGTGAAGAAGGGAAAATGTGTCATTTTGTAGTTCTATGCCACGATTAGTATAGGATTGTTATGCCAATAGAGTGTCGTATAAAAATAATGCCACAATTATAGTATATAAAATCGTGGGATCACTAATTCCAGAATCAACAATTCAACCAAACCTTGATAAAATAATACCCCATTTGATCCCAAGATTAATTTCCTTATCCTTGTAATCAAATGACTCCTAATTGTTCCTGCTGATTCATGTGCACAAGGTGTCTTTACTCAAGACTAGTTTGCCATTAGCACTTATCACCACCAAAAATTAAAACAGCTCGCAGTATTTTAGATAAAAGGTAAATGGATATGTTACTAAGGACCAAGAACTGGAAAGTCTTTGAAATTAACTATACATGTTTTTTCCAAATAGATTAAAAATAAACTTTCTTCATGATTTAAGTAATCAACCGGGCATAGTTCCAGCACCAAGGTTGAGGCCAGAAAAGCAATTAAATCTCCCCCATTTATCTAATTTACCATTTTCCTAGCGCATGGTTCACATTTGGTTTTTTGGAGTCGCCTGACCAGGGCTGAGGGAGCTTTGTAATGGCTTGTCTAGAGCCGTCAACAAGACCCAAGCCTCCTTTGGATTTACTATAGATGATAATAAAGCTCTAATTTCTTCTTTTGAAGTTTCTAATTGAGTAACTCGGTTGTAAGAAGGTGGCATGGAAAGGGGAGAGAAGTAGCATTGCCTGGTTCTTTTTTGTTTCCATATCTCAGCAAGTAAGTGATTTGTAATATAAATATTTTATATAAAAATTTATTCCCATTGTTTCACTCGAAACTATTCATGCAGTTTCATAATTAATTAGGAACACTTCGTAGAGACACGCTGCTGCTCTATACTGTAAGGAATACAACATTTGGCCTTCACATCATGCCTCTTAGTGGCTTAACATAAATGAAACTGGGAAATTTTCTTTGGAAATGCGACGTTACAATAAGATTAACAGATCTAATAGCCACATGCCAAGCAAAAGCCTCCTAGTAATCAAGCTTGTTTTACGTTGAAGACCTTTAGAAAATATTTTCTTTGATCAAGTAAAAAATAATTTTATTAATAATTGGAGAACTCCTGGTACAAGAAGTATATAAGAAACGTAGAGTCTGAGAAAATTATATGACTCTCTACCAAAGACACCTAATCTTCTGAGCAAATCGCAACCTCACCAAAAAGATAATTAAACCAGGATCCTCAAATGTGCAAAATCAAGCTAAAAAGCTCTTTTTTTTATGACGGTAGTATCTCGACCAACTTGCGCACCTCGAATATTCCACCAAATACCCGCTAACTTACACTGTCATACCGGATAACTTTGCACATCAAAGCTCAAGGCTCATGAAGATGGGAAGAAATCATTCTTGTTCTGTTAGGTTTTTGAACCTGAGACAGATCCTCCCACTTCATTCACCACTTTTTTCTCTATCCATACTGTCCACATAAGTGCTAGCGGAGCAATATCCCAAGCCCAGCATCTTCTCTTCCCCATCCTATAATGGCCCAGCTAAAAAGTGCAACCTTCACAGTACTCAGCTTGGTCCAGAGTATCAGAATCGTCTTGAAGTCTCCCACCATAGACGATTTTCTTTGTGGTCCAGGGATCCAAACTGATAGAAGAGAGAAACTCGATTTCTCTCAAGCTATCAGCTTAAAGTAGAAACTCTCTAATGAGAATCATCTACTGCTCCCTAACACCCATCTCCAAGAATCTAGCTCCATACTGGGAAGATCTGTTTATAGAGCATTTCAAGCAAACTTTGAAACCCTGCCATCTCCCAGTCATGAAGGTTCCTTCTAATATTAAGATCCCAAGTTACGCTCCCCTTTTGATACTTTAGCCAAAGAAAAACTGATAAGTTAATATGCATGTTCAGAAGTATAAATGTTTGCTCATTGTTAACAAACCATTTGAGTTACATTAAGGTTAAAGTAAAACACAAAACAAAGTCTAATTACTTGTATCAGCAAAGAGGAACTACTTGGAGATGGGCCATTATGTAAAACTGTGGCACTCAATTTTAACACAATGGCGCAGACTTCTCCGCATCTGGAGTCTCAGGCTCTTAGCTTATTAGCGTACATCCACATTAGAATGACCCTTTTATTCCAATTAGTATATTAGAGATATCTTCATTGAAATATAAAGATGACACTTCTACTCAGATAAATTTGTACTCACTCACTTCTCACTTTCCAAGCTTCCTAAAAGTGACTCAGTCAAAAAAAGTAGGTTGCCACCACTTGTATCACTTCCTATAAATTCAAAGTAATTAAACCAAAACATTGCATGGCAAGGAATAGCACAGACTTGTTAATTTTCTTCAAAGTTTTGTTTATGGTTAGTATTGCCGAGTACAAGCCCTATGCCATCAACATATCAAAGGAGGTGCAAGTAAATAGGAAGACTTGAGCACCACCTGACTGTCTTCAGTCGACAGAACAGGATCAGAAACATCAAAAAGCACCTTGATAGGCAACATATTACGAATTTGAAGAGTAGAGGTCCAATGCCAGAAACATAGCAAAGCAGATGGAAACAAATTAACACATACAAGTACTACAAACTATCACAGTTGAAGAATAAGATCATAGATATCACTAAACACTTTTGATAGGCATACTCAAAAGTCATAAAACTTCACATGCATTGCAAGGCTACAGTTCTAATAAGAGAAAGATAATGACAATACATGGGAAGTAAATATACCGATTGGTGCACCAAATGCGCCAGGTGGTAAGGGATCAAACTCCATTCCAAGGATAGGCCCGTCTTCCCTTAACGGCTGCGCCGACTGTGCCTCCACAAATCCGATTGCCCGAAGCTCAGATATGGCCTGAGGTGGCTCATAATATCTCTTCAAAGCATGCATTTCAGTTCTAAACCTAGGAACTGCAGTCCCAGGTCGATGAGCAACTCGCTGCTGATGGTGCTGTTGTTGCAGCTGCAAGTCACGAGACCAATCGGACTTACTCTTGAACCAGAACCAGAAGCATGATCCTTCCCAATTTCACCACTCACTGCCATTTCATCAACCATTGCTACAGGTGAAGCTTCCTTCTTCTGCCGCTTCACCGGCGTAGTCGCTTTCCTGTCCTTTAGCCTCCTACGACGGAACCACATCTGCAATTGCCTATCTGAGAGCCCTAATATTACTGATAACTCTGCTCTCAATGCTTCTGAAGGATACGTTTCAACAACAACAACAACAACTACCCAGTATATTCCCACCAGGTGGGGTCTGGTGAGGTTAATATGTAGACGAGCCTTACCCCTACCCGAGTAAATAAATAAACAAGTCCATCAAATAAACAGCCTAAAACTCCAAATGCAACAAGAAAACAGCATTAATACCAAACCAATAAACAATTAAAACCCAAAATAGGGAAGGTTAATAAAAAGGAAAGATTGAAAAGAGAAAGATAACAGACCAGCATAAGTGTTCTCAAGAATCTCTAACTGAGAAGCTGTTTTCATTTTGCGCTTAACCTTAGGCTCCCCCCTTCTGAAAGCTTCTTTTTCTCAACATCAGAACTTCCACTGCCTCCCCCAGCAGCAGTAGCAGCTGCAGCACTACTATCAGGCTCCATTCCAACAACAAAGATCAAATTTCTAACTACTTCCCTAATAAATTACACCTCCAATGATCAAAATGAAACTAAAAAAACAGCAGCCACCATTTGAGGCACATCAAAATCTCATTTTTTTCAACTTCTCTCTATAAATTAGGGTTAGCGCAGATAGATAGAAAGAGAAAAGAGGACTTGGGGGTGTTACTTTTGGTATTGTCGAAAAGACAGAAAATTAAACACACCCACAAAGTTTATTACTCACAACTGAACGCATTATCTATTCTCTCTCTCTAAAAGAGGATTTGGGGGTGTTACTTTTGGTATTGTCGAAAAGACAGAAAATTAAACACACCCACAAAGTTTAATACTCACAACTGAACACATTATCTATTCTCTCTCTCTCTTGCCCCCAAAAAGTAAAAAAGACTGATGGAGATGTGTGGTAAGATTTGAGGAATATCGATAATGAATAACTCGCCTCTCTTGAATTGATATTAATATTATTGCCAACAGCAGTTGTGCTCGTACTACTAGTAGTACTAATACAAACTAGTATGAGTAGATAGAAAGAAACAAATGAAATTAAAGAAGAATGACGAACACACAAACACCCACCCATCAAAATCTTTTCTTTCCTTGAAAATTGTTACACTCAAATGCAAATATGAAATGAATATAGTATATATTTGACTCTGTCATTCTCTGTCTGACTGATGTAAAAGAGATTAGACAAAAAGAAAATGAAAAAGAAAGAAAAATAAAAAGGGAATTTCTTGGTATAAAATTCTTGTGGTATTGTCAGATACTTTGAAATCCAACAGCTTTCCTTTCTCTCTCTACAAAACACACACTCTCTCTCTCTCTCTCTTCGTATATAAAAGACCGACCGTTTTTTTTCCTCTCATTTTATTCGTTACTTTTGTAATTATCTGGTCGAGGATTCCAGGTATAAGCGAATTGCCTTGTTGAGAGTGTTACACACTCGCTATGGTTGCCGTTGGATGGGAAGTAGAAAAGTATCTGAGAACGCGTGCGTCAATATAAAGACAAAGTCGAAAGCGAGATGAGTTCAGTTTCTTTCCCGCATTATGATGTGGGCTCCAGCTAATGGGAGTGTTCGCATTTCATCGTTAATTTTACGGCGTGTTACTGCGAAAATGATTTATCTTTCTTTAGATAAAATATCTGGTGGAGCATGGTTTGATTAATGAGTCAAAGGGTCTAACGAGGTGTGTTTATTAGTCATATAACGGTTTGACTTATCGATTATCGAATTTTAAATATAATAATTTGTTAGTTATTTAATAAAATAACAGATAAATTAATATTGAATTAATAATTATCGAATGATTTATCGACTAAACCAAATCATTCAATCACATACCAAACGATTTTAAATCAATACCAAAATTTTAATACTATCTAAGATCTGACAGTATTTTTTGAATTGAAGTGTTCTTCCAAGTTCCAATCTAGTTCATATTCAAGACTATTCATACATATATGAATTAATCAAACTTTCAGTAACATTCGTTCTCCACAAAAAAATCAGATTGTAAAACAAAAAATCTAGAAAATCAGAGTTTAATTTGTTAGATGCATGCGAAAAAGGACGTAAAACCAGACAATTTAGCTATTATGGATAAAACCAACAAACAATGCAACAAATTAGTTTCAACAGTACTTTATATACATAGGGGTAAAGTATACAATAACAACAACACCCCAGTATAATCCCACTTATTGGTAGAGAGGCGTTTCTAAATAGACCCCCGGCATCCTTGTTGAGTTGTCCCACATCGGAGGGATTTGAGGTCCTTGGTCTCCTTATATGGCTTGGGCAATCCTCACCTCTTAAGCTAGCTTTTGGGGTTGAGTTAGGCCCAAGGTCCATTCTTTTCATGGTATCAGAGCCAGGCCCATCCCAATTATTGTTACCGATGTTGGGCCCCCATTTATGTTGTCCACGCTCCAGAGATCTGGGCGTGATGGGGGGTGTTGAGTTGTCCCACATCGGAGAGATTTGAGGTCCTTGGTCTCCTTATATGGCTTGGGCAATCCTCACCTCATAAGCTAGCTTTTGGGGTTGAGTTAGGCCCAAGATCCATTCTTTTCATCTTTTCAATCCTTCCCTCCAAGAATTTCCCATCAGAGCAACCCCTCTTGTGTGGTTAACGTATAAATATAAAAATTCTTAATGAGTTAACAGTTTACCCTATAAGAAAATTGACTACTTCGCCCCGAATTGCTAAGACGTTAATTATAACATGGAGAAAGGTCATATATGCGAGTGAACTATGCGAATTAGGACATATATGCCAGTCGTTAGTAGTTTGGCATAAATATGTCCAACCCTTCCAATACTTGCTCATCCACTTCCTTAGTTTAACGGAACCATTATTTTGTCTTTCATAAATAATTAATAAACTGTTTGATAATCATATTTATTTATTTGAGTAATTTGATAATCAATTTTTTTTGCTATACATCATTTCGGGAAGTAATCCTACTAAAATTAGTAATTAATATTTATTTATTATTTTAATAATATAATATTTGCATTAATTTGTGTTTTTCAAATATTTTACCATCAATTTTTATTTTTATTACAATCTATTTGTATTTTTTACCAATCCATATTTATTAATTGAATAACAAGTCATAAATTTAACTTTATGTTAAGCTCCCCTCCTTTCTTTTAATTAGCTTGTTAAAAAGAAAAAAGAAAAAACTACTCATATGTAATTTTTTTCTTGAATTAGTAGCTTAACTTCATCCAAACTTACATAACTCTGCAATCTCAATTTGATTTTGGATACTTCAGGAGTTTGGTTGTATTTTGACCCGTTGATTTACATAATTTTGATCCAATATTAAATTTTGGGTGATCACGAGTTTCAGTTCTATATAAGTAACAGTTTCCAAGATTATATTTGTTATGGTGAAAAAATTGGGAATAAAGGAGCTTCTGCCTCCATATCTTGATCCAAAACTGATGTTTATATGAAACCAATAAAATATACAGCTTTAAATTGTATATTTTTATTTATGAGATAATTAATTAATAAAAATATATTTGCGAAAAATATAAATAGATTGTGAGAAAAATAAAAATAAATAGTAAAATATTTGAAGAAAGCACAAACTGATTCGAGTAATTATATTATTAAAGTAAACAAAATAAACATCAATTATTACTTTTAGTATGATTACTTCCCGAAATAATGTACAGCAAAAAAAAATCGATTATCAAATTACACAAATAAATAAATAAATATGATCATCATACTATTTATTAATTATTTAGGAAAGACAAATAGTAGTTCTATTAATGTAAGGGTATGAATGAGCAAGTATTTGATGGATTGTGTATATTTGTGCCAAACTATTAACGACGGACATGTATATCTTAATTCGCATAATTTACTGACAGATATGACCCTTTTTCGATTATAAAATCTCAATTCATTTATTATTCATTATTCCAATAATTTAATATTAATAAATTAATAAATCATCGATTCGATTAACAATTTTTGTTTGGTTTTGAACGGCCCCAGGTCTAACTAATACATGTAACTTTTGAGTTTGAGCCAATTATGGCACCAAAATAAATGAAAATATATATAACTCACAACTCGGACCTTTCTAACTGTTCTACGAAAATTAAAATATTCTAGATAAGTTTGTTTTGCAAGAAAATATGTGGCATCATATGTTTTGGCATGTAATGAAAATTTTACAAGTATGTAAGATTATGCAAACACCGTGTGAACAGTGGAAGAACTAAAAGGAATGTATGAGATGAATATTTTTTTTAATGAGAAGCATAAAATAGTTTTATGCTGGGGAGACAGTAAAAAGTGAAACACAGATAGAGAGTGTGCTGCAAATGACTCCAACGGCGTGGACAATATAAATGGGGGTCTAACATCAATAATAATAATTGGGATAGGCCTGGCTCTGATACCATGATAACAATGAATCTTGGGCCTAACTCAACCCCAAAAGCTAGCTTATGAGGTGAGGATTGCCCAAGTCATATAAGTAGACCAAGAACCTCAAATCCCTCCGATGTGGGACAACTCAACAAAAGAATCTCATGTGTTTCTTCGGATAGAAAGGATGTAAGCAATTTTGCTTACTTTATGCCTATGTTCCTATCCTGTAAAGGTAAAAAAAATATTTCTAATAGATTTTTAATTTAAGTAAAATATAATTTCCATATATTTATGAAAAAAGGATACATAAATAATGGACGGTAGCGTAGGTTAGGGTGAACTACTCTCAATGTAAAGAAAACCTTTTTAAATGTTTGGTAAACATATTTTATAGTACTTTCAATTTATAGTTTGTGTCTAAAGTACATCTGAAACTTCCTAAGCTGATGTTCATTTTTTTTGTGGTACCACATTACAGTACTACACACTTAAATTTTCACGTGAATCCAGTTTTATGCCACCCTAATAAATTTGTAACATTTTTTTAAAAAAAATTAATTAATATCCAATTTTTTAATAACTTCGTATACATATATTTTTCTCTTCTTCTTTGTTGTTGTTTTCTTCTTCTTTGTGCTCAAAATTTCTTTTTTATTTCAAATTTAAGCTCACTTATAGTAGAGTGATATTGAATCGTGCGGTGAATTGTCTAAAGTTGTATTGAAGAGATTGAAGTACTTCAAATTCGAACAAGTACACTTTACAAAATTTTATTAAATGCCGGAATAACTTCAATAATGGCTCCAAAAGTGAGTATATATAAAAATGCCTCGCTAAATATTTTTACATAATTTTTAATAAAGTAATTTCTTTTTTCCCGTCTGGAAAAGTGATTCCAGAGATAGTAGCATTCCATAATGTCGTATGAAGTAGACAAAGCCCATATTTGTAGCGTAAAGAGCCATCCTAGATTTACATTTAAATTAATAGGAGAAATTATCTAGTTATACTATAATAGAAACTTATTTATAGCTTTTCTTTAAATTTTATAAATATTATATTTTCTATCTGTACTTACTATTTATATACAAAACCTTAATAAAGAGAGCATCACTAAAACTAGGATGTAACTGATATGGCCGTTCCCTCTCCCCTCTCCCCCATGCCAACCCCCCCCCCCCCCTACCCTCTTAGTCTCTTGTATTTCAGTTATACAATGTCTCTAAAATCACGTTATTTTTAAAAAGATTTTGAAATATTTCTCTCTTTCATACAAATTAATCTAAATCTCATCCTCTTCATACAAATTCATCGATATCATCTCTAAAATTATAGTAGCAAAGAGTTCTTCATTGACAACCATTGAAAAGCTTTGAATTCAACATATGAGTTTTATGAATTTTTGATTTGTTTGAATTGGGTGCTCTTGCAAACAGTTGAGAATATAACTTGGAGTTTTGATAAATCAATATGATGAATGTGTATCAATTGATGATTCTGCCCCCCTAATACACGGCTAAACAGCCCTTTAAATACAAATACAATGGAGATAAATCCCACTCTTGTAGGATTTATATTTAACTTAGGATTCTAATATTATCCTAACTAGTAGGATTTATATTTAACTTAGGATTCTAACATTATCTCTAATGTTATCTTCAATACCCCCCCTCAAGTTGGAGCATGCGGATTACAAATGCCCAACTTGCGAAGTAAAAATTCAAACTTGTCTCTTCCCAAGGCCTTAGTGAATATATCCGCTAGTTGTACCGTGGTCGACACATATGAAGGGTGAATAGTACCATCGGTAATCGAGTCCCGAACAAAGTGACAATCAGCCTCAATGTGTTTCGTTCTCTCATGAAACACCGGATTTTGAGCAATGTATAACGCAGACTGACTATCACAATAAAGATGCATGCCACTCTTGTGTTCAACACCCAAATCCCCTAAAAGTTGTTTCAACCATTTCAATTCACAAGTCAATGCAGCCATCGAACGATATTCTGCTTCAGCAGAGGAACGAGAGACCGTATGCTGTTTCTTAGTTTTCCATGAGACAGGAGACAAACCAAGAAGAACAAACCAACCACTTAAGGATCGTCTGGAAATAGGACAACTAGCCCAATCTGAGTCGCACCAACCTTCAAGCTGCAATGCACTATCCGATCTCAACAATATACCTTGTCCTGGATTTTTCTTCAAATACCGAACAACACGCAATGCAGCTTTCCAATGTTCCACTCGCGGAGCCTGCATGAACTGAGATAGTATGTGGACCGAGTATGCCAAGTCAGGCCTAGTGACAGACAAATATATCAAACGACCAATTAGTCGACGATACTTCTCTACATCTTGCAACACATCTCCTCCCGCCAGGGCTAGTTTGTGATGTTGCTCCATTGGGAAATCTGCAGGCGAGGAACCAAGCATACCTGTTTCTGTAATGATGTCCATGGCATATTTGTTCTGACAAATAAAAAATCCCTGTTTGCTACGAGCTACCTCCAAACCCAAAAAATATTTTAAAAGACCCAAGTCTTTCATCTTGAAACAGTTCCCCAAGTATTGTTTAAAATTGAGCATAGCAGATTTATCATTACTTGCAACAATCAAGTCATCCACGTATACCAGCACATTTAACTGTGTTTTTCCTCTCGACAAAGTAAATAGAGAATAATCAGAATATGACTGTTTAAAGCCATAAGTTTTCAAAGCTGTTGCGAGCTTGGCAAACCAACATCGGGGAGCCTGTTTTAAACCATACAGTGACTTTTTCATCCTGCAAAACTTTGCCACAATTTATATTATCAAAACCAGGAGGAATTTTCATATATACTTCCTCTTCAAGATCGCCATGGAGGAAGGCATTATGCACGTCCATCTGATGAACCTCCCAGTTCTTCACTGCTGCTACTGCTAGAAAAGTACGAACAGTTACCATTTTAGCTACCGGAGCAAACGTCTCATTGTAATCCAAGCCTTCAATCTGATGATGACCAAAAATGACCAAACGAGCTTTCAATCTTTGCAAGTGTCCATGCTCGTCATACTTCTCTTTATATACCCATTTGCTTCCGAGGGCCTTTTTGCCAGGAGGCAAGTTAACAAGTTCCCAAGTACCTTGTTCCTCTAGAGCCTTAATTTCATCTGCCATGGCCTTTCTCCACCCCTCGTGTCTCATAGCTTCTTTGAAATTTCTTGGCTCATTCCCTACTGAAATAGCTGAGGGAGATGTTGTCACGGGAATAACCGGAGGCGGAGATGGACGTTTATTATTTCGCACAGTGGTCACAAAGTCACGATATTTCACATTTGCATACTTAGTACGCATTCCCTTTCCCATAGCATCACCGTGCTCGCGCACCACAACCCGCTCATCAACAAGCTGTGGTTCACTGACCACAGGTTGCGTTACAGCAGCCTCCTCGCTACCAGCAGCTACCGCGCCACTGGCAGCCTCCTCACCACCAGCAGCTGCCTCGCCACTGGCAGCCTCCTCGCCACCAGGCTGGGCAGGCTGTGCAGCTGCGGCACCAGCACAAATGCCCTCATCAACAGCCCCCCTAACTCGTAGTCCACCCTCATAGCACTCATCTTCATCGTCACTTAACACACAATCCCCCTTAAACGAGGCCGGAGTTGGATTAGATGGCACACTATTGCTAGTTATGAAAGGGAATTCATGCTCAAAGAATTGCACATCACGAGACACAAATTGTTGGTTAGTTTCTACATCAAAAACTTTCCACCCTTTTTTCCCAAAAGGATATCCTAGGAAAACACATTTCCTACTACGACTTGCAAATTTATCCCCTTTTCCCCGTTGATCATGAGCATAACACAGGCATCCGAAAACTTTGATGTGGTCATAAGAAGGGGTTTTATTGAACAAAATTTCAAAAGGAGTTTTATGTTGAAGCAATCTAGAAGGGGTACGGTTAATCAAATGACATGCGGCTTGAACACATTCCCCCCAAAATTGAAGCGGTAAATTTGCCTGAAATCTTAAAGCTCTGGCTACATTCAATATGTGTTGGTGTTTTCTCTCAACTCGCCCATTTTGTTGGGGGGTACCGACACACGAGGACTCAAATATTATTCCTTTGGCCACAAAATAATCATGCAGATTATTAAACTCTGTTCCATTATCACTCCGGACTATTTTAATGTCACAAGAAAACTGACGTTTAATCAAAGCAATAAACGAAAGAAACAAGTATTCAACTTCCGGTTTATTGCCTAACAAATATGTCCACACACTTCTAGAAAAATCATCGACGATGGTCAAAAAATAACGAGATCCACACAAAGAGGGTGTCCTGTAAGGCCCCCATAAATCAATGTGAACCAATTCAAATAAACGACTACCTTTACTATTGCTAATTGGAAACCTATTCCTATGTTGTTTTGCACGAGGACAAATATCACAGGATTTATTTTTAATGTCTCTAGTAGAATCACTCACAAACGGAAGATGTTGTAGAACTCTTGCCGACGGATGTCCCAACCGTTGATGCCATAACTCTGCAGACCTACTTCGATCAACTTTCAAAGCTTTCACCCCTGGAACCCCGCGGAAATAATAAAGTCCATCCACCCGATCACCCGCTCCAATCACATTCCTCGTCGCTAGGTCCTGTATAATACACAATGTTTTAGTGATTTGCAAAGTACAATTTGAATCATCACATAATTGTGAAGCAGAAATTAAATTGCAGTTTAATTCTGGAACATAGAGAACATTTTTAATAGTCAATCCTCCTTCCAGTTCCAGCGAACCCTTCGAAGAAGCATTTGCACATCGGCCATCCGGTAAACCAACCGGATAATGAGACACACGTACAGCATTAATCAAAAGAGACGCATCACATGTGACATGATTTGATGCGCCGGTGTCGATTATCCAATCAACATCTTGCTTACCATGGAGTTTTGGCTTGAAAGTATTAAGATGGTCTAGGAGTTGCTGAACCTGAGCCGCGGAAACCCCCGCAAGAGGTGAGCCATCAGTGTGAGTAGGAGGCTGCTGCGTTCCTTGAGCAGCAGACCCTCCTGTCTTGTTTGCACGAGCAGGAGGTGGTCGCAGTCCACGACCTGCTGTACCTACCGCACGGCCCCCTCCGCGAGCTGAAGACGTGCTACCACGACCATTACCACGGCCTCCTCGAGGCCTATCACCCCACCAATCCGGGTATCCATGAAGCTGAAAGCAAGAGGCTTCGACATGCCCCTCACGATTGCAATAGGAACAAAGTTTATCCGAATTATCAGGTCGATTAAACTTTGGTCGCGGGTCATATTGCACCTTGAAAGCCATGACGCCTTCTCGATTAGAGGCCACTGTGTCGGTCGAGATTAGCCTCTCTGCCTGAATAATTTGCTGATATGATTTGTCCACCCCCGGAAGAGGGTCTTGAGCAAGAAGTTGTCATCGGATGGAGGCAAACTTGTCATCTAAACCAATCAAAAAATGATGTACGAAGTATGGTTACTTTGACTAAGGTATGGTTACTTTATTCTTTATATATGTGTTATACATGGGATTTCAAACTTTTTCTTGTGTCTTTCATATGCAGGGACAAGCTATGCTTTGTTAGAATCCATTAAAGAGTGATATTATTTCTGATATCTTTTTGTTTATTAAAACACTAAAGAACAAATACAGTAAGTTAATTTGATAATTTTGATGGTTTTGTCGGGTGGTTGGGTCTTCTTGTATATTAATACATTTAATTTGATAATCTTGGACATTGTTTGCTATTTTTTTGTTTGCATTTTGAATATGACTACTTTATGTATACTGATGTGACCTCTTCTTTGTGCCTTTTTCTATACCTTTACATGTGAAGTTCGTTGAAGATGATTGATAAAGTGGACTTGGTGATTCACTATGGGGGTAGCTGGGTCTTTTTCCCCGAGATAGAATATAACAAGATGTCGGTGCATACTTTTTCTTGTTATGTCTCTTATATTATTAAATATGATTTTATTTGTGAAGAGTTTACAGAAAAGTTAAGATTTAGCTCTGTCGATAACTTTTAGTGACTAGACCTTCGGGAAAGTACTACTTGGTAACTGATGACGAAGGTGTGAAGACTCTTCAGTGCTTGTTTTCTAAAGACTTAAGGTGATTAATTTCTTTGTTATTGATGAGTCTAACTTAAAGGTATTTTCTCAAAATATTACTCATCATATAGAGACATATTCTAGAGACATTGATGTAGCTTCTGAATACGAACATAGTCTTGGGGGAAGTTACTTTGATGAATCAGATTGTTTCGAGGATAATTCTATAGAACTTGATGGTAAAATAAAAAAGATGGTTGTAATTGATAAGTTGGAACATTTAAAGAGTTAGAGGTGTGAGCACGTGATTTTTGCCCTATATGAATCACTCCCATAATTTCAAACTAAATAATTTCTTTTTGATTTTGTTAATCTTTGTGGCATTTTTTTTGTTAATTGTTTGCATTTCGTTTGTGCATTTTAATTAATGAAAGATATAAAAATACATGTGGCATGTGCATTTAGGAGTAATTTTGTATTTTTAAGCATTATTAAGTGATTGGTTCATTTTATGAAAAAGAAATTCAAAAATAGTCCAGGTGGCAATTTAATTCTAGTTTTGATTTTTAGGTGATCGCTTTTTAGTTGTGCTTTAACTATTATGATAATTACTACTTAGGATTAATTAGCATCTTTATGGAATTTTAGTCCAATTTTGGAAATAAAAAAAAGAAAAAAAGAAAAAAAAAACAAAAGAGAAAGAAGAATAAAACTTGATGAAATAAGAATTTGGGGCCAACTCTATTAATTCCAGGCCCAAAAAGCTCCTTCCCAAGTCCACACACCGCCTAGGCCCATGCGCATAACCGGGCTAAAACCCGCCCCAACCCGGTTCCGAACTAGTATTTAATTGTGACACCCAAACGACGACGTCCAGAGTTCTAAATCCCAATCAAATCATAGCCCTCCATTGAAGATCATCAACGGCTCTTGAACTACCCCAAGTCAATTAAAATTCTGAAATTTAGTATTTTGTTCATGCGTCCAAAATAATAGAAGCATAGCCTCCACCATAAGCCACCGCTGGCCCCCCGCCGGAAATCACCTACGGCGGCGTCCGACGTCCAAACACTCCAAAAAATATACCACAAAACCTCATCTTCCTCCTCTTTACAAATCCGACTTCCATCTTTTTCAAATCTTACCCCTGCGCATTGAATCAGCAAATTAGTAGCAGCCTCCGCCGCCACCCACGGCGGCGCCACCGCAAATCATTCCCAAACCAACACCCATAGATCTTCTCACTCCCCCCCGTCTGAATATCGCTATATTTTTCCTTGTATCCATCTCTATCTCCTCAACTTTGGAATCAAACGCTGAGCCCCGGTGCCCTCTTTTGCTTCTGTTGGTTTGGGTCGGCTGCCTTCCGAGTTTGAAAATTTTTGGACCAGGAACAATCGTTAATGGGGTCGTCCTTGCAAGAACAACCCGAGTAACACTTGTTTCGGGTCCAAATTATCAGTCAAACAGGACATAATTCATCGACTGTTTGCCTCGCTCGATATTCACGTCAATTCAACGATTCAAGTCCATGTCAAAGCGGTATCCCCTTTCCTTTTCTTTTCTTTTTTTTAATTTTTAAATTATGTCTTGTTTGTTTTCGTTCTAACTTTTTCTTTTTCTTGTTGTTTTGTTGTTTGTCGTTGTTGTTATGTTGTTCCCATTCTTCTCCCTTTATTCATTTAATTTAACTTAGTTTGTTTGGAGTCGTTGGGTTCATTTAGGCTAAGATATAATTCAAGGCTGTACGTTATGCTGGAATTACACCTGGTTCGTCTGAGGAATTGAATTTGCTATATGTTCTGGTCTTATTTTGGTTTAGATAAGTTCTGCGATTTTGGTTTAAGCAGCCCAAACCCAAGTTGTGCATCAGAATGAGTATGAGGGTTTGGGAGGGGTAAAAAATATGGGCATTGAAGGGTAGTCTAGGTATTTGATTAAGGAATTCTTCCGTAACAAAAATAAGAAGTTTCTAGTAGGGGCCTTAGTGGGAATTTCAAAATTATGGTAACTTAACTTAGCAAGCAAGGCATAAATTAGAGGACTAAAAAGCAACTTAAAAAATATGAAGTTTGCCCTAATAGTTGGCATATAAAGGCATCAATGTTGCATTTGAGAAAAGGGGATATAGACTAAAAATCAAAGAATGCAAAGAAAAGAATAGTTTAGAAAGATACAGAGAAATACATACAAAAAGAAACCAAAATACTGTTACATTTGAGTCCCTCCATAGTAATTTGAAAGGAAATTTTCAGGGGTTGAAATCCAGAAATATCTGTGAAAAAAAAGAAAAAAAAACACTGTAAAGGTTTACATTTAGGCAAAAATTGAATAGAAGAAAAATCCAAGATGAAAAGGAGCAGAAACACAGCTGAAGGAAATACTGTTTGATTAACTTTCTTTTATGACTCGGAGAATTTTCAAATAGTTGAAGTCAACTCCACTTGAGGCTCAGATGGACTGAGATCAAGTTTTCTATGTTACTTTTGAATGAAAATCGAGTTTCTTGGTTTTTATTGCTTCATTTTCTGGCTTTTACCCCTACTGAATCTGATGGTTGTTACTGCTGCTGAGTTTTTGACTACTACTCTGCTTTGTTTTCTTCAAACTTACAGGTATCACTCAACCCTATGGATGTGTGTGAGGTGTAGTTTGAAGCAGAAATTGAAGAACACGAAATAAATATGCTTATTTATGTATATTCTATTAGTCTTTAAGACTAGATTCTTTTTATTACTGTTCCTGTATTTATCAATTAATTGTCTAGCACACTGTAATTTCAAGGGCATCTCCGAGTTCACCTTTGCATGAGCTAGACAAGTCAGGTGTATATGCCATTGGTAGATGGTAGTTTAGATTTTGGGGATGAGGGTTTGGCAAAGGTATTTTGTTCACTTGATATCTGAAAATTTGAAGAAACGCACATATTAATCATGTGTTGAAAATTAAAGTCCTGATATGGTTTAGATTCGAAAATAACCATGGAAGCAAAAATGTATTGAAGCGCAGGTTTTGAATGGTTGCAAATCAATTTTAGGGAATTGCCAAGTCGAGTAGGTGTGATTATGATTTGGCATGTGTTTTTTTTAAGAAAAAATAATATACAACTCAGATTTGTAGCTAGCCCCACTCAATTAAGAGTTTACTGTTTTATTTGACTACAAATGTTTAGACATCTGAAAATTTGATTTATTCCTCACTATACTTTGAAATTGTTCACAGATCTGGTCCGGCTAATAGATCCAATATAATAAATGTTTTCAATTTCGGCTTTCATCCCGTTTGCGCCTGTTCATCTTTTCATATAGGCTGTGTCAGTTAATCATTTTGCTAATTTTTGTAGAGGTGTTTAGATTGAAACAAGACGGAGGTGTGCCATGCTGGACCAAATAACAATCGCGTGGCCCAACGGATCTTCGTAGCAAGCCTTAGGGCCGTTTAAAATACATTTATGGTTGCGTATAAGTTCGCGTAACACAACCGTGATTCTAGATTAATTTGGAGTATGCGTTAACGCAACTTCACCAATCTTTTCCTTAGTAATAAAATAAGTTATAAGTTTTAAATATTTTTTTAGTTTATGTAAGTTCACTAAAATTTCATATGTCCCTTTAATAATTTCCCAGGTTAGGTAAAATATAATATTTTTTAAAATATCTTTCAGGGCCGTTTAAAAATACTGGTGTGATTGCGTAGACATCTGCATAACAGAATTACACTTATAAAAATAAAGATTGAGTATGCGTTCGCGCAACTTCGGCCCAAACGTTTTCTTAAAAATGATTAAGCATTATTAGTTGTGGACACGTATGCGTGACATGATTTTTGATGCGCCAAACAAGTGGGTATATGTACGCGTAACCCGTTTTAAGATAATTTTCTAATCAAAAGCGGTAAAAGAAGCAAAAGCACATAGGTTTATAAATCAATAATTAAATAATTTAACAAGCCAAGTAGGATCAAAGCGACCTTGCTATAACTACGGAATTCAGGAGTGCCTAAAACCTTTTCCCGGGTTAACAGAACTCCTTACCCGGATTTCTGATTCGCAGACTACAATAACAAAGTCATTCTTTCCTTGATTCGGTATTTTAAACCGGTGACTTGGGACACCATAAATTATCCCAAGTGGCGACTCTGATTTTTAATAATTAATCCCGTTTCGATTGTCACGTAAATTTGAAAAACTCCCTTTATTATACCTTTTCCGAGGTGTCATAATGAAATAGGAGGTGTGACAGCTCTGGCGACTCTGCTGGGGATCGAATCCAGAATCTTTGGTTCAGGGATCAAGAATTCGAGCTTGTTTTATGATTTTTACTTGGCTTATTTATTGTTGATATTATTATATTTTTGTGAACCTTTGTGTTAAAATGCTATCTGGTTATCGCTTTAATATTGTTGAATTGTATATAATTGCATCCTTATGCCACCCCTTCCGAGTCTTCTGAAATGGTGCATACGTTCGCGTAGCCCGCCTTTTTTGTAGAAATTATACCAAATAGAGCAAGGCTGGGCAAGCGACAAGGCCGGGCAGACTTTTGTGCTCCCGGTACTTTGCCCCCTCCTCGGCCCCAGTTGTCCGCTCGGGTACCCCATCCCTAGATCAAAACCCCAGGATTTAAACTTAAAAAAACACAGCCTCATGTCAGATCCTTAGTAGGAGTGCTTGTTTGCATCACGTGCATTTTGACTTAGGGGACTCAACACAGGGGTTGAGTCCGTCTAGGACAGGTGTACCCAAAATAACAGAACATCATGATGCATCCAATGTGCTATGTTAACATTTATTTCGGCTTGCATGCTTACTGGCTAAATAAGAAAAGAAAAGTGAGGAAAAATGAAAAGAAAACAAGAAAAAGAAAAAAAAGAGAGGGAGAAGACCAAGAGTGATGTAGGAAAAAAAACCAATGCGTGAAAATACCTCGAAACTGTGCCGATTTTTTTTAGAAAAATTAAAAAAAAGGGAAGAAAAGGGAAAAGTGTTTTGGTCGCCAATAAAAAGAAAAACAAGTTTTGTTTTCAAGAATAGCCAATAAAGAGTTTTGTTTTCAAAAATAGCTTGTTCTAGTTGCCGATGAAAAAGAGAGTTTTGGTTTCAAAAATAGTTTGTTTTATTTGCCAATGAAAAGAAAAAGAGTCTTGTGTTCAAAATTAGTTTTTTATTCGCCTATGAATTGAAAAAAAGGAAAAAATGTCTTGTTTCAAAAGTACTTGTATTTGCTGAACTACGGGGGTCTGATTCCATCAGATATGGGATACGTAGGCAACCTAGATAAGGCCCGGCCTCATTTTTTTTCTCTATAGAAAAAGAGATGAAAAAGCAAAAATAAGTCGATTATTGAAGGGCTATCTTCATATAAGAATGGACAAAATTGAGAAGTGTCGCGGAATAGACCCTTCCGGCGTCAAAATTCCTATGGACTTGACAAGGGGCCGTTTTTGCAAAAGGGCCATTTGGCTAAAAGGAGTGTATCAAGGAGAGAGTCATGGGCTTTTTGTTTTTAAAAAACCAAAAACTTGTTTTCAAAAGGGTCATTTGTGTCAACCCTAACCCTATCTTTCTGCAGGGACAAATGAATATTATCCAGGACCCACCAGAAGTGACCAGTGGGTAGGATCGAGTACATTTGCGCATGTGGTGGAATGATCTGGACCAAGATGGTGGGCAATGGGTAAGAGAACAATTGGGCGCTCTGATAGACATTTGGGAGATTAGACCACGGGATGATTTGATCAAGGCTATGATAACTTTCTGGGACCCCACTCACAATGTTTTTCGCTTCACAGACTTCGAGATTACCCCTACTTTGGAGGAGATAGCTGGGTACATTGAGTTTGGACGAGATCTGAGAAAGCAACAACTTATAGTTCCAAGAAACCCGTCGGTGCACAAGTTTTTTGACCTCTTGAATATCAGCAAACAGACAAGCAAAAACCGCGTAAGCAACAGGTGTTGTGATTTCCATTTCTTGTACTTCAGGTTTGGGCACTCTTCTGGTTTTGAGACACATGAAAAGGGGTTGAGCAACAAACAAGATAAGGGGCTTTGGCAACTTCATCGCCGGTTCGCATTTATTGTGGAATTCTTGGGGGTAATAATTTTTCCAAATAAGAAAGGTCAGTGGATATTCGTATGGCTAGAATTGCACAAATCCTCACCACCATGAAGAATCATACACATGACCCCTTGGTACTAGCGGATATCTACCGTGCATTGTTTTTATGCAAAGTTGGGGCTCAATTCTTCGAAGGTTGCAACATTCTCCTACAAATGTGGTTGATCGAGTATCTTTGCCACCATCCCAGATTTGTGAGTTATGGTTCGAACCCAAAAAATTTCATCATCACTTATGAAGAGTGGGTAAAGGATTAAAGCATGCCAGAGGGGTTTGAGGCATGGGTATCTCATTTGAAAACTCTCAAAGCAAGTCAAATCGAGTGGTTCATCGGATGGCTCCCGAAGACAAAAGCCATATACATGACTACTGCTAAGGGCTACTTGAGGATAATGGGTGTGAAAAGTAGTCAACCATATGCACCACAAAGGGTCTTGAGACAATTGGGACAATATCAAATTTTACCCGAATATGAAGATTTAAGTACTCAAGTTATAGAGCTGCGTCCGGAAGCTGCATTGCCCAAAGCTTTAGTTCAACAGGATTGGAATAGTTGTCGGTATCTTAAAATGACCCAAACCACTTTCCATGCGGCAGTCATGACGTTTGTTTAGCAAGTGATGATAGATTTGGAAAGTCTCCAGTTGGATCTTGCAGACAAGCCCGCAACAAAACCAAATAAAACTCTGAAAGCTCCAGGAGTGTTTAAGACTTTGATGTATTAGAGATCTTTGTTTGAGTCGATATTTTTTTTTCGAGTCTGCTAAGTGGTCTGTTAAGTTGTTTTGGAGTATGTTAGTTTTTCTCAGTTGACCTTTTCTAAGCATGTTCAGTTTATTTTGAGTTTGTGAGTCTTGAGTCTTTGTAGTCGAGGTGTATGTTTATCTTTTCATATCCGCCAGAACTACGCTCGGTCTGATTCATGCTGGGTCATGATACAGGCAATCTACATAGGATTAGAACATAACCGAATAAAGAAAAAAGAAAAGAAACAAAAGGGAAAGAATAGGAGAGGAAAGCAGAGGAAAAGCAAGGAAACAAACCAGAAAAACAAAATAGGAGAGAATAGGAGAATAAAGATAAAAGGCGGCATTGCAAATGAAGAAAATAGAAGCTGGGATGACGCAAACAACCGACGCATGTAGAAATCGATCATTGGTTAGGTGCATTCACCCCCCAATATATGGCCGCTTACATGTCAAAACCTAACATTGACAAGTTTTTGGTGTTTTTCTTACAGACTAGACAGGTGGTTAGTACTTGCGGCATTCTGGCAACCCACTTTTACAACACGCGGTCTAAGAGCAAGCAAGTCATGGCCAATCAGGAAACCGATGTCAGCATTATTGACCCCTTGAAAGAAGTAGAGGAATTGGACGTTAATGCCACGAAGGAGGAAATGTACAAACTAAAGCACCAAATGGCTGAGATGTACCAGGCATGGGCAAGAGGACAGTCACCCCCAACCTATCTTGCTAATCCAACCTTCATCCTGCCACCAGCCCAAGCTTCTGAACAGTCCACCATTGATCCACCCTCAAGTTTCCCTATCTACTCGCAGCACCAGGGTACGACCTCTCAACCACCACTAACTCCACTACCCAAAGTCGCGCCTCACCCCCTCCACCAATTTCTCCCATCTATGTGGCACCTCCTCCTCTCGCATTCCATAGATCGTCAAATGAACTCTTGCTTCAAGCTTACGACCACCAATACTATCCACCAGAACCTGCTTAAAAAGCCCATGAACCTTACTCCTATATCCTAGCGGGATAAAGCCAATAAAAAATCCTGAGCAGGAGGAGGTGCTCAGAAAGGTCAGAAGTTTAGAACAATCATTTAGGGTCATGCAGGGTTTAGGTGGCCAGGTGAGTGTGGCGTTCAAGGATCTTTGTCTATTTCCAGATGTGCAGTTGCCTCCAGGTTTCAAGATGCCTAAATTTTACTTATATGATGGACATGGCGATTGGAAGGGGGTTTTGCAGCAAAATGAGTGGAGCAGGGGGAAAAGATGAATTGCTAATGGCGTACATTAGCTAGAGTTTAAGTGGGTCGGCACTAGAGTGGTACACTCGGTAGGATCACAATCGGTGGTATACTTGGGATGACCTGGCACAAGCGGTTGCTTGTAACTTTCAATATAATCTCGAAATTGTCCCGGATCGACTATCTTTGACAAAACCAGAGAAGAGACAGAACGATATTTTTAGGGAATACGGTTTTCGGTGGAGAGAACAAGCAACCTGAGTTGATCCTCCAATGAAGGAGAGTGAGATGGTTGACTATTTCTTAATGGCCCTAGAGCCTACCTATTTCGGGCATTTAGTATCAGAAGTAGGTAAATCTTTCAACGAAGTAGTTAAGATGGGAAGTATGGTCGAGGAAGACCTCAATTGCAACATGATAATGAGTTGCTATCCAATCAAGGAAACCACTCAGGCCATCCAAGACGGAGCTGGGGGAACATTTGGAAAGAAGAAGAATGAGGAACTAGCAACAGTGGAGTCGGAAACTTGGTTCAAGCCTCGGGCTCCATCCCATTACACCCAACCCCATCCTCACCACCAATCATACGCACACACTTCATACGACCCACCAAAATATTACTAACCACCATTAGAACCTCGCTTCTTCCATCATGCACAAATGTATACCCAACCTCCCACCCATGCATAATGGCGTGCACCAGTCTCAAAAAATACCTACCCAATTCCACAAAATCATTACCCACCTCCAAGAGCCTATCAACAACCCCCAAAACCCGCCTTCCGAGCCAATCCAGTCCTGAGAAACAAAAGGGTGCAGAAGAAGAAGACTTTCATTTTTTTGGGAGAATCCTACACTAGTTTATTCCACAGGCTGCTAGAACTGGATATGTTGAGACCAATCGAAGCAAAATTGCTAAATCATCCCGCGAAGAATCTAGATTATTCAGTTAGCTATGAGTATTATTTCGGTGCACCAGGGCATGATGCCGAAAAGTGTTGGCATTTAAAGAATGCTATCTAAGAACTTATTGACTCCCACCAAATTGAAGTGCAGGCTCTACAGGCACCCAATATTAACTAATACCCGCTGCCGGCCCATCAGGAGACCAATGTGATTGAGATCGTGAGGAGGGGGAGTCAAAAAAGCCCATATAGATAGTAATGATGATCAAATCCAGTGAAGTTAAGCTAACAGAGAATGTGAGCAATATGAAGTCAGTGATCGAGGCAAAAGGAAGAAACATCAAACTTGTTATAGTTCAAGGGAGCTCATCATGCACGGTCGCACCAAAACAGGAACAAGTAAAAGTGATAGTACACGCGGCAGCTAGAGATCCTGTCGTAGTTGTGGAAGGTGTTCGCATAGAGCCTGTCATTGTGAAACCAGTAATCCATCTACCAGTCATCGATAGCAAAGACGTTCCTTAGATATATAAACAAGCAATTGTGATGTACAAAAGGAAGGAAGTTAGGGAAGAAGTTTGTGATGCTCGGGGTTTAACTTGGTCAGGGAGGTACTTCGCCCCTGAGGAGTTAAAGAAAAGCAAGATCTCTAAAGATAACCCAGAATCACTGAAGAAAGCTGTATCAGAAGAAGAGGCAGAAGAATTCTTGAAGAAGATGAAAATGCAGGACTACTCCATCATAGAGCAATTGAGGAAAACACCAGCTCAAATCTCCTTACTCTCCTTATTAATCCATTCAGATGAACATTGCCAGATGTTGATAAAGATTTTGAACGAAGCCCATATCCCTGATAAGATTACATTGAATCATTTGGAGAAGATTGCAAAAAATATATTCCAAGTAAATCGGGTCACTTTCTCTGACGATGAACTGCCCATGGAGGGAACTGAGCACAATCGGGCCCTTTATTTGACTGTGAAATATGAAGATGCTGTGGTCACCTGGGTTCTAGTCGACAACGAGTCCAGTGCAAATATTTGTCCACTCTCCACATTATCCAAGCTGAAAGTGGAAAACGAAAGGGTCCACAAGAATAACATTTGTGTTCGAGGTTTGATGGCGGAGGTAAAGACTCAGTAGGAGATATAGTGCTAGAAATGACAATAGGGCCCGTTGAGTTCACTATGGAATTTCAAGTGCTGGACGTGGTAGTTTCTTATAACCTGTTGTTGGGTAGGTCCTAGATTCACGCAGCCAAGGCAGTGCAATCTACTTTGCATCAAATGGTCAAATTTGAATGGGACAGGTAAGAGATTGTGGTGCACGGTGTTTCAGGTGATGCTATCGTACCTTTTATTGAATTTGAAGACAACAAAGGGCCATGGGTCTACCAAGTATTTGATACAGTGTCAGTCGAGAAGATCCTAGAAGGTGAGGTTATCATGACTCCAAAGAGAGCAGCTGCGTTAGTCATGGTGGCTTCAGAAATGTTGAAGAATGGTTTCACGCCCGGCAAGGGGTTGGGTGCTGCTCTACAAGGCATTCTGCAACCAGTGTCCCTCCCAAAAATCTGCAATGTTTTGGTCTAGGGTTCAAGCCTACAGCTGCAGACATAAGGCAAGCCAAGAAGCTAAAGTAGAGGGCTTGGGCTCTCCCAAAGCCCTTCCTAATATTGTCCAAATCATTTGTCAAGCCCAGTACTAGCAATTGCTCCGTGCCAAAGATTCCCAGTCCGCTGATCGACATGGATGGGGATCTGGATAAGGGATTAAAAAGGCTGTTCAATGAGGTAAATATGGTCGACGCAGGATAAGGATCAAGCAGGGCAGATGTACAGTTTGTGGGAGCATGCGTGAAAGTCAATAATTGGGAAGCCACTCCTCTTCCCACCCGGAGGGGGTCCTGGTAGTCAGCTTTGATTTTTCTTTCAGTCTAGTTTGGAATAGCTTCAGAGTTATTAATTCAGCTGTCATTTCCGTCTGTTTGGATGTGTAAACTCTATTATCTTTGATTCTAATGAAATGCAATTTCCCTTCTAGCAATACTGATGCCTTCCATTTTTTTTACTTCTATTTCTTTTCTCTTTTGTACAATTATTTTTATGTTGGTTCTAGTGATATGAAATGCATAAGGACTCCTCGGCCCAGTCTTAAAAATAGGTCTAGTTAAGAAATAATAATTCAGGAAATAGAGCATGAGGATGGGCCAGAATACGATGAAAAAGGGGCTTGGATGAGATTAGTAAAGAGCTGAGCCAATTTGAGGAGAAACCCAAACCAACCCTGACAGTGGCAGTCAATTTAGGAAGCCTGGATAATGGCAGAGAAACAAAAATAAGAGTCCATCTGGAATCACAACGAAAGAAATAATTGAAGTACTGCTTAAGTACAAAGATGTCTTTGCATGGACCTACAATGATATGCCCGGATTGAGCACCGACTTGGTGGTCCACAAGTTGCCCACTAACCCAGCCCGTCCTCCCGTCAAACAAAAGTTGAGAAAGTTTAAAAATGATGTAACCGTAAAAATCAAAGAGGAAGTGACCAAGCAGTTTGAGGCAAAGGTTATCCGAGTCACAGGATGTCCCACCTGGTTAGCTAATGTTGTGCCCATACCAAAGAAAGATGGAAAGACCAGGGTGTGTGTCGATCATCGTGACCTCAACAAATCAAGTCCAAAGGACAACTTCCCCCTACCAAACATTCACATATTGATTGACAATTGTACGAAGCCTGAGATCGGGTCGTTCGTGTATTATTACACAGGCTACCACCAAATCTTAATGGATAAAGAAGATGCAGAGAAAACAACATTTATCAACCATGGGAAACATATTGCTATAGGGTCATGCCTTTTGGTTTGAACGCAGGGGCGACATATATGAGGGCCATGACAACCATTTTTCATGATATGATACATAAGGAAATTGAGGTCTATGTGGATGATGTGATAGTAAAGTCCAGAAAGCAATCCAATCATATTAAAGACCTGAGGAAATTCTTCCAAAGGCTCCGTAGGTATCACCTCAAACTCAGTCCGGCGAAATGCGCATTTGGGGTCCCCTCAGGAAAGTTGCTAGGGTTCATAGTCAGCTAACGAGGCATTGAACTAGACCCCTCAAAGATCAAAGCTATACAGGAGCTACCGATACCGAGGAATAAAACGAAAGTGATGAGTCTATTAGGAAGATTCAATTACATAAATCAATTCATTGCTCAGCTCACAACCATCTGCGAGCCCATATTTAAGCTATTGAAAAAGGATGCTGCGGTGAAATGGATGGGGGAGTGCCAAGAGGCTTTTGATAAGATAAAGGAATATTTGTCTAACCCACTGGTATTGGTCCCGCCAGAACCAGGAAGGCCCTTGATCTTATATTTGATAGTCTTGGACAACTCATTTGGGTGCGTGTTGGGTCAACACGATGTTACTAGGAGAAAAGAGCAGGCCATATACTACCTCAGCGAGAAATTGACGGATTATGAGGTTAAGTATACTCATCTTGAAAGGACATGTTGTGCCTTGACGTGGGTAGTCCAGAAGTTAAAGCATTACTTGTCCTTAGATACCACTTATCTCGTCTCGTGTCTAGACCCATTGAAGTACATTTTCTAGAAGCCCATGCCCACAGGAAGGCTCGCAAAATGGAAAATCTTGCTCACCAAATTTGACATTATCTACGTGACTAGGACTGCCATGAAAGCACAAGCATCGCCTGATCATTTAGCTGAGAATCCGATAGACGAAGAGTATGAGCCCTTGAACACATACTTCCCGGACGAGGAAGTGATGCATGTTGACGAAACGGGACGGGGTGAGAAGTCGGGATGGAAATTGTTCTTCGATGCGGTTGCCAACATGAAAGGCGCCGGGATAAGAGCAATGCTCATTTCTGAAAAAGGGTATCACTACCCAGTCATAGCTCAACTCCGTTTCTATTGCACCAATAACATGGAAAAATATGAGGCATGCATTTTGGGTATGAGATTAGCAGCAGACATGGGTGTCCAGGAAGTCTTGGTCTTGGGAGACTCGGACCTTCTGGTACACCAAATTCAAGGGGAGTGGGGAACGAGAGATTTAAAGCTCATAGCATACTGGCAATTCTTGCATAATCTTTGTCAACGATTCCGGGCAATTGAGTTCAGGCACATCCCCAGAATTCACAATAAGGTTGCCGAAGCCTTGACTACTTTGGCGTCAATGTTACATCATCCGAACAAGTCTTATGTTGACCCAATACATATTGGGGTCGATGACCAGCATGCTTATTGCAACATGGTGGAAGAAGAGCTCGACATTGAGCCTTGGTTCCACGACATCAAAGAATATATCAGGAGAGGTGTGTATCGGAACAAGCCACAAGCGATTAGAAGAGAACAATCAGTCGTTTGTCAAGTGGATTTTCTTCAGTGGAGGAATATTATACAAAAGGACGCCAGATCTTTGTTATTAAGATGCGTCGATGCTGGGCAGGCGACAACCATCATGAATGAGGTGCACGCTGGCGTTTGCGAGCCATACATAAGCAGATAGGTTTTGGCAAAGAAGATTATCAGGGGGGGCTATTATTGGCTCACCATGGAGCGGGATTGTATCAGCTTCGTATGCAAATGTCACCAATGACAGGTGCATGGAGACTTAATTCACTCCCCGCCGTCTGAATTGCATACAATGTCTGCACCATGGCCTTTCGGTGCTTGGGGCATGGACGTCATTGGTACCATCGAGCCAGCAGCTTCTAACAGATACAGATTCATCCTGGTTGCTATTGACTATTTTACCAAATGGGTTGAAGCTAAGACCTTCAAGGCAGTGACCAAGAAAGCCGTGGTCAACTTTGTACATGCAAATATCATTTGTCGTTCTGGAATCCCCAAGACTCTCATCACTGATAACGGGAAATCTTAATAGTCACTTGATGAGAGAGGTATGTCAGTATTTCAAGATCACGCATCGAAATTCCACCCCGTACCGCCCCAAGGCGAACGGAGCGGTCGAGGCAGCCAATAAGATCATAAAGAAGATACTTCGTAAAATGGTGGAAGGGTCCAGGCAGTGGAATGAGAGGTTACCCTTTGCATTGTTAGGTTATCGCACTACCATTTGCACCTCGGTAGGGGCAACACCATACTTGTTGGTATATGGTACAGAAGCACTGATCCTGGCTGAAATTGAAATCCCCTCCCTTCGGATCATGGCTGAAGCAGGAATCGACGACGAAGAATGGGTTAAACTCGTTTGGAGAAATTGAGTTTGATTGACGAGAAAAGATTGGCCGCGGTGTGTCACGACCGCTTGTATCAACAGAGGATGGTTAGGGCATGTAACAAAAAAGTGCATCCAAGAAAGTTTGAAGTGGGTCAATTAGTTTTGAAACGCATCCACCCTCACCTGGCCGAGGCAAAGGGCAAGTTCACTCCAAACTGGCAAGGACCGTTTGTCGTGTCAAGAGTGTTGTCCAATGGGGAATTGTTTCTAGCAGATGTGGAAGGAAAATGTATAGAAATGGCTATCAATTCAGATGTAGTCAAAAGATATTATGTATAATTTTCTTTTATTGGAATCATTGTCTATACTTGGCGTTTGTTTGTACTTGGCATGTTTTAGAGATTGAAATGACGAATGCATTTGATTCAACTATCTAAATACTTTATACTTTGTTAACCCTCTTGAGCTTTAATTATTTTCTTGCATACCCCTCTTTCGGAATCAGTAATGAAAGTCAGAAGCGCAATCATAAGAAGGCAGTGAAAGGACAAGAACAAAAGGCAAAAAGAAAGAAAAACAAAGGAAGAAGAGAAAAGAAAGGAGAGAAAAGAGAAAAAAAAGAAAAGAAAGGAAAAAAAAGAAAAAAGTAGAAAAAGAAAAGAAAAAAAGAGAAAAAAAATAAAGAAAAAAAGGGAGAAAAAGGAAAAGAGAAAAGTGAGAAAGGAACAACAGAAAGAGAGGAGGAAAAGGAAAACAAACAATAGTTAACGTAAGGAATCAGTAGGAACTACGTTTGACCTGATTCCTTTTTAGGATACGTAGGCAGAATCATGGCTCGGTCATATTCAATTAAATCCAAAAGCCCTAAGCAAGAAACTGTGGCAGAAATTGCGTTGGTTTGGATTCCGAAAGTTGTAAATTTTGAACCTATAAAAGCGATTTTTGAGCCTTTCACACCCTTTCTTTCTAACCTTGTCCAAAAGCCTACATTATAGTCCAAAGAAAAACCTTTTGATCAATCTGTAAGAAATGTCGGGAAAGCAAGGAGAGGTGGACCATACCTCGGGCCGATACTCCAATTCCTGCAGAAAATAATAAAAATGAGAGGGTCTTATTGGTGAAAACCCTCACGGGCACCATGAGGCGTCGAGAGAAATAAAAATGAAAGAGTCTTATTGGTGAAAACCCTTGTGGGCACCGTAAGGCGATGCGAGTTGAGAGAAATAAAATGAGAGAGTCTCACTGGTGAAAACCCTCACGGGCAACACGACGTGAGGGTAAGGCAAGAAGCAACAACCGAAAAGGGGCCGTAGGTGGAAATCCGTTCAGAACAACGTAAGCCAAGCAAAGCTAGGGTTTGGTTGAAGGAATTGGGATAGAAATGGTCACAACAACAAAAGCATGGAAAAAGAAGGCCAGTCATCAGGACATACTGATTAGGCCGAAGTGTATGTCATGATCATAAAAAACCAGCTACTCTTCCTCAGATAAGTTTCCTTCTCTTCCATTCAACAGTCGGTGAACGAGGATTCTTTACCCTAAATACAGTTCTGAGTCATTGCATTTCATTTTTCTTTCGAGTCTCTAAAGTCTTTTGTTTAAGCAAACGGGAGAAATTTCAAAGCCTAGTATCAGCTCCCAAAGGGACAAAGCATGACACCAAAAACGTAGCAAAGTCAACAAAGTTTGAAAAAACAAGGGGATGGATTCGCAAGAGCTTCAAGGATAAAATTGATGGAAGAGACAAGAGTTGGAAAAGCGAAGGAGCACCACACAAAGATGGGGTGCAAAGTAAAACCACAAAGGTCCTGGGGTCAGCCAAGCATAACACATTGACCGGGTAATCTCAGAAAGGATGCAAGGATTCTGGCAAAAAGAGTCAGAAGCGCAACACAAAGACGGGAAAGGTCACAAGGGTTAACCAAGCATAATACATTGACTCAACAACCATTAGGGAAGGATGTAAAGAATTATGTCAAAGGGTCAGAAATGCAACACAAAGATGAGGAGGAAGACACATGGACCAGCCAAGCACAATACATCAAACTGGAAATCTCGAGAAAGGTGCAAGGATTCTGGCAAAAGGCTAGAAATGTAACACAATAATGGGGAGCAAAGTAAAGCCGTAAAGGTTCAAGGGGTTAGCTTAGCAGCTCAAGCAACTCATCATCAACATGGAAAATGGAACACAACAAAACATGATAGTGGGGAGGCCTCTTTCAACAAGAATGACGCAAGCTAACCACCACTTTTCAAACTGACAAGTTCTCTGTGATCGACACAGGGGCAGAAAATTCCGAAAGAGCCCAAGGGGGAGGGCCATCCGCAGGAGAAGGCAGGCACATGGCAGATATGATTGAAATCTCACGGACCACCTGGAAGTGGGACTCAGTTCAACTCAAAAAGGACACAGTCCATCATAAATATCCTCCCCAGCAAAGAGCACAATGGGACAAACTTTAACTAGCAAACCCCAACAGATAAAATTAAGGGTTAAAAGAAGTATAGAAGTTGAGATGGAACGCAGTTTAAAACTCAAATAGGTGTGGGTAACATGGGGAAGCACCAACACCTTCCCCAGTAAGAGTCGCCGAAACCCTCGTGGACAATGATCACTAGCAGAAACAACGAGAAGTTAGAATTGGCATTTGATGTGAAACCCTCAAGACCCTCATGGATAATGGAACGTAGCTCTAAATACTAACCTCTACCAGACACATTTTGTTATCTATTTAAGAGTTGTCAAGACCCTCCTGAAAAATGGGACTTAGCCTAGAACATAAACAGTCAGGTGATATGGTCAAACCCAAATACTTCCCCAACAAGAGTCACCAGGATCCGCCTGGATAATGGGATTTAATCGTAGGAGTTGTCAGGACCCGCTGGATAATGGAACGTAGCTCTAAATACTAACCCCCAGTAGACTTAGTTGGTCATCTAATTAAGAGTTGTCAGGACCTGCCTGGATAATGGGAAGTAGTTTTAATCACCAGTCACCAGCAGATCCCCAGCAGATATAACTCATAACAAGACGTAGTGAAAAAAATTATACTTTTTGAGAAGCATAGCATAATTTTAAAGTTGTCATTAGTCAAAAGACATATAAGGACCCACCTGGATAGTGGGACTCAGCTAGATTTAGAGATATTTGGTAAAGGGATTTGAGTAACACTCACAAATCTGCCCGGCACCAACTGGGGCACGAAGAATTTCTTGTGTTTTGTTTGTTTTGTTGTGATCAGATAAACAGGAAGCAGTCTCATGGAATATTTTTCAAATTTCAAGTTATGGTAATCAGGCGCCAACCTGTTAGAACAAGGGAATATTTTTCAAGATTCAAGTTTTGGTAATCAGGCGCCCACCTTCTAGAACAAGGTAATCAGAACAAGGGAATATTTTTCAAGTTTCAAGCTTTGGTAATCAGACGCCCACCTGTTAGAACAAGGGAATATTTTTCAAGATTCAAGTTTTGGTAATCATGCGCCCACCTGTTAAAACAAGGTAATATTTTTCAAGATTCAGGTTTGGTAATCAGGAGCTCACCTGTCAGAACAAGGAAATATTTTTCGAGTTGCAAGTTTGATAATCAGGCGCCCACCTGCAGAACAAGGGAATACATTTCAAGTCCAACGATTCCGCGTCAGACACAGAAAAGAGAAAACAAGAAATCAACAAGGAAACAAGGAGTTCACAGGGAGGAGTATCAGTCAACAAGGCAACGAGGAGTTTACAGGAAGAAACACAAGGAGACAAGGCAATAAAGATGAAGAGCAAGTCGGAAGATATAGATAGGCTCTTTTGTAACTCGTAGTTCGTAGCTTAGTCTAGCTTCTTTTTATTTTCACAGGGTGTAATAAGGGGGTCCAGCAGCAGTAGCAGCAACAGCTGCAACAGTGAGATCACAGCTTCGGTAGTCCCAGCTACCACTCTTGAACTACACTGACTTGATTGTTTTTTAGCCAAGGATATGTAGGCAAACTCAGAAGCAGGGTACGGTCAAACTTTTCAAAAATGCTTCACACGAAGTATTCAAACGTGAAAAAATCGCTCGTATTTGTTCACTTATCTTTGCGCAAAAAATCTTCGTGCTTTCAAGCAAAGAGGGGCAGCTGTGAGCACATGATTTTTTCCCTATATGAATCACTCCCATAATTCCAAACAAAATAATTTCTTTTTGATTTTGTTGATTTTTGTGGCATTTTTTGTTAATTGTTTGCATTTTCTTTGTGCATTTTAATTAATGAAAGATATAAAAATACATGTGGCATGTGAATTTAAGAGTAATTTTGCATTTTTAAGCATTATTAAGTAATTGGTTCCTCTTTGCTGATGATGTAATATTGATAGACGATACGAGGGCCGGTGTTAGTGAAAGGTTGGAGATATGGAGACAGACCCTCGAGTCTAAGGGTTTCAAAATAAGCAGATCTAAGACAGAATATCTGGAGTGCAAGTTTGGCGACGGGCCGAGTGGGGTAGGCGGGGAAGTGATGCTTGGTTATCTGGCCATCGCCAAGAGGGACAGTGTTAGATACCTTGGGTCTGTGATTCAGGGGGACGGAGAGATTGACGGGGACGTCACCCATCGGATTGGAGCGGGGTGGTCAAAGTGGAGGCTCGCTTCAGGGGTCCTGTGTGACAAGAAAATTCCACACAAACTCAAGGGGAAATTCCACAGAGCCGTGGTTAGGCCTGCGATGTTATATTGGGCGGAGTGCTGGCCCGTGAAGAACTCGCATGTTCAGAGAATGAAGGTTGCGGAGATGAGGATGCTTAGGTGGATGTGTGGGCACACCAGGCTGGATAAGATCAAGAATGAAGTTATTCGACAGAAGGTAGGGGTGGCCCCGGTGGACGAGAAGATGCGAGAAGCGCGACTGAGGTGGTTCAGGCATGTTCGGAGGAGGGCCCTCGATGCCCCGTGAGGAGCTGCGAGTGGCTGGAGATTGTTGGTGGTCGGCGAGGGAGAGGGAGGCCTAAGAAGCATTGGGGAGAGGTGATTAGGCAGGACATGACCAGAATGCAGGTTACCGAGGGCATGACCCTTGATTCCCTGGACATGACCAGATTAGACGTTTGGAGGTCTAGAATCAGGATTGTAGGCTAGGGGCTCCTAGAGTCCTTCGTTCGCATCTCTCGGGGTTGGGTGTGGGATAGTAGGGTTACCCATAGGTGATTAGTGTTTTAGCTTATGTCTCCATATGGTTGTTAATATGGTAGTTACTGTTTGTTATTATTGCATTATTGCATGCAACTGTATTTATGTTGCTTATGTTTTCATGAGTACTTACATTATTATTGCAGGAGTACCTATGCTTTATTATTTTGTTTTGTTTTGCTTGTGTTTCTAATTTTACCTTTGTTTTCGTAATGCAGCTTTCCCTCTTTTTATCCTACACGCCGAGGGTCGTTTGGAAACAGCCTCTCTGCCCTTACGGGCAGGGGTAAGGCTCGTCTACATATTACCCTCCCCATACCCCACCTGGTGGGATAACTGGGTAGTTGTTGTTGTTGTTTGTTAAGTAATTGGTTCATTTTATGAAAAAAGAAATTCAAATATAGTCCAGGTGGCAATTTAATTCTAGTTTTAATTTTTAGGTGACTGCTTTCCTTCTAATTGTACTTTAACTATTATGATAATTACTACTTAAGATTAATTAGCATCTTTTATGAAATTTTTAGTCCAATTTTGGAAATAAAAAAAACAAAACCAAACAAAAGAGAAAGAAGAATAAACTTTGATTAACTAAGAATTTGGGGCCAACTCTATTAATTCCAGGCCCAAAAATCTCCTTCCCAAGTCCACACACCGCCAAGGCCCATGCGCATGACCCGGCTAAAACCCGCCCCAACCCGAATGTGACACCCAAACGGCGACGTCCAGTGTTTTAAATCCCAATACAATCCTGGCCCTTCATTGAAGATCATCAACGGCACTTGAACTACCTCCCAAGTCAATTAAAATTTCTGAAACTTAGTACTTTGTTCATGCATCCAAAATAAAAGAAGCATAACCTCCATCCTAAGCCACCGATGGCCGCCCGCCTAAAATCGCCTATGGCGGCGTCCGACGTCCAAAGACTCCCAAAATTATACCACAAAAGCTCCTCCTCCTCCTATTTACAAATCCGATTTCCATCTTCTTCAAATCTTACCTAGAACATCAAATCAGCAAATTAGTAGCAGCCTCTACCACCACTCACGGCGGCGCCACCGCAAATTATTCTTAAACCAACACCCTTTGATCTTCTCACTCCTCTCCGTCTGAATATCGATATATTTCTCCTCGTATCCAACTCTATCTCTTCAAGTTTGGAATCAAAAGCTGAGCCTCGGTGCCCTCTTTTGCTTCTGTTGGTTTGGGTCGGTTTCCTTCCGAGTTTGAAGAATTTCGGACCAGGAACAAGCGTTAAAGAGGTTGTCCTTGCAATAACAACCCGGGTAACACTTGTTTCGGGTCCAAATTATCAGTCAAACATGCCATAATTCATCGACTGTTTGCCTCGCTCAATATTCACGTCAATTCGACGATTCAATTCCATGTCAAATCGGTATCCCCTTTCCTTTTTTCTTAAATTTTTTTTTTAATTTTGCCCTGTTTGTTTTCATTATATTTTTTTCTTTTTCTTGTTGTTTTGTTGTTTGTCGTTGTTGTTACCATTCTTCTTCCTTCATTCATTTAGTAGCTTAGTTCTTTTGGGGTTGTTGGGTTCATTTGAGCTAAGATATAATTCAAGGCTGTACGTTAAAATCATTTATGTTGGAATTACACCTGGTTCGTCTGAGGAATTGAATTTGCTATATGTTTTGGGCTTTGTTTGGTTTAGATAAGTTCTACAATTTTGGTTTAAGACGCCCAAATCCAAGTTGTGCATCAGAATGAGTATGAGTGTCTAGGAGGAATAAAAAACATGGGCACTGAAGGGTAGTCTAGGTATTGGATTAAGGAAATCTTCAATAACAAAAATAAGAAGTTTCTAGTAGGGGCCTTAGTGAGAGTTTCAGAATTATGGTAACGTAACTTGTCAAGCAAGGCCTAAATTAGAGGACTAAAAGGCAACTTTAAATCTAAAGTTTTCCCTAATAGTTGGCATATAAAGGCATCAATCTTGCCTTTGAGAAAAAAGGGATATACAATAAAAATCAAAGAATGCAAAGAAAAGAATAGTTTAGAAAGATACAGAGAAATACGTACAAAAAGAAACCAAAATACTTTTACATTTGAGTCCCTCCATAGTAATTTGAAAGGAAATTTTTAGGGGTTGAAATCCAGAAACATTTGTGAAAAAAGAGAGAAAAAAAAACACGGCAAAGGTTTACATTTAGGCAAAAATTGAATAGAAGAAAAATCCAAGATGAAGAGGAGTCGAAACACAGCTGAAGGAATACTGTTTGATTAACTTTCTGTTTTGACTCGGAGAATTTTCAAATAGTTGAAGTCATTGAGATTCCACTTGAGGTTGAGATAAACTGAGATCAAGTTTTCTAAGTTACTTTTGAATGAAATCTAGTTTCTTGGTTTTTATTGCTTCATTTTCTGGCTTTTACCCCTGCTGAATCTGTTGGTTGATACTGTTGCTGAGTTTTTGACTACTCTGCTTTGTTTTCTTCAAACTTACAAGTATCACTCAACCCTAGGGATGTGTGTGAGGTGTAGCTTGAAGCAAAAATTGAAGAACACGAAATAAATATGCTATTTATGTATACTTTATTTGTCTTAAAGACTAGATTCTTTTCATTATTGTTCATGTATTTATAAATTAATTGTCTAGCACACTGTAATTTCAAGGGTGTCTCCAAGTTCAACTTTGCATGAGCTAGCCAAGTCAGGTGTACATGCCATTGGTAGATGCGAGTTTAGATTTTGGGGGTGGGGGTTTGGCAAAGGTATTTTGTTCACTTGATAGCTGGACATTTGAAGAATGCACATTTTAATCCTGTGTTGAAAATTAAAATCCTGATACGGTTTAAATTCGAAAATAGCCATGGAAGCAAAAATGTATTGAAGCGCATGTTTTGAATGGTTTTAAATCAATTTAGGGAATTACCAAGTCGAGTAGGTGTGATTATGATTTGGCATGTGTTTTTTAAGAAAAAGTAATATACAACTCAGATTTTTAGCTAGCCACACTCGATTATGGGTACACTGTTTCATTTGACTACAAACGTTTGGACATATGAAAATTTGATTTATTCCTCACTATACTTTGAAATTGTTCACAGATCTGATCCCCTAATAGATCCAATAAAATATATTTTTTCACTTGGGTTTTCATACCGTTTGTGTCTATTCATCTTTTCATATAGGCTATGGCAGTTAATCATTTTGCTAATTGTTGTAGAGGTGTTTGAATTAAAACAAGACAGAGGTGTGCCATGCCGGACAAAATAACAATCGCGTGGCCCAACGAATCTTCGTAGCAAGCCTTAGGGTCGCTTAAAATACATTTGTGGTTGTGTATATGTTCGCGCAACACAACCACGATTCTAGATTAATTTTGAGTATGCGTTCACGAAACTTTACCAATATTTTCCTTAGTAATAAAATAAGTTCTAAGTTTTAATTATTTTTTTAGTTTACGTGAGTTCATTAAAATTACATATGGCCCTTTAATAATTTTCTAGGTTAGATAAAATATAATACTTCATCGAATATCTTTCAAGGCCATTTAAAAATACTGGTGTGATTGCATATACGTCCGTGTAACACAATTACACTTATAAAAACAAAGCTGGAGTATGCGTTTGCGCAACTTCGGCCCAATATTTTTCTTTAAAATGATTAAGCGTTATTAATTGTGGATACATTCGCGTGACATAATTTTTCACGCGCCAAACAAGTGGGCATACGTACGCGTAACCCGTTTCAAGATAATCTTATAATCAAAAGCGCTAAAAGAAGCAAGAGCACACATGCTTAAAAATGAGTAATTAAGTAATTTAACAAGACAAGTAGGATCAAAGCGTTCGTGATAGAACCACGGAATTCGGGAGTGCCTAACACCTTCTCCCGAGTTAATAGAGTTCCTTACCCGGATTTCTGATTCACAGATTACAATAACAGAGTCATTCTTTTCTCGATTTGGGATTTTAAATCGGTGACTTGGGACACCATAAATTAACCCAAGTGGCAACTCTAATTTTTAATAATTAATCTCGTTTCGATAGTCACTTAAATTAGAAAAACTCCCTTTATTATACCTTTTTCGAGGTGTAGTAATGAAAAAGGAGGTGTGACAAGAGGTAGGTATGAAATTTAAGGATATTGTAGAAGCTAGAAGGTCAGTAAACTTCTATGCACTGATAAATAAAAAAAGGTTGAAGATGCTCAAAACTGATACGAGGCTGCCCTTTTAAACTGTATATTTCAAGTGATAAGAAGTGTCCTACCATTATAATTAAAACATTGAAAGATGAACATATATGTGATCCATCTTTCAGAAATGCTAGGGCTGATCAGAATACTTTGGCCTAATTTTTTAAGGGAAAGGTGCAATACAATCCTAAGTACAAATTACAAGATATGAAAGCTGAGTCAGAGAGTGATTTAGATTTAAATGTGTCTAAAAGTAAGCTCAAAAGAGCCAAGGGTTTGGCTCTTAAGATGTTGGAGGGCAGTTCTGTTGATGACTATAACAAACTCTAGGCATATGGACAAAAGAAAGACATTCTAATCCCGATAATGATTTTGTGATCAATTTATCAAAGAATGCTCTTGAAGAAGGGAAAAGAAAGTTCTGAAGGATGTACATATGCTTCAATGCATTGAAAAATGGGTGGAAAAATGCCTTGAGACGACTAATTGGGCTGGATGGTACCTTTTTTAAGGGTAGATTTAAGGGTAAGTTGTTAGTGGCTATTGGTTAAGATTGTATGAACCAATTTTATCCTCTTGCATAAACAAGATAACTGCCAGGACTTGGGGTTGGTTTTTAGAGCTTTCTCTGGAGAAAAATGATGGACATGGAATGACTTTCATCTCAGATATGTAAAAGGTAAGCACTACAACTTTCATCTCTGATTTCTATTATTCTTTTGTATAAACTTATATATTTTGCCTTTTATGACTGTTTGTTCCTGTTTTATCACATGGGTTAATTGATGATGTGCATAATATACTTCCTGAAGCTCTTCATAGGTATTGTGCTAAGACATATTGAGGCAAATTGGAAGAAGAAGTGGAGAAGTGGACATATGAAGAAGTTGTTGTGGTGGTGTGGTTGGAGCGCTTATGAAGAAGATTTCAAAGATCAACTAAAAAAGATGAGAGAGCTATGTGAGGATGAAGATGCTTCTGCTGCCAAAGATCTCCTGCATTATCCTCCACAATCTTGGTGTAGAGCATATTTTGACACTCAATATAAAAACATGAGGGTTGACAATAATTTCATTGAGTCGTTTAATGCATGAATTGTTGAAGCTAGGCATATGTCAATTATCAAGATACTCGAGGAGATTAGAATAAAGGTTATGAATATATTTGTTATCAATAAAGATAAAAATCAGGTAATGGCTAGTTATGCAGATCAAGTAATGCATAAGTAAGTTCTTTTAGATCAGTTGTTGCATGTAGATCTATTGTTCTACTAGATTGTATATATGTGTAGTACATACGAGTAGCAATTTTTGAAGAACTCCTTGAGTTGAAACTCATTGAGTTACATGAAATGAAGCGGCCAGACAAAGCTGGAAAGACTGATGATCCAAATTATTGCAAGCACCATCGGTTGATTGTCCAACCTATTGCAAAATGCTTTGTCTTCAAGGAGAAAGTTATGGACTTGACAGCTGAAGGAAAAATCTTGTTTGAGGATGATTAAGACAATTTGAATCAAGTATCTTTTGTTTTGGTTCACTTGATCCCATTGTCCTTTGTAATTTTGTTGAAGTACATGAATGTGATAGCATCCAAAATGTATCATCACCAAATATGATTAAATTTGGGGACTTTGAACCTATCGATGTGAGCAAACCATTGCTTCTCCATATGGAGTATATACTAATAGTGGAAGAAAGATCTCTAGAAAAAGGAGAATCATTTGATGATCAAACTGATGATGAAGGTCAGATTCTATTGACTCGGCGGAGATGCTGCAAGAAGAATTCATAAAGGAAGTCAAATAAGCAGTTGAATAGGGTAAAAATTTTAAAAAGACCCAAGAAGAAAATGATGAAGAAGACTGGAAGAAAGAAAAAATGGCAGAGAATCACTATCAAAGGCTACGTCGTCCAGTGACATTGAATGAATTCCTACCAAGCTGGTTACACCCGTGAGCTTCCTGTGAATATATCAAGGCCTCATATTGTAAGATAGATCAAGAAGAGACGAAGAAGGAGGATCCATCATTGCTGCCACCTCCCTTGCTTGAAAAACTCACTGGGAATTCTGAAGAAGTGGACATTTGGGATGTAAAAATCACATTTACTATTGATGATCTTTTGCTTGGTCAAACACACCATAGTTACCCCATATATATGGTTGGTTTTGTGCGAGAGCAGAGAATAAGTAGAATCTTGATCGATGATGGGTATGGTGTCAATATTCTCCCAATTCGTACTATCAAAGAGCTTGGCATACCGATAGATGAACTATGTGACAACCATTTGATGATTCAAAGGTTAAATCAAGGGGGGAAAAGAGCTATAATGGCTATCACATTGTAAATAAATATGGGAGATTTGCATTTGAGTGCATGGATGCACGTGATCGATGTAAAAACCTCATATAAATCTTGGTAGGAAGGTTATGGATACAGGAGAATAAAGTAGTTTCATCCACCTACCATCAGTGCTTGAAATACTAGGAAGATATGGTCGAAAAAAAGATAGTTGCTGATGATAAGCCCTTTACCAAGGCCGAATCATAATTTGTCGATGAAAAATTCTACTTAAAAAATTATGTCTCAAAGGAGGTTAAGGTTGATGATGTGATATTGACCAAAAGTTTTGCAAAGGAGGTTGGTGTCATAACTAGCAAGGAAAATATTATAGTTGAAAAAGATCAGGTGCTTCATGATAGGAACAATATGAATAAGGCATCTTCAAGTAAGAAAGTGACTCATGTTCTTTGCTATGTCCCAAAGGCAAGGAAAGTCGAAGATCCATCTTCTGAACTACAAGGTAAGGTGTTAAGAGACTTGACCTTTCCTATCAAGCGAACTTATGCAATTAAGTCATCTTCAAAGTTGCTTAAAAGGTTTGTCAAATCATCAAGACACAATTCGCTTCTAAATCTAGCACTTCTTGCAAAGCACACAGACGAGGGCTTTAACCCAAACACCTACAAGTTGTTAGAAAAAGATGGATATGATACCAATGAACCATCCAAGTTGGGAAAGTTCCCACCTGAAGCTTCAAACCCTACTCAAAAGATGATGATGGAGAAAGGGTACCCACTGAAGCAATCACGTGAAAGATTGGGTTACAAACAACCCCTGCCAATCCGTATCTCCATTAAAAGGGCAAGTTGTAACGACATTACAACTAAAGAAGGAAAACAAGCTTCATGGAAGTGATAGAAGGATTGGAGCACCTATCTTCACTAAAAAAGATTTTGACCATGGACTGCCCAAGTCTGATACCTTCCATAATGGGGCGAGAGACCAAACTTGTAGTTTCGTGTGAAGAGGTCCTCAAAGAAAAGGCTCATAATATAGTATATACTAAAAAATGGGAGGAAGATGAAGAAATTGTGGGGTCATCATATCATATCATCATTCATGATGAACAAAATGCTTCATCTTATATGGAAGTTGAGGAAAAGTGCCTTGATATTCATGTATGTCATCACATATCTTTCAATGATGGTGATCCTCAAGAGGATGAAGACGCTAAAGATGTACCGCCAGAGCTTCAAGAAGGGGTGAATACAATGGTTGATGCATTAAAATAAGTCAATCTCGGAGTAGTTGAATATACAAACCCCACATATATAAGTGCCTCTCTAACTAGTGATGAAGAGAGCAAATATATTGAGCTACTTAAGGAGTTCAAAGACATATTTGCTTGGAGCTACAAAGAAATGCCAAGTGTAGACCCCAAGGTGGTTGTTCATCATATTGCTGTTAAACGAGGTGCTCTTCCTATAAAGCAAGCACAATGTCACTTCAGACCCGAACTGGTTCCCTTGATTGAAACCGAATTTAACAAGCTTATTGAGGGTGGTTTTGTTCGTGAATTAAATATCCTACATGGATTTCAAACATCGTCCCTGTAAGAAAGAAGAATGGAGAAATCTGAGTTTGTGTTGACTTTAGAGACCTAAATAATGCTTGTCCTAAGTATGATTTTCCTCTTCCTATCCTTGAGTTCATAATTGATGCAACAAATGGATATAAGGCGATGTCTTTCATAGATGGTTCATCTGGATATAATAAAATTTGCATGGCACCAAAGGACGAAGAACTTACTGGTTTTCGTACCTCTAAAGGTATATACTGCTACAATGTAATGCCTTGTGGTTTGAAGAATGCTAGTGCTATATATCAACGTGCCATGCAAAATATTTTTGATGAGATACTTCATAAATATGTGTAGAGTTATGTTGACGACTTGGTGGTACATTTAAGGAAGAAAGATGGTCACTTGCAATATTTGAGGATGGTATTTGAATGACTTCAGAGATACCAACGCAGAATGAATCCGTTGAAGTGTGCTTTTGGAGTTACTTCCGAGGAAGTTCCTCGATTTTATTATTCGACGTCGAGGTATCAAAATTGATTAAGCTATGTTGGATGCTATCTTGAAAATGACCGAGCCTAAAGATATTCATGAATTAAAAATCTTTCAGGGTAAGTTAGCATATTTGAGAAGATTTATTTCAAATCTGGCTAGAAGATACCAACCATTTAGTTGCCTCATGAAGAAAGCGGTTCCTTTTGAATGAGACCAAGATTGTAGAAATAATTTTGAAAGCATTAAGTATTACCCGATGGAACCTCCAGTACTTGTAGCCCCCATACTTGAAAATCCATTAATATTATACATTTCAGCACATGAAAGGTCAGTAGGAGCGCTTCTCGCTCAAGGAAACAATAAAAGCAAAGAAAATGCGTTTTATTACTTGAGTAGGATGATGACGCCAAATGAGCTCAAGTATTCTCCTCTTGAGAAGTTATGTTTAGCAGTTGTCTTCTCTATTCAAAATCTAAAGCAATACTTCCATGCTTACGTTGAACGGTTCTTCTTAAGTGCGAACCCTATCAAGTTTGTCATGTCTAAACCAATCCCAAGTGATTGATTAGAAAGGTGGTACCTCGAATTTCAACAATTTGAAATTGTGTATGTTCGTCAAAAGATAGTAAAAGGACAAGCATTTGTAGACTTCATAGCTGACCATACGATTCTAGATGATTGGGAGTTATCTGATGAATTGCCTGATGAAGATGCGATGGCCATAGAAATTCAGCCTCCTTGGAAGATATATTTTGATGGCGTTGTACATCGTGAAGGAGCTGGCGCTGGAATAGTGTTTATCACTTCTCAAGGAGAAGTGTTTCAATTTCTTTCACTTTGACACAATGATGCTCCAATAACGTTGCTGAATATCAAGCGCTCATACTTGAGCTTGAAATGGCTATAGATATTAGACAACTACAGTTACATGTTTTTGGAGATTCCAAGTTAGTGATCAATAAGATTTTGGGTAGCTATAAGGTCCAGAAGACAGAGTTGGTGCCATATAACAAATATTCTCAACGATTAGTAAGTTGTATTGGAGCGGTAACTATTCAACATACCGAGAAAGGAAAATAAGAGAACTGATGCATTAGTAGCCTTAGCTTCTACATTATCTTTGCCTGATCAGACATAAGTTGTAGTTTGCCAAAGATGGTTAGTTCCACCACCAATTGACTACGAGGAAGAAGAAAGTGAAGTTGAACATAGTGCTTCCGTTCTTGAGGTTGAAATTGAATATTGTCAACAACCGTTAATTGATTATCTTTTTTATGGGATATTACCAAAAAATCCCCGAAGAAAGACAGAAATTCGAAGGAGAGCCCCTCATTTTCTTTATTATATGAATACACTGTTTAGACGGTCATTTGATAGAGTACTCCTACGTTGTTTGGGGGCTGATGAATCCCTTCAAGCACTGCAAGAAGCACATTCTGGAGTATGTGGTATGCATTAATCTGGGCCAAAACTTCACTTCCACATAAAAAGAATAGGGTATTATTGGCGAACCATGGTGAAAGATTGTTTATATTACGCTCGAAGGTGTAAAGCTTGCCAATTCCATGCTAACTTCATATATCAACCACCTGAAGTATTACACCCAACTGTTGCTTCTTGGCCATTTGATGCTTGAGGATTGGATGTTTTTGGTCTATTTCCAAAGTCTTCTGGTTGATATCTATACATTTTTGCCGCAGCTAATTACTTCTTGAAGTGGGATGAAGCTGTTTCTCTTAAGGAAGTAATGAAGGAAAATGTGGCTTACTTCATCCGAGTCAATATAATCGATCGTTTTGCATTCCTCGATATACATTGATAGACAATGGTATGCCATTTGATAACAAGTTGATGAATAAAATATGTGATCTTTTTGACTTCAAGCAACACAATTCCTCTATGTATTATCCAGCTACCAATGGACTTGCTAAAGCATTTAACAAGACGCTTTGCAACTTGTTGAATAACATTGTCTCTAAGTCTAAGTGAGATTGTTATGAAAGGATGGAAGAAGCTCTTTGGGCATACAGGATCACATATCGCACACCAACGGAAACGAATCCTTATATACTTGTTTATGTAGTTGAAGCGGTCCTTCCACTTGAGTGTCAAATCCCATCATTATGGCTTGCCATTCAAGAAGGACTCACTAATGAAGAAAATGCTCGGTTACTCCTTGAAGAATTGGAAGCTCTTGATAAAAAGAAGCTAGAAGTTTAACAAAGCCTTGAATGTTATCAAGTTCTCCGGTCTCGATCTTTTAACAAAAGGGTGCCCTTAGATCTTTCCAAATGGTGACCAAGTTCTTGTGGTCAAAATGCCTATTATTACCTCTCATCGATCTAGGGGCAAATTCTCTGCTAAGTGGGATGGATCATATATTATACAAGAGGTATACTCAAGTGGCGCTTACAAGATAGTTGACTCATAAGGCTTGCAGATTGGCCTCATCAATGTGAAATTCATGAAGAGATACTATTCTTGAAGAAAACAAATATGCTCCTCGATGCACGAGCATAAGATGCATATTACTCCTAAACCGCAAGAGTATAAACTGTGCACGACCCATAAAAAAAGGTTTGCTAGGTTGAATACCTCGAAATAGGCGGCTTAGGCAAAATTTAGGACATAAAAAAATCCACTAGGTTGATAACCTCGAAAGAGTCTGCCTAGGCAAAAGTTGGGATGCAAAAAAAAAACTTACCCATTTCGAACTACGAAATGGCTTGATCCTCTCCACCGAGGTACATAGGCAGCTTAGAGTTTCATTCTAAGTTTATTCATATGAGTTAAAAATACATATTACCCAAGGCCTTTTTCAAAGGAAGTATGATGGAATATATTCACTTGATTGACATTTGAAAATTAGGTGTACGTGTATTCTTTTGTTGAAATCTCCGTCGTATCTCGATGACCTAAAGGGGACATGCCCTCAACATTAAATTGAGGTCTCCAATAGAATTGTAGTCTTTTAATAAAAGGATATATCTTCCAGATGAAGTCTCCAATTGTAAGCCAAGTTGATTTCCTTAAGTATGCTAGATCATCAATTTGAAATATTCATTGAGTTAAAATCTTTGAATTCACCAAGTCAAGTTAAGGCCTTCAAAATCCTCAAAAGTTGAAGTCTTCAATTCTTTTCAAGTTTTATCACCACGTTAAATTCTTCAAATCCACTAAGTCTTCAAGTCAGAGTCTTCAAATTTCTCAAGTCTAGTAGAAGCCTTCAAGTCTGCCATGTCTTTAAGTTGAAATCTACAAGTTAAATTCTTCCAAGTACCAAGTCTTCAATTGAAAGCCAATTAGAAGCTGCCATATTAGTCCTGAAGTCTTCAAATTGAGATAGCCTTCAATTCTTTAGTTGGAAGCTTCAATATATCCTCAAGTAATGACGATTCTTCAATTTTGAGGCTTTCTTTAATAAAATGGTATGTTTGGAATTGATTCTTCTTCTACTTGTAAAAAGGAAAGGAGAAACATATCTATATAAAGGAGAATATAATATTACCTATGAAGATTGAAATGGAAGAGATATTCTTGTTGGTCAGTATTCTTTTGAAAAATAAATCATTCTTCGTTCAATCTCTGGTTCCTGTATCTCGAAATGAGGACGAGTTTTTGTTCCGTTGCACCAAAAGATCACATCTTTTGGCTGTAAAGTAAAATCTATGGCTTAGACAGTGTAATGGTCTGTACCACAGATAAAGAAAGTCAAATCTTCAAATAAAGTGAAGTCTTTAGCTCAGACAGTGTAATGGTCTTCGCTTTAGATAAAATAAATCTTTGACTCAAACGATGTAATGTTCTTCGTTTCAGATAAAAGTAAAATCTTTGGCTTAGGCGGTTTAATGGTCTTTGTCACAGATAAAGAAAGTTAAATTTTTATATAAAATGAAGTCTTTGGCCAACACAATATAATGATGTTTGGCTCAAAAAAAGTAAAATCTTTGGGTTAGAGTCTTTCCCTCAAACAAAGTAAAGGCTTCGTCTAGTACAACATAATGCATTTTCCTCATCTAGAACGATTTGTTTGCCATTAAGGGTAAAATTCGAAGAGAGTAAATCCTGAGACCACTTTACATTGGATTCTCTCTATCAAATTCTAGTTACACCATATTTTCACTTTAATATTGACTTCTCTCTATCAAATTCTAGTTACTCAATTATATGTTGCTCTCTTGACCTCTGGCCAAAAAAGGGAGTTCCAGGTTAAAAAATAAAAGTGAAACTACCTGCTTCCATTTTGAATAAAAAATTCAACGGCAATTTATTAATAAGATGTACTCAAAAGACCCGCAAAAGAAGAGTTTTTTTTTGTCATTACCAAAATGCTTCTACAAAATAGTGTAAGAAAAGAAGCAATACATGGAAGCACTTTGTGTTTGATGCAATATTATTTCAGGCGAGGTCATAAGAGGGATAGAAAGACCTTGTTTCAAAGAGAAAGTTTTGATAGTACAAGATTCCAGCATGATGAAACCAAATTGCAAACTGCACGAAGCTTATAATTGGCCCTGTACAGATTAGTGCCAACGACATGAAGTTTCAAATCTAGAATATTGATGCTAATTAGTGAAACAACACATCAATACAACATATGCAAGCATCACCTGCAGCACAACTATTGTAGTTTGACATGGGAAATATCGGTGCTAAAGCACAACGCTTTAACTTGTGGCTAAGTTAAATCCTGAACAACTATCTCCATTGCTTAAGTTCTAGAAATTTGGACACTTCTTATACCGGTGGATTTTCATAACAAGTTATCTAATGCATCCTTCTTCTGCTTTGCAGAAAAATATGCAAAATCAAGGGAGATTTCTAGAAATCGGGAAGGCATCTCTCACTAGAGGATGAACTTTCAAAGCAAGAACTTCGTTGTGCGAATTTTGCATGTCGTCAACAATCTCAAGGTACGGGTATGGCGTATCATGGTCACTAAAGTACATATTTTCTTATGGGGTTCAAGGTTCTATACGTGTTGAGAATCTGCATACAAAAAAGGAGTTCATGAAAACATAAAAAATTGAAGACGAGCTAGCATGACATATTTTATTGCCTAACTTCAAGAACATACCTAGGGAGATATAAGGATATCCTGATAGTATATATATATATATATATATATATATATATGGTCTAGTTTTCAGTACCACAGATGGCTCGTAAATTCGATGTTCCTACACCAAGATATGAAAAGTTGAACGGGGCAGCATCTGAAATGAAAATTTTAAACATTACTTGAGATGGTACAGAAGAACTTTTACTCTGATTTTTGGATATGTTGCAGATATTTTTGTCTTGTTTTAGGAAACTCAAGCTGCTCGCATTTTTGGCGCGTGAAACAATAAGGCTAAAATGAGAGGCCGGTACCTCAGCTTCGAAATTAGGCTTTGATTTTTGAATATCTTTGAGTTGTGATTGTGTACCATTCATAATTTTAATAATTCTTTATTGGGATATGAATTTTTCCGCCAAAGCATACAAATTTGAGAAGTCAGCGTGACATATTTCTTGTTAATCAAATTCAAAAAATAATATCAGCTGATCCATAACGAATTTGGGTAGGATTTTTGATGTGCCATATCCTTTGAAGCTTGGTTTGAGAATATCAAGCGGCTTGTACTCCATTAAAAAAATAAATAATTTCGTAAAGGTGCACAAAATTTAAGGCCATCAAATTGGAAACATGGGAACGCCTTTTGTCTTAGATGGAATGGAGGGAAATTGTTGTGTGCCGCTTCGCCAAAGCTGGAAAGTAGAACTCGCTGTTTACATCTTTGCTGAATTACAAGAAGACAATGCTAGATATATTTCCACATAAGGAGTTCAATGGTGCATATGAAGGCTAGACGCAAATTTTAAAAAATAAATGTTTCCAAAAAAAAATAGCGATTATTTATCTAGCCAAATTGTTATGAGTCAAGGCTTTATCAGAGTTTAGATTAACGTGTCTATGAATGATATTGCGCTCGCCCTGTTTATTTATAGGATAAGCTGACAGTGGTTGACTCCAAATCATATATTAACTTTGTTAAGCACTCAAAGTTTATGGGTGATTGGCTAAAGTACAAGAGAGTTACAGTTTAGTTGTAACTTGAAACTCCAAAACCTATCTATATATGATGATTCCATACAAATTCAAATTATGTGGAATTAGGCATAAGATGGGAGACGATTGCGTGAAGTTTGGTGGGTTAATAAGATAAGCTCACTTTTGTTGCTTAGTTTTTTTAAAGCTAAACTCATGAGATGCTTCAGGTGAGGCCATATGTGACATATATCGACCTTAACTGAGGTTTTCATCTTGAAACAAGACTATTAAACCTTTGATTTTATAATCATTCACTCTTCGAAAGCAATTGCAACAAGTCAATTAAATGTTTTTGTCTTACTTCAAGGCTAATCTTTGAGGATTAACAAACTTATACCACCATAAGTCTTGAAGTAGGGGGCATTTGTAAGCATTGAAAATTTTTATATAAAAAAAATTAATTTGGACCATATTAAATTCAAGATATTAGTCTGAACAAATATTGTGGCTAATAAATTGGGCTAATTATTTAAATTCAATATGTGTGTTGGGCTAGTTCATTTATTTGGGTTTCAAATTAAATGATAAGCCCACTTTACAAGCCCAACTTCCAAATGGTTATTAAACCATCTTAAAGCTTAGACTCATGCCACGTGTCAAGTGATGTGTCAATCCAAGTAAAAAAAACAAGCCAATAATAGCGTGTTGTCCACCATCTTAAAGGAGTGTCCATATATGGTAACTTCTTTCTAAAAAAGTTGGCTGCCCACCATGAATCCTAAATTACTCTAAACTTTTCTCAATGAATGTAGTCATCCCGCCATAGAAACCATATGCTACTCTGCCCCAAAGGCGAATTGAAGAAAACTATAACACCAACGAACTTAACGTATTCAACTAGGACAATGACACCACATCACATATGAAAATTCCACCACGCTCGAAAATACCAAGTCTTCTTACTAGTTTTAACATTCATAGCCCGATTACCTGTCCTCCGCAGAAAATAAAATTTTGAATCTCTGAATCTCGCATTGAGTAAATATCCTTCCAATTCATCCACTGCTTCAATGCATAGACAAGCATCCTACCATTATACCAATACTGTGTGATAGCAACGCACGAATTATTATAACAATTAATGCCAAATCTCAAAACCTTAGGTAATACTGATGCTGAGCAAAAATGACAGGACGACCTTCCGCAAGGTGGCGACAATATCCCAATAAAATAAGTAGGGAGGAACGTCTTGCACCATATCTGTAGTACCATTACAATTTCTCAATTATCGATAGATATAGCAAGCACTTCGTGTCGCATAAAATTGAGTAGGAAATATACAAAGGCATAAGCCTCAAAGGAATTAAACCACATTGTGAGGAATCAAGAAGGAAAGTACTGCTAACAACCTTGCACCCTCTCGAAGATAAGTACAAACGTCTCAGTGCTGATCTGCAAGACTCTACTAGACTTGTTCATGACTCGTGAAACCTAAGTGAACCTAGTGCTCTGATACCATGTTGTCACGGCCCAAAACCTCTAAGGACTGTGATGGCGCCAGACACCACTGTCAGGCAAGCAAACACCAATAAGTTAATTAAATTCTCATTTTAGTATTTATTTAAATTATTTCGTTTATACATTAACCAATAAATAATGAAATTCACTAAAATAAAAATGATGTCTTTAACAAACATAATATTGAATAATTCCATAATTATTCCACAACTCAGTGTCACAAGTGCATGAGCAATTTCTAGGATTTAAAATAAAATATAATATGATAACTGTCCGGTATACAATTGGACAAAAAAGAAAATACAGTACAGTACTTGTCACACCTCCTTTTTGGCTACTACAACCAGGCAAAGGGACTAGATAAGGGAGTTTTTCCAATTAAAGGAATATCGAAATGGGGTTCAGTTATTTAAGAGAATTTCAGCGTCGCCACTTAGGAGATTTATGGTGTCCCAAGTCACCGGTTAGATTCCCGAATCGAAGAAAGAATGACTCTGTTTAACAGTCCGCAAACCATAAATCCGCGTAAGGAATTCTGTTAACCCGGGAGAAGGTGTTAGGCATTCCTGAGTTTTGTGGTTCTAGCACAGTCGCTCAACTTTTATATTTGGCTTATATTATCTGATTTTATACAATTATGAACCTATGTGTCAAATTTTACTTTAACAGCTTTTATTTACTTGAACAGAGTTGCAATGTCATTAAAACATGCCTCAAACCACGTCACATAAATTCACCCGTAGATTTTGACACATTTAAACTCCGTTGAGATTTGGATTTGGGTCACATAAATGTGCACACGAATTTAGGAAAGGTAAGTTATTAAAGATGCGTCCTAAGGCGACTAGCGCGTGGTTATCTTTGCGAGAAGCCGTAAATATTCGCTAAACGGATCGTCTCAAATTCTAAGAATTTTTGACGCAACATTTTACAAGAGATAATTTAAAGGACTGTTTGTTACTGACAGTGATTCTAAAAAAGTTAACTACGAGGCTTTAGTGTCGATGCCACATCTGAGTGGACTGAATTCATGTATTAGCTGAGCCTCAAGTGAAGCCCAGCTCGGCAGTCCAATCCTTGGGTCCACGAGCGACCCTTTCACTTGAGCCTTCAATTGAAGTGGGCTATTATTTGTTACCATATTTTGGGCCTTATCGTGGACGCAAGTAAAGACGCAAGGAACATATGTGTAAAACAAATGAAGCATGGTTTGCCATGTAGCCCAACCGGCCCAAGCAGGCTCAGTATTGCACAAATAGCTATTACTGTCAGCTTGTATTACAAAATGGATGTAAACAAAATTATCTATCCAACTTAGATTCATTTAACACAAATCATCTATCATTCTCAAATTTATTTAGCACGAATCATCTATCAAATTCAAATTTAACCAACAATTAGAAACTTGGAACGAAATTACACCACTAACAATAAGCATATAACTAATTTAACAGTCCAAACAGTTCCATAGTCTTTTACAATGAATATTAGAATGAATCAGAACTATTTATTAATAAGTTAAACGACAAATTTTGGAAAATAGTGGAGTTCAATAACTTTATTTCATCTCATAATGGCTTGTACATGGATGAGCTAAGTAATGTACCTGGAAATCACAATGCAATAGGAAAAAATGGAGGTCAGCAGATTCAGCCGCAACAATCAACAACACAGACAACTTATAACCCAGATGTACCCCCCAAAGACCAATAGAAACCCCAACAACTTCAGATTATCAACTTTCAAATCCCAGGAAAGCAATTCAATAGTGAAACAATGAGATTCCAAATGAGCTAGGACTACAACAACTTCAGAACCAAATTTCTAACACCCAAACTCGATTGTTTCCATACTAACTGAGGCAAAAACGGTCTCAAAACATGATGCGACCAAAGACTACTAAAATGAGCACTGACACAGGAAAACTGATAATGTTTCATAGATTTTTAGCTTCAGAATCCTTAGAGGGTTATATAGATTTTTTCCAACCCCCCTTTTGAGTGATTGTAACCCTTTTATATAACCAAGGACTAGGGCATCATTTTTATTGTGCATTACCTTTAAGTACTCTTTAATTTTTAGATATTACTTATTTTAACCCTCATTTCATGACTTGTTTCCAAAGTTACTGCAACAATATGGCCGATTTTGTCTTAAAGACCCCTTCTTGAATGGTCTAAATACTTCTACCATTTTCTATCCTTTAGATTCTACCTATATTACCCTTGTTTGTTCCCAATATTACCACAAACAATCTAAAAAGTCCATATTGCCCTTAATAGTCTTAAAATCATCTGAAATGACTATACAAATCCTATGCTACCCCTCAATTATCTATTTGGTGTCAAAATTAACTTCTAAGACTAATTTCCTAATCCTAACAGCTATAACCAATTAAAATAACACTACTCAAAGACAAACAATCCAAATTCAGCAATAATATTAGAAATTCAAACCCAATACAGGTTATTCAAAACTTGACAATTGGTTCTTCAAAACATGTGTGTCATAATTGACATTGTGAACTTAAAATGATCAGGAGATCATTAACACTAATGAACAATTATCAGAACAGTCCAGACCCTTTTCTACTTGCATTCAATTTCAGAGGTCGAGCATGGTATTGCTAGAATCAAAGGAACTATTGAGTATAAACAAAATCTATCACTAAATTCCATAAACAAACTTAACAACCATTCAGTAATTAAACCACAGATGACAAGTTGGGGATTTGTTAAGACCAATTAATTTTACATTGACATGGAATAAACTTAAACTGATTACTAACACAAGCATAAAAACAAATAATAAAAGACGAAAGAGGGAAAAGTGGACTCACTGATTCTATGAATTAGGCAAACAATTTAAACAAGACACCTGGATTGCTTAATGAATTTGAACATTCTGATTAGGCAAGCAAAAAGACATGAATTTAGTTTTTTCATAGGAATTGACTTCAAGAACAACAACCATGGTAAAACTAACTACTGCACAATCATAAATGAAACTAACATATAATCAGCATAACAATTTTGAGATTTTGCTAAAACCAATTAAAATTTGAACTAACAGCCCTAATTTGCTCAAAACAAAAAAATCATATGTATAAGGAAAACAAAATTAAAACTAAAAAGAGGAAGGTGGACTTATCAGACACTATCAGAGTCAATTCAAACCTTCGAGTGATTTCCAATCTTGAACTCAAACTTCAACTGGTTGGTGCCAATATTGGAGGAGTTCTGGGACTATTTGGGTGGGTTTAGGTGAGCTTTTTGGTGGATGAGGGTTAGAGGAGGGTGGGTGTGGTGTTTGAAGGGCGTTGGACGGTAGCCACCGCCGTGCATGGCGGAGCTACCATATTCAGCCATAGATTTGACAAGCTTCAGACGTGTTCGAGAGTAACCACTGGAAAGTTAGGGCAAGGAGGTTGAGGAGGTTCATTGGTGTTGATTTGGAGGTTTTCTACCACCTGCTGCCGCCGTATACGATGGAGCTGCCATGCTTAAAACGGAGATTCGAGAAGTTCGGTGGTGATTCGAAGGACAATCTCTATGGGATTGAGATGAGGAGAGTGAGGGGGTTCTAGGGTGTAAATCTGGGAGGCATTGGCGTTGCGCCGGCACCGGCGGCGATTTTCGGCTGGCGGCGGACGATAGTGCTAGGGTGGTTCAACAGAGGTGTTACACTACTGGTTAGACTGTACGAGGATGACATGTTTTGTCTCTAAGGCTAATACACAGCCTCTGGACATTTTTATGTAAAATGCTAGGCTCCAAGTGAGCCGTTAGATTAAGGCCACGGACGGCCAAGATTGAAGACCGTTGGACGACGTCGTTTTAGTATACCATGGGGCTGTATCGGGTTTGATGAACGATTGGGACTGGGTTGGGTGATTTTTTGGGATTGTTTTAATTAAAAATTGGCCCAAATTGGTCTCTTAATCAAGACTAATTTTCAAATCTCATTCTGTTCTTATTTATTTCTGATTTTTAATTATTTTCCAAATTAAACTAAAACCTAAATTAATTCCTAAACTCAATTATCTTACTAAATTAGCCTAATTACTAATCACATGATTTATAAAAATTAAATAATTCTCAAATTCAAAGTTTAAAGAGAAGAATGCCAAATAAATTAATTTTTGTGGTCTTCTTTTATTTTAACAGAGCAACTAATCGATCAAAAATATGAAAATAAATCCTAAATGCAAATGCACGGTATTCTTTTGTTGTATTTTTATGAATTAAAACGCACTCAACATGCAAGCAAATATACGATTATGTAATTAAATTCTAAGAATCACACAGATAAAGAAAAATCCTAATCTTACGAGTTTATAGGAGTGATTTAAGTTAGGCAAAAATCACATGCTCACAGAGGCCCCTCTTTCCTCGGAGACACGAAGGGTTTTCGGGCAAAGATAAGTGAGCAATTATGTGAGATTTTTGCTTTCTTAATACTCCGTGAGAAGCATTTTGAAAAGCTAGACCGCACCCAGCTTCAGAGGTTGCTTATATATCCTCGGCTAAAGAGGAATCGTGTCAGTGTAGTTCAGGAGTGTTTGGTAGCTGGGACTACCGAGGATGTGATTGTACTGTTTCTGCTACTGCTACTGCTGCTAGACCCCTTATTACACCATTGTGAAAAAAAAAGAAGCTAGACTAAGCTATGAACTATGGATTACAAGAAAACCTATCTATATCTTCCGACTCACTTTGAATCCTTGTTGCTTTGTTGTCTTGTATTTCTTGCTATGGACTCCCTGTTGCTTTATTGACTGGTATTTCTTCCTGTGGAACTTCTTGTTGCCTTGTTGACTGGTATTTCTTCCTATGGAACTTCTTGTTTCCTTGTTGACTGGTATTTCTTCTTGTAAACTCCCTGTTGCCTTGTTGACTTCTTGTTTTCTCTTCTTCTGTGTTTGATGGTGAATTGCTGGACTTGAGATGTATTCCATTAAAAGCATTCCCTCGTTCTACAGGTGGGCGCCTGACTTCTTGAACTTGCAATTTGAAAGATATTCCCTTGTTCTACAGGTGCGTCTGATCATCAAGACTTGACTTCCGAAGAATATGCCCTTGTTTTCCAGGGGGTGCCTGATTTCCAAAACTTGAAAATTTGAAAGTATTCCCTTGTTTTACAGGTGGGCGCCTGATTGCTAAAACTTAAAACTTTGAAAAATATTCCTTAGTTCTACAGGTGGGCGCCAGATTATAAAACTTGAAATTTTAAAGAATATTCCCTTGTTTTCAGGTGGGCGCCTGATTACAAGGACTTGAATTTTTGGAAAATATTCCCTTGTTCAACAGGTGGGCGCCTGATTACCAAAACTTAAATTTTGAAAAATATTCTCTTGTTCTTCAGGTGGACACCTGATTACCAAAAACATGAAATTTTTAAAAATATTCCCTTGTTTTACAGGTGGGCGGCTGATTACCAAAACTTTAAAATTTTGAAAAATATTCGCTTGTTCTTCAGGTGGGCGCCTTATTGCCAAAACTTGAAATTTTGAAAAATATTCCCTTGTTCTATAGGTGGGCTCCTGATTACCAAAGCTTTAAAATTTTGAAAAATATTCCCTTGTTCTTGAGGTGGGCACCTGATTACCAAAACTTTGAAATTTTGAAAAATATTCCCTTGTTCTACAGGTGGACGCCTAATTATCAAAACTTGAAATTTTGAAAAATATTCCCTTGTTCTACAGGTGGGCGCCTGATTGTCAAAAACTTGAAATTTTGAAAAATATTCCCTTGTTCTCCAGGTGGGTATCTGATTACCAAAACTTTGAAATTTGAAAAATATTCCCTTGTTCTATAGGTGGACGCCTGATTACAAAAAGTTGGAATTTTAAAAACTATTCTCTTGGTTTATAGGTGGGCGCCTGATCACAACAAGTCAAAAACACAAAATTCTTCCTGCCCCAGTTTGGTGCTGTTCGGATTCAAGAGTGTTAACCAAATCTCCTTACCAAATATCTGTAAAGCTAAGTTAAGTCCCATTATCCAGGAGGGTCCTGACAATTCTTAACTGATGACAACTTAAAGACTATGTTGCGTTTCTCAAAAGGTGTTATTTTCCACCATGCCTTGTTATGAGTTATATATGGTGGGGATCTGCTGGTGACGTTTGAAACTACTTCCCATTATCCAGGCGAGTCCTGACGATTCTTAATTAGATGACGAGATGTGTCTACTGGGATTAGTATTTAGGGCTATGTCCCATTATCCAGGGGGGTCCTGACATTTCTTGTTGACTCTTGCTGGGGAAGTATCTAATCTAAGTCCCATTTTCAGGAGGGTCCTGATGACTTTGTCGACTCTTGAAATATCTAACATCTTATGGTGCCCGTGAGGGTTTTCACCAATAAGACTCTCTCATTTCATTATCTCTCACGTCTGCCTCGGAGTGCTGTCCCTAACATGAATACCCTTTTCCAGCTCGACTCGACATCTTCTGGAGACTGATCAGAAGGTCTTTCTTTGGACGGTAACATGGGCTTTTGGATAGGGTTTGAAAGAAAAGGGTATCCAAGGCTCAAAACAATTCAAATGGGTTTGAAATTACAACTTTTGGAATCAAACTTCTTACAACAACCATTTCTGCCCCAGTTTCTTGCTTGGGGACTTTGGATTTTATTTTGATGAGACCGAACCGTGAGGCAACCTACGTATCCTTAAAAGGAATCAAGTCAAATGTAGTTGATGCCGATTCCTTATTTTTGTTGTTGTTGTTGTTTACTTTTATTTTTTTTCTTTTTTTTTCTTTTCTTTTTCTTTGTTTTGTTTTCTTCTTCTTTTCTTTCCTCTTCTCTTTCTCCTTTCTCTTTTCTTTTCTTGTTTTTCTTTTCTTTTTCTTTTGTTTTGTTTTCATTTTATTTTTCATTCCTTTGTTTTCAGTTTAGTTTTCATTTTCTTTTTTTTATTGCCCTCTCTTACCTTCTCACATTTGTGCTTCTGACTGATTCAGAAAGAGGGGTATGAAAAGAAAATAACCAAAGTTCAAAAGGGCTAGCAAAGGATAAAGTGTTTAGGTAGCCAAATAAAATACCTTCGTCATTCCAATTTTCAAAATATGCCAAGTACAAACAAATGTCGAGTGTAGAAGATGATCTAAGAAAAATCATACATAATATCTTTTCACAGCATCCGAATTGATGGAGATTTTCGAACATTTCCCTTCCACATCCATCAGATACAATGCTCCATTCGACAGTACTCTTGATACGATGAATGGCCCTTGCCATCTTGGAGTGAACTTGCTTTTTGCCTCAGCTTGGTGAGGGTGGATGTGCCTTAGTACCAGTTGACCTACTTCAAACTTTCTAGGGGCGCACTTTCTTATTATTTACCTTGGCCATTCTTTGTGGATATAATGGGCCGTGGCAGACCACCGCCAATCTGTTCTCGTCAATCAGACTCAATTGTTCCAAATGAGCTTTGACCCATTCTTCGTCGTCGATTCCTGCTTCGGCCACGATTCGAAGAGAGGGGATTTTGATTTCAGCCGGGATTACCGCCTCTGTGCCGTATACCAACAAGTATAGAGTGGCCCCTACTGAGGTGCAGACAGTGGTGCGATATCCTAACAATGCAAAAGGTAGCTTCTCATGCCACTGCCTGGCTCCTTCCACCATTTTACGTAGTATCTTCTTTATGTTCTTATTGGCTGCCTCAACCGCTTCGTTCGCCTTTGGGCAGTAGGGGGTAGAATTTTGATGTGTGATCTTGAACTGCTGATATACCTCTTTCATTAGGTGACTATTGAGATTTTCCCTATTGTCAGTGATGAGAGTCTTTGGGATCCCGAACCGACAAACGATGTTTGTGTGCACAAAGTTGACCACGACCTTCTTAGTCACCGCCTTGAAGGTTTTGGCTCAACCCATTTGGTGAAATAATCAATAGAAACCAGGATAAATCTGTGCCCATTAGAAGCTGCTGGCTCAATGGGCCTGATGGCATCCATGCCCCAAGCAACAAAAGGCCATGGTGCCGACATTATATGCAATTTAGACGGAGGAGAGTGAATTAGGTCTCCGTGTACCTGACACTGGTTGCATTTGCGCACAAAGTTGATACAATCCCGCTCCATGGTAAGCCAATAATACCCTGCCCGGAGAATCTTCTTTACCAAAACATATCCGCTCATGTTCGGCCCGTAGACGCCAGCATTCACCTCATTCATGATGACTGTCGCCTGCCCAGCATCTACGCATCTTAGCAAACCAACAACTGGTTTTCTTTTGTATAATATTCCTCCACTGAAGAAAAAGCCACTTGATAAGAGACGGATTGTTCTCTTCTGGTCACTCGTGGCTTGTACCGGGTACACACCTCTCCTGATATATTCCTTGATGTCGTGGTACCAAGGCTCGCTGTCAAGCTCTTCTTCAACCATGTTGCAATAGGTATGTTGATCATGGACCCGGATATGTATCGGGTCAACATAAGCCTTGTCCGGGTGATGTAACATTGGCACTAAAGTAGCTAGAGCATCGACAATCTCGTTGTGAAGTCTGGGGATGTGCCTAAACTCTATTGACCGGAACCATTGATAGAGGTCATGCAAGCATTGCCGGTAGGGTATGAGTTTTAAATGTCTTGTCTCCCACTCCCTTTGAATCTGGTCTACCAGAAGGTGCGAGTATCCCAAGACCAAGACTTCCTGGACACCGATATCCGATGCTAATCTCAGACCCAAAATGTATTCCTCATATTCAGCCATGTTGTTGATGCAATAGAAGCGAAGTTGAGCTGTGACTGGGTAATGATGCCCTTCTCCAGAAATGAGTACCACTCTTATCCACACGCCTTTCATGTTGGCAGCCCCAACGAAGGACAATTTCCATCCTGACTTCTCATTCTGTTCCATTACATTAATATGCATCACTTCCTCGTCCGGGAAATATGTGTTCAAAGGCTCATATTCTTCATCTATGGGATTTTCTTCTAAATGATCCGCCAATGCTTGTGCCTTCATAGTAGTCCAGGTCATTTAGACAATGTCAAACGTAGTGAACAAGATTTTCCACTTTGCGAGCCTCCCTGTGGGCATGGGCTTCTGGAAAATGTATTTCATTGGATCCAGTCGTGAAATAAGATAAGTGGTGTATGACTACAAGTAATGCTTCAACTTTTGGGCTACCCACGTAAAGGCACAACATGTCCTTTCAAGATGAGTGTACTTAACCTTATAGGCCATAAATTTCTTGCTGAGGTAGTATATGGCTTGCTCTTTTCTCCCGGTAACATCGTGCTGACCCAACAGTCACCCAAATGAGTTGTCTAGGACTGTCAAATACAAGATCAAGGGTCTCCCTGGTTCCGGCGGGACTAATACTGGTGGGTTTGACAAATATTCTTTTATCTTATCAAAAGCTTCCTGACACTCTCCCATCCATTTTTCCGCAACATCCTTCTTCAACATCTTAAAGATGGGCTCGCAGATGGTTGTGAGCTGGGTGATGAATCGACTGATGTAATGCAATCTTCCTAGTAGACTCATTACTTCTGTTTTGTTTCTGGGCGGCGGCAACTCCTATATAGCTTTGATTTTTGATGGTTCTAGCTCGATCCCTCGGCGGCTGACTATGAATCCTAACAACTTTCTCAAGGTGACCCCAAATGCACATTTTTCCAGGTTGAGTTTGAGGTCATACCCACGGAGCCTCTGGAAGAATTTACTCAGGTCTTTGACATGATCAGATTGCTTCCTGGACTTGATTATTACATCATCCACATATACCTCAATTTCCTTATGTATCATATCATGGAAAATGGTTGTCATAGCCCTCATGTATGTGGCCCCGAAGTTTTCAAACCAAAAGGCATGACTCTATAACAGTACGTCCACACGGCGTGATGAATGCCGTTTTCTCCGCATCTTCTTCGTCCATTACAATCTGGTGGCACCAGGCATAAAAATCCATGACTGACCCGATCTCACGCTTCACACAGTTGTCAATCAATATGTGGATGTTCGGCAAGGGAAAGTTGTCTTTTGGACTTGCTTTGTTGAGGTCACGGTAATCAACACTCACCCTGGTTTTGCCGTCCTTTTTCATAACAGGCACAACATTAGCTAACCAAGTGGGTATCATGTGACACGAATGACTTTTGCCTCAATCTGCTTGTCTTCTTCTTTGATTTTCACACTCACATTAGTTTTGAACTTCCTCAACTTTTGCTTAACGGGCAGGCAAGCTGGGTCAGTAGGTAACTTGTGGACTACCAAATCAGTGCTCTATCTGGGAATGTCGTCGTAGGACCATGCAAAGACATCTTTGTACTCCAGCAGTACTTCAATTATTTCTTCACTAAGTTGTGGCTCCAGATGGACACTTATTTTTGTTTCTCTGATATTATCCGGATTTCCTAGATTGATTGCCTCTGTATCGTTCAAGTTTGGTTTAGTTTCTCTTTTAATTGGGTCATCTCTTTACTATTCTCATCCCATGCCCCTTCCTCATCATACCCTAGTTCATCCTCATGTTGCATTTCCTGTATTATTTTTCCTGGACTAGACATATTTTGAAGATTGGGCCGAGGAGTCCTTATGCATGTCAAATCACTGGAACCAACATAAAAATAACTGTACAAAAGAGAAAGAAAGAAAAGTAAAGCGAAATGGAAACCATCAGCACTGCTGAAAGGGAAATTGCATTTCATTAGAATCAAAGATAACAGAGTTTGCACATCCAAACGGACGGAAATAACAGTTGAATTGACAACTTTGACACTAATACAAACTAGACTGAAAGGAAAATCAAAGTCGACTACCACGAATCCCTTCGAGTGGGAAGAGGAGTAGCTTCCCAGTTATTGATTTTTGCGCATGCTCCCACAAACTGCACGTCTGCCTCACTCGATCCTTCTCCCTCCTTGACCATATTCACCTCATTGAAAAGCCTTTCTAACCCCTTATCAAGATCTCCATTTGCGTCGATCAGCAGGCTAGAAATATTTGGTCTGGGGCCATTTCTAACACTAGATTTGACAAATGATTTGGGCAACCTTGGGATAGGTTTCGGGAGAATCCATGCTTTCCGTCTCAGCTTCATGGCTCGCCTTATGTCTGCGGCTATGGGCTTAAATCCCAGGCCAAAAGTGTCCAGGTTTTTGGGAAGGGACACAGCTTGCACGATGCCTTAAGGAGAAACCCCCAACCCCTTGCCGAGCCTGAAACCATTTCTCAACATTTCTGATGCCACCATGACGGATGCAGTTGCTATCTTTAGGGTTATGCCGACTTCACCATCTGGGATTTTCTGTACTGACACCGTATCAAACACTTGATAGACTCATGGCCCTTTGCTGTCCTCAGATTCAATAAAAGGTACGATTGCGTCACCTGAAGTACATTGATTGTCTTCACCATGCACCACAATCCCTTGCCTGTCCTATTCAAATTTGACCATCTGATGTAGTGTAGATGGGACTGCCTTGGCTATATGAATCGAGGGCCTGCCTAACAACAGATTATAAGAGACTGTTACATCCACCACATGTAATTCCATAATGAACTCGAAGGGCCCTATAGTTACTTCCAGCAGTATATCCCCTACGGTGTCTTTGCCTCCGCCATCGAAGCCTCGAACACAGATGTTATTCTTGCGGACCCTTTAATTTTCCACCGTCAACTTGGTCAATTTGGATAGTGGAAAAATGTTTGCATTGGACCCGTTGTCGACCAAAACTCGGGTGACCACAACATCTTCAAATTTCACAGTCAGATAAAGAGCCCGGTTATGCTCAGTACCGTCTATAGGCAATTCATCGTCAGAGAATGTGACCCGATTTACCTCGAATATCTTGTTTGTAATCTTTTCCAAATGGTTCACTGTTATCTTGTTTGGGGCATGGGACTCATTCAAAATCTTCATCAACGCCCGGCAGCGCTCATCTGAGTGGATTAGTAAGGACAACAAAGAAATCTGTGCTAGTGTTTTCCTCAACTGTTCTATGATGGAGTAGTCATGCATTTTCATTTTCATAAAAAATTCTTCTGCCTCTTCTTCCAACACAGCCTTCTTCACTGGTTCTGGACTATCTCTAGCAACCCTTCCTTTCCTCAATTCTTCTGGGGCAAAGTATCTTCCTGATCGGGTTAAACCTCGTTCCTCGCACACTTCCCCTCTCACTTATTTCCCCTTGTAAATCACTACTGCCTATTCATATCTCCAAGGAACGACTTTGCTGTTGATGATGGGTGGCTGGATTACTAGTTTCACGATAACTGGCTTGATGCGGACACCTTCCAGAGATACGATAGGTTCTCTAGCTGCTCCATGTACTGTTACTTTTGCATGTTCCCACTTTGGCGTAACTACGCATGCTGAGCTCCCTTGAACTGTGACGGGCTTGCTTCCCTCTTTTTCCCCGGTTAATCGCTTCTCACTGCTCTTGACCTTAGTTGGATTACATTAATTGGCTTTGATCATCATTACTGTCTGTAGTGGTCTTCTGGACCCTCCATTTCTCTCCACAATTTCAATCATATTGGTTTCCTGATGGGCCGGCAGCGGGTTTTGGTTAATATTGGGTGTCTCCGGAGTCTGCACCTCAATCCTCTGGGAGTCAATAGGTTCTTGGATAGTGTTCTTTAAATGCCAACATTTTTCGGTGTCATTCCCAGGTGCACTGTTTCGCAGCTGACTGAATATTCTAAATTCTTTAGGGGAGGATTTGGCAGTTTTGCCTCAATTGGTCTTAACATATCCAGTTGTTGTAGCCTGTGGAATAGGCTAGTGTAAGATTCTCCCAGCGGAGTGAAAGTCTTCTTTTTCTGTACACGCTCATTTCTCAGGGGGTGGTTCATGCCATTGTGTGTGAGCAAGAGGTTAGGTATATACTTGCGCATGATGGACTGAGAAGCGAGGTTTTGGTTGTGGATATTATTACTGTGGCAGGCAATATAGAGTGTGTGGGTATGCCTGGTGGTGAGGGCGGGGCTAGGCGTAATGAGATGGTGCCCGAGGCCCGAACCAAGTTCCTGACTTCACTGTCCCTACTTCCTCCTTCTTCTTTTTCCCGAAAGCTCCCCAGCTCCACCCTGGATGGCTTGAGTAGTTGCCTTAATTGCAGAGTAATTCATGATTTTATTGGATTTGAGGCCTTCCTCAACCATACTTCCCATCTTGACAACATCATTGAAAGACTTCCCTAACGCTGATACCAAATGCCCAAAGTAGGTAGTTAGGTTCCAGAACTTGTAGAAAATAGTCAACCATCTCACTCTACTTCATGGGAGGATCAACTCTGACTACTTGTTCCCTCAATCGGAAACCGTACTCCCTGAAACTCTCGTTGTGTTTCTTCTTCAGATTTGTCAGAGATAGACGATCCGGGTCAATCTCGAGATTATATTGAAAGTGGCATGCAAATGCTTGCGCTAAGTCATCCCAGGTATACCACTGATTGGGATCCTGACGACTATACAACTCCAAATCCGATCCACTCAAACTCTGGGTAAAGTACACCATTAGCAATTCATCATTTCCCCCTGCTCCCCTCATTTTGCTGCAAAACCCTCTCAAATGCTCGACTGGATTGTCATGACCATTATATAAGTCAAATTTAGGCATTTTGAAACCTGGAGGCAACTGCACATCCGGGAATAAACAAAGATCCTTGAATGCCACGCTCACCTGGCCACCTAATCCCCGCATGTCTCTGAAGGATTGTCCCAGACTCCGGACCTTTCTAAGAATTTCTTCCTGTTCGTAATTTTTGATCGACTTTTCAGCTCCCATGGGGATTTCAGGACGGGGAGCATAGGAGTGGGGATCCTGGGTTTTTTAGGCAGGTTCTGGTGGATAGTATTGAGGGTCATAAGCTTGAAGTAGTGGTTCACTCGATGACCTATGCAGTGTAGGAGGCGAAGGTGCCACATAGATAGGAACAATTGGCGGTGGAGTGAGGAGTAACTTGGGTAGTGGGGCTGGTGGTTGAGAGGTAGCGCTCTGATGCTGTGAGTATATATGAAAACTTGGAGGCGGATCTGTGACAAACTGGTCAGGTGCTTAGGCCAGTGGTGGGATGAAGGTTGGGTTGGCAGGATAGGTTAGGGGAGGCTGTCGTCTTGCCCATGCCTAGTACATCTCGGCCATTTGGTGTTTAAGCTTATACATTTCCTCCTTCATAGCATTAACGTCCAATTCCTCTACCTCGTTCGAGGGGTCAATAATGCTGACATCAGCTTCTTGGTTGGCCATGACTTGTTTATTTTTCGACCGCGTGTTGTCGGAGTGAGTTGCAAAAATGTCGCAAGTACCATCCACCTGTCTAGTCTGGAACTGGAATCACAACATCAAAACCTCGTTAGTGATTAGGTTTCAACACGTAAGCAGCCACATATGGGGTAGCATGCACATAAACGACAGTTGGTCCCTACATGCGTTAATTGCTTGCGTCATCACGGCTTTTATATGTGAAGCTTTTTAGCCTTACTCTATCCCTATCCCACATTTATTCAGTCTCTTATTGAAATATGATCAAATCCTATGTATATTACCTACGTATCATTTCCCTCCATGAATCAGACTGAGCGTAGTTATTGCAAATAAAATTGAAGCATAAACTATTTTTGAAAGTTTCCATTTTTATAACAACGGACCTACTTTACAAGGATTCGAAAGGTGGCAGATTAAACAAGAAACTAACATGCTTTGACAAAACGAACTACAGAATTGAAAAACAACTAACTATATATAAAGAAAATATAGACTCCCGACAGACTTTAAAACGTATTTTGACAAAAGGCAGTGCAATATTTATGAATACATTAATGCTTCAAGCATTTCTGGGCCTCGCGAGGCATCATCCGACCTTGCCGCTGGCTTACGTGCTAAACTCCCTTGGAGGAGGTGGAGGTCTTCCATCTTTCCAGACAAAGGTCATGGCGGTGGCAAAGAACATGGATCTTGTCATATCCTCGTAATGGTTGCACTTTATGGTGATGTAGTTTGCAATCTCCCGTACTCTTTCCCTAATAACGCCTTTTTCTTGCAGCAAACTCCCAATTTGTTCAGCTCTTGGAATTCCCTCAAATCCATCTCCAACCTTGCTATCACGGCATAACAATGTTCTCTCTCAGCTTTGAAATCCTTGGCTTGCTTGGCCACTTTGTTCTCAGCTATGATGACCTTTCGTTCTAACCCAACAACCTCATCATCATGCTTGTCCTTTCATTTCTCAATGATGCGACTTCGTTCCTCCGTACTTTTAGCCAATTGTTTTCGAACCCTGGATAGTTCACCTTCTACTTTATTCAAGTCAAACCCATATTTGGGCACTTTTCGCCTTAAATTGTCTATGAGCTTTACATCTCTCGCGCTCCTGGAGGGATTTTCCGCGACTTTTTTCATCTTCTTGATTTGGGCTCGCAACACTTCGTTCTCTTTGGTTAATCTTCTCTTTTCCCCCTCATCTGCGGAGAATTGCAAACCGTTTTCAAATTGAAGCTCTTTAACCTATTTTTCTAATTTTCCTATGGTCGCCCTGTACTCATTTTCCTTGGCTAACCAGTCCCATTGTTTCTGTGGCATTTCAATGAACTCCTGGAGGTGAGGCCTTTTGGGTGGTCTCTCAAACTCAATTTCTCTCCTGTACCAGGATAGGTATCCCAGCGACACTTCGCCTCTGGCTCGATCTTGTATGCAAGTGTTGGCAGTTAGGTATTGGCATTCATTCCAAATCTTGCAGATCATTGCTTCGGGGAATTAACCGTTGGGCCCGATCTCGACTACTCGGATACTGAGATCTTCATCTTTTGTCACTATTTGGCATCTTCCAAGTTGTCTCAAGACCTGATCCAGGGCATATGACTGGATACTCCTGAGACCCATCAAGAGGAAATGAGGTTCTTCTGCTGGCATGTACATGATCTCATCCACAGACAACCATCCTAGTGTCCATTTTATTTGACTGGCAATGAGGGAATCGAGGTAAGAAGTCCATTTTGCTTCACCTTCGGGTAAGCTGATCTTTTCAATTCTCGTGTGAAACTCCTTTATGCAAGTTTTCTCGGTGGACCCATAACTCATGAATTGAGGACGGTGGCATAGATGCTCCGTCATCCACATAGGTTCGGTTTGGACTGTGCTCATCTTGCACATTTATTAAGGTGAATTAGCGACTTGTAATTTTATTCTGTTTGACTTCGTAATCAGAATGAATTTTCTTTTGAAATATATTTTCCAAAACCATAAACCTAGTATTGCGAATACGGCCTTTTAGCACTTCCGGAGGAAGCCTTCAAGGCTATGTCCGCAAGCTTGCCAAAAACACAATAAAGACCCAAAGGTGGCTGTTTTTGCAAAATCAACCTTCTGGTGTCCCCATTGGGAACATTTGGCTATTTTTTACAATAACAGCGTCACCCAATTTTTTCAAGGCGACAAATGAAAATTTGAAAATTATTTTGGTCATTTTTGCACAAGGGCGGTTGGACTAATGGAGCTTGCCTACGTATCCCACACTCGGTGAATCAAACCGGCGTAGTTCGGTCAAAACAATTTGTCAAAGCCAAAAACTTTGTTGAAAAGCCTCATTTTCATTTGTTTTTCCTTTTTCCCCTTTTTTTAAAAAATCCGGCGGCATTTCGGCGCTACTTGAGCATTGGTTTTACAAGACAAATGATTAATCTCAGTCAACCCTAGTACCACTCATTTTCTAAATTTTTTTCACAAGCCGGTCAACATGCAAATCCAAAACAACTAAGCACTAGTAGCACGTAATATGCATCAGGATGGTCTTTGCATTTCGGGTTACCTGTCCTAGACAGACCCAACCCCTGTGTTGAGTCCCCTAAGTCAAATGCATGATGTAGATAAACGTTCCTACTAGGGATCTGGCATGAGGTTAAGTTATACTAAGTTCAGCACCTGGGTATTTGTTCTAGACTGTGTACCCGAGCGGATAACTCGAGTCGAGGAAGGGGCTACGAACCGGGGACCTGCAAGATCGTCCGACTTTGTAACTTGTCCGAGCCTTTTTCTTATTTTTAGGTATGACACTAACAGAATAGGGATTCTCGACTAGCGAGAACATCCTTGAAGATAAAGAGAGAAGCGTTTCGTAACAGTTTATATGTACAGTCCACATAATATTAAAGCGGTAAAACAACTTTTAGCACATTGGGTACAATTATTCAAAAAATCAAATTATTAGGCCAGATACAACAATTATTTTAAAGCTCGAACTGTTGAATCCTGAACTAGAGATCGGGGTTCGGTCTCCCCAGCAGAGTCGGCAGAGCTGTCACACCTCCTTTTTGGCTACTACAACCCGGCAGAGGGCGTAGATAAGGGAGTTTTTCCAATTAAAGGACAATCGAAACGGGATTCAATTATTTAAGAGAATTTCAGAGTCGCCACTTAGGATATTTTTGGTCTCCCAAGTCATCGGTTAGAATCCCAAATCGAGGAAAGAATGACTCTGTTTAACAGTCCGAGAACTACAAATCCGCGTCAGGAATTCTTTTAACCCCGGAGAAGGTGTTAGGCATTCCCGAGTTACAAGGTTCTAGCATGGTCGCTCTACTGTTATATTTGGCTTATATTATCTGATTTTAAAAAATTATGAACATATGTGTCAATTTTAACTTTAACCGTTTTAATTTACTTGAACAGAGTTGCAATGTCGTTAAAACATGCCTCAAACCACGTCACGTAAATGCACCTGTGGATTTTGACACATTTCATCTCCGTTGAGATTTGGATTTGGGTCACATAAATGTGCACCTGAATTTAGGAAAGGTAAATTATTAAAGATTCATCCTAAGGCGACTAACGCGTGGTTATCTTTGCGAGAATCCGAAAATATTCGCTAGACGGCTCGTCTCAAATTCTAAGTATTTTAGACGCAACATTTTACAAGAGATAATGTAAAGGACTGTCTGTTACTAACAGTGATTCTAAAAAAGTTAACTGCGAGGGTTTAGTGTCGATGCCACATCTGAGTGGACTTAATTCATGTATCAGTTGGGCCTCAAGAGACGCCTAGCTCGGCAGTCCAATCCTTGGGTCCAAGAGCGACCCTTTCATTTGAGCCTTCAATTGAAGTGGGCTATTATTTGTCACCATATTTTGGACCTTATCGTGGACCCGAGCAAAGACGCCGGGAACATATGTGTAAAACAACTGAAGTATGGTTTGCCATTATTCCAGCCGGCCCAAGCAGGCTCAGTATTGCACAAATAGCTGTTACTGACAGCTTGTATTACAAAATGGATGTAAACAAAATTATCTATCCAACTCAGATTCATTTAACACAAATCATCTATCATTCTCAAATTTATTTAATACGAATCATCTATCAAATTCACATTTAACCAACACGTAGGAAACCTGGAACTAAATTACACCACTAGAATAATCATATAACTAATTTAACAGTCCAAACAATTCCATAATCTTTTACAATGAATATTAAAACGAATTAGAACTATTTAAAGAAAAATTAAACGACAGATTTTGGAAAATAGTGGAGTGCAACAGCTTCATTTCATCTCATAATGACTTGTACATGGATGAGCTAAGTAACGTACATGGAAATCATAATGCAATAGGAAAAAATGGAGGTCAGCAGATTCAACCACAGCAATCAACAATAGAGTAAGCTTATAACCTAGATGTATGCCCCAAAGACCAATAGAAACCCTAGCAACTTCAGATCTTCAACTTTCAAACCCCAGGAAAGCAATGCAACAGTAAAACAATGAGATTCCAAACAAGCTAGGACTACAGCAACTTCATAACCAAATTTCTAATAGCCAAACTCAATTGTTTCTATACTAACAGAGGCAAAAATGGTCTCAAAACATGATGTGACCAAAGACTACCAAAATGAGCACTGGCATAGGAAAACCGCTAACGTTTCAGGGATTTTTAGCTTCAGAATCTGAGAGGGTTATAGAGATTTTTTCCAGATTTTTCCAACCCCTCTTTTGAGTGATTTTAACCCCTTTATATAACCAAGGAATAGGGCATCATTTTTATTTGTTTTACCCTTAAGTCCCTCTTAAATTTTCAGATATTACTAATTGGAACCCTCATTTCATGACTTGTTCCCCAAGTTACTGCAGCAATATTTCCGATTTTGTCTTAAAGACCCATTCTAGAAGGGTCTAAATATTTCTACCATTTTCTATCCTTTAGATGCTACTTATATTACCCTTGTTTGTTCCCAATATTACCACAAACAATCTGAAAAGTTCATATTGCCCTTAATAGTCTTAAAATCATTAGAAATGACTGTACAAATCCTGTGCTACCTCTCAATTATCTATTTGTTGTCAAAATTAACTTCTAAGACTAATTTCCTAATCCTAATAGCTATAACCAATTAAAATAACACTACTCATAGAAAAAAAATCCAAATTCAGCAATCAAATTAGAAACTCAAACCCAATACATGTTATTCAAAACTTGGCAATTGGTTTTTCAAAACATGTGAGTCATTAATTGACATTGTGAACTTAAAATGATCACGATATCATTAACACTAATGAACGATTATCATAACAGTCAAGACCCTTTTCTACTTGCATTCAATTTCATAGGTCGAGCATGGTATTTCTAGAATCAAAGGAACTATAGAGTTTAAACAAAATCTATCACTCAATTCCATAAACAAAGTTAACAATCATTCAACAATTAAACCAGAGATGACAAGTTTGGGATTTGTTAAGACCAATTAATTTTACATTGACATGGAATAAGCTTAAGCTGATTACTAACACAAGCAGAAAAACAAAATAATAGAAGACGAAAGAGGGAAAATGGACTCACTGATTCCATGAATTAGGCCAACAATTTAAACAAGACAACTGGATTGCTTAACGAATTTCAACATTCTGATTATGCAAGCAAAAATACATGAATTCAGTATTTTTCATAGGAATTGACTTTAAGAACAACAAACAAGGTAAAACTAACTACTAAGCACAATCATAATGAAACTAACATATAATCAGCCTAACAATTTTGAGATTTTGCTAAAACCAATTAAAATTTGAACTAACAGCCCTAATTTGCTCAAAACAAAAAATCATATGTATAAGGAAAACAAAATTAAAACTAAAAAGAGGAAGGTGGACTTATCAGACACTATCAGAGTCAATTCAAACCTTCGAGTGATTTCCAATCTTGAACTCAAACTTCAACTGGTTGGTGCCAATATTGGAGGAGTTCTGGGACTATTTGGGTGGGTTTAGGTGAGCTTTTTGGTGGATGAGGGTTAGAGGAGGGTGGGTGTGGTGTTTGAAGGGCGTTGGACGGCAGCCACTGCCGTGCATGGCGAGCTGCCATATTCAGGCAGAGAGGTTGTCTACCATCGTCCGCCGTCGTAGACGGCAGAGCTGCCATGTTTAAAACAGAGATTGGAGAAGTTCGGTGATGATTCGAAGGACGATCTCTACTGGATTGGGAAGAGGAGAGTGAGGGGGTTCTAGGTTGTAAATTTGGAAGGCATTGGCGTTGCGGCGGCGGCGGCGAATGGCGGTGCTAGGGTGGTTCAATGGTAGCGTTACACTACTAGTTAGACTGTACGAGGTTGACATGTTTTGTCTCTAATGCTATTACACAGCCTCTGGACATTTTTATGTAAAATGCCAGGCTCCACGTGAGCAGTTAGATTAAGGCCACGGACGGCCAAGATTGAAGATCACTAGACGACGTCGTTTTAGTATACCATGGGGATGGATCGGGTTAGCTGAACGATTGGACCTGGTTTGGGTGATTTTTTGGGCTTATTTTAATTAAAAATTGGCCCAAATTGGTCTCTTAATCAAGACTAATTTTCAAATCTCATCCTTTTCTTATTTATTTCTGATTTTTAATTATTTTCCAAATTAAACTAAAACCTAAATTAATTCCTAAACTCAATTATCTTACTAAGTTATCCTAATTACTAATCACATGATTTATAAAAATTAAATAATCCTCAAACTCAAAGTTTAAAGAGAAGAATGCCAAATGAACTAATTTTTGTGGTCTTCTTTAATTTTAATAGAGCACCTAATTGATCAAAAATATGAAAATAAATCCTGCAAATGCACGGTATTTTTTTGTATTGTTTATGAATTAATACGCACTCAACATGCAAGCAAACACACAATTATGAAATTAAATTCTAAGAACCACACAGATAAAGAAAAACCCTAATCTTACGAGTTTATATGAGTGATTTAAGTTAGGAAAAAATCACATGCTCACAGTACTCTGGAGGAGACTCTGCTGGATGCGGGTCGTCTCGAGGAGTGCAGCTCACCTAAGTCTCTGCAACGATCATGCCGCTGCACCTAATTAGGCCACTAGACATACATGAGCCAGTGCAATAAAAATGCACATCAAGTGTAGAATGAGTATGAAAATAACGTGTACCCTGTAAGTATCCCGTCCAATCTTGAAGAAGTAGAGACGAGAGGTCGACTTCGACACTTGCTAGTAGTCCAATAATAATATACCAATAATATAATAAAATCAAGGATTTTATAAAAAATGGTTGTAACTCAATAGCTTAAGCAAGTAAACAGTTCTTTTATTAAGAGGAAAATTTTCAATTCATTTTCATTATTTATACATCTATTTGAAGCCAGGGAGGCTACGTCATCATTTACAACTTGCAAGTCAAGCAAATACAAGCATGCGCAAATCATGCCGATGTCGTCGGGCCTGATCCAAAAATATTTAAACGGTGCACTTCCAGAGGGTCGAATGGCGCAAATCACAGATACATATATTTAATCTACTGAGGTGTTTGGCCCGTTCCACAATAGATAAATTCAAACAATCAATTCAAGAATTCATCAAAGAGCAATTATTCTAGAAATGGCAAGCCTCTCTTTTAAAAGTCAAGAAATGATGTCTAGCCTTGTAGAAATTTATTTATTCATTTATATGCTTTAAGCATTTTTAAGTTGACAACATGGTTATAATATTACAAGTAAATCATGCTTTTGGGCCACAGACTATCCAGACTTAAGCATAATAGTAGTTACCCACGACTCTCATTACCTCATCCATACGTAGCCCCCACAAATAGGAGCACATATTCCATTTATTTACATACGATGACTCAAACCGATGCCTCAACGCTCCAAAACTAGCCAAATAATGTGCAAACCAATGAAAATACACCCTAATACTCATAATAATTCAATATATATAAAATTCCAACTCCACTCGAAAATTTGACAAAATCTCCCTCAGGCCCATGAGCCCGGATTCCAAAATTTTTCGAAGATAAAATTTACCCACAACCTCACGATCTCAAATATATAATTGGCTTTCAATTTCATGTTCGAAATCGTGGTTAAAATCCAAGAATACAAATTTCTAGGCTTTCTTCAAAATCCCAAAATTTCTACTAATTTACATGATTTTCCATATTAAAATCTAGATATAATCCAAGTAATTAACTTGTAATAGGTGGGAATCACTTATCTTGATATGGGTGATGACAATGGAGCTCCAAATCCGCTATTAGGTCGGCTCCCATGGAGGAAATGAGGTGAAATGAGCCAAACCCATTTCTTTGCACTTATACACTGCCTAGACGACTCTTCTTCGCGTTCCCGAGACCCCTATCGCGTTTGCGAGGAAGAAAATTCTCAAAAATCATTTTCCAAACTCTTCTCAGACAGCCGTTATTATATGGCCATAATATTTTGTAGAAAACTTCAAATGACAAATAGTTTAATGTTTTGAAAATAAGAAACCACGATCTAAAACTTTCATGTTTTGATTATCTCCCAATTTCTTATATATTGTGAGATATAATCTACCTAAGTCAGCCCTATGCAACACAAATTTCTTCTTCATCAAACCGCACATCCTGTAGTGTACCAGCCATAACTTTTGGTATACAAATCCAAATACTAAATAGTTTACTTTTATGAAAACTAGACACAAAAATTTACAAATTTTGTATTTGAATCACTACCAAATTCATTATAGATTACGAGATATGAGCCTTTGATTTCAGACATGTGCAACAGGAGATTTCCTTCTTCACAAATGCGAAGAACAAAGTCCCTGAAGCCAAATCCTTCTTTGTGAACGTGAGAGGATCCTCGCGAACGCAAAGTATAACACCTGACAGCAACATTAGATATTGTATGAGGCCCCGTCCAATCACACAAATCAGTATTATATAATAACACGGACCTTCTTCAGGCCTCAAATCACATCAAACAACATCGAAATCATGAAACGCACCCCAATTCAAGCTTAATAAACTTTAGAACTTCAAACTTCTACATTCAATGTTGAAACCTATATAATCAAGTTCGATTGATCTCAAATTTTGCACACAAGTGGCATTATAACCTACTCCAACTTTTGGAACTGGATTCCGACCCGATATCAAAAAGTCCACTTTCGGTCAAACTCCTCACAACCTTCAAATTTCTATCTTTAGCCAATTGATTCCAAAATGACCCACGGACATTCGAATTCACTTCTGATAGCGCTCTCAACACCATAATCTCCATACAGAGCTATTTGGAATCCCAAAACAGACATTGCTAACACTGAAATGCATTTCAACCCAAACTCGTGAAATTCTTCAAAAATGCTAACTTCCAAAATAGGTGTCGAATCGTTCCCGGATCTTAAAAAACTCGATCTGGACATACGAACAAGTCCGAAAAAATCACACGAACCTCCTGGAACCTTCAAATCTCGATTCTGAGGTTGTTTACTCAGAAATCCAATCTTAGTCAATTCTTTCAACTTAAAGCTTTTGAAATGAGAAATCTTTCCAAATCAACTCTAAACTTCCCGAAATACAATTTCGACCATGCGTACATACATGAAGTCAAGGTGCTCATGGCCTCAGACTATTGAACGATACGATAGAGATTAAAGCGATCGATCGGGTCGTTACAGGAAAACTTAGTTTTAATGAAAGTTACTCAAAACACTCGGGAAGTCAAGGCAGGGAAGCTAGGTCCAACATGAGAAGTCCCCTACCAGGTTTCAACTTACATCGGGAAAAGATCATGCTAGTCAGATAATCAAGATGGAAAAAAATTTCCAAGCAAGTGGAACATTGCAACCCTCAAGAGATACTAATTTTGATGAACAATACCTGTACTGAAAGTATGTGCTGCACTCTTTTTCCCTTCGTCCAGTTTTTATCCCAATTGGGTTTTTCTAGAAAGGTTTTTAACAAGGGAGCAAGGGAAATCATACTACAAAGGAAATATAAACAAAATCTATAAGACCTTCTAATGACAAGGCACACAAGCAAGGAACCACTCCGAAGCGGTAAGATAGTCTTTTGCTCGATAACAAAGTTCTTATCGGGAAGTTAGGTTTGCTATAAATATTACCCGATCGTTCAAAAGTGCAAGCCACTGTGGGATAGTTAGATAATCTTTGGCTCGATATCATAAATTCCTATGGATAATTGAAGTTTATTACTGAACTAAAGATTATCTAGCAATTCACTAGTGGAATCCTTGAAGGTGTAAACTTCCAGTGTTCAAACATGCATTCTTCGTATTCGAACGCTGAGGGGATGATATGAGGATACATCAATAATGACTGCTGCTTCTATTGGAATATGAAACATATCATCAGGACCGGGGACTTGTCGTCCAGCCCCATAGAAACAAGTTATACAAGTTAGCCACAAGAAATGGCAATTTGTTTTTAGCACAACAATGCTTATGTACTTTTGAAAATGGATGGAATAAAGTAAAATCCTTTTTATTTTTATCTTGTTTCTGGCCGGGAGACCTCTTTTAGCAATTGAATCCAGCTGGCAGGCTTTAGAGATTTTGACAGCAAAGTCAACGACACCCGCTTTAGCCTCTCCAAGGTGTTTCTCCTATACATAACATATGTTTTTGCAACAATGAGGGAAGTCAATCGGTGCTTGACTTCTTCTTTATGTTGGTTAACCTTGGCGGAAAGATTCCCTCCCGCGGATCTAGCAGACCGGAGGTTGACACCGAGATCACAAATAGTAGAGTTGGAATGTCTATAATGCTCAATGGTCTTATTATACTTATCCTCCAATTGCACATACTTCACCCCGCCGACAGGAAGCTCTTCAGTCGTTGAGTTCAAGGCCGCCTCAAAATTATTTTATCTTTCAACTCCGACATCCTCGCGATTGGTTGTAGTAAGAACGAGACTATGGACTTCAGTAATTTGGCCCTAGCCCCTCCAAATTGAAACCTCAACGGGGTAATCTCTTGGCTAAGAATCTCTACTTATGTCTTTCTTTGCTGCAACAGAGCCTCCAACATAACAACCTCAACAACTTTAGTTTCCAGTTCCAAGACGCGAGCAGTCGCTTAGCCAAAAGTTGATGCTCAGAGGTAAGTTCCTCATTATCTTGAATCAACCTTTTGAGGCCATCAGAAGCAAGAAAATTGGCTTGCGAAATGAAAAGTGCAAACTCTAAATACTACAATATTAAAGATAGAAGAGACAACGAAGGAAACAAAAAACATACTGCTACATCAATGTGCATAGAATTGTTCAACAAACACTATCCCTAGAGAGCTTGTATCTTTTCCTTATTTCTTTAAGCCAAAGGCTTCATATAGTTATCAAGTTCCATCGGCCGAGATATCAAGTTGAACCGGTAGAGACCGAGAGTGTCTTGCTCCTCCTCCTTTGAGGATCTTCTGAGGGGTGGTATAATTTTTCCCCAAGCTCCCATGAACTAGGGATGGGGGAGAGGGGCATCCTCTTCTCGGAAAGTTACGGGCGGTGGAGATGATATATAAGTTGCTAGTGGTAAAGTAAGAGTTAGTGAAAAAGGAGATGAAGCTGATGGAATAGAAGTATGAGAAGTGGCTGCAGCAAGCATAGTGCTTCTTGTTGGTTTCTCGTCAATCAAAGACAATGGGGACCCGGTACTCAGCCTTACAGTACCGGGCACAACGATTAGATTTGAAAGAGGGATTTGACATTTTCTACCATCTCAAACTCCCCTAGAGAGTTGAGGCATCATCATCGGTTGGTGTAACTAACTCAATAGATTGATTAGTCTGTTGAGCTGAGGAAAGTCGTCGTCTTCTATAAAGAGAAGCCCACTCCTCGTTGGCTTCCCAAGCATTGCCAATTGGTGTCTATGGTCGTCCTGGGCAGGCGATATCGTCACCAAAACTTCTGGAGACAGCTCGGGAGTGGCATTTTTGCTCTTTTTTTTCCCCATCCGCGGGGGAAGGTCTTCTCTTCGATTCTTCTCTTTGGTTGTTAGTTCTCCGGCTGGAGACTCCAAGAAGAAGCACTTGCACCTAAAGCAAGCCCGGAGATACCTATCTATGTAAAAGCCTCTTGCAGCAGCCTCACCGCATTACCAAGGTTATCCAAAACGTCCTCCTCGGGAACAATTGATAACTAGGAATTTTGATACCTTTTATACTCCTTCTTGCTTATGTTTTGATTAGTAATTTGTATAAAATAGTCCCAAAAGTATCTTAAGTTGTGCTTGATTGCAGGTTTGATCAACAATAAAGTGACAAGATGTCAAAGATAAGCTCAAAAGGAGTGAAACTTGCACAAGTACCACGACATGACAAAGCTTAGGCAAAATAAGGCTAGTGTGACCGCACTACATTCTGTGCGGTCCGCACTGTGAGATTCAGAGAGCATGAAATTCAGGCACAAAGGTAGTGCAACTACACTACCATTTGTTTGGTCTGCACTGAGATCAATGCGGCCGCAGTGCATTCTCTACGGTCTGCAGAGCCAAGATTTAGAAAAGTGCTAAGTTGGGGTTTTCAGGCCAGTGCGGTCCGCGGTCCATTTTATGTGGACCGCACTAGAAGCCTTCGCGGCCGCATTCCATTTTGTGCAGTCCGCGGTGCCCAAGGTCAGAGAGAAATTTTATCAAGTCCAAAGCCCTTGTGCGGCTGCAATCCATTTTTGTGCAGTCCGCACTAACCCCACGGGGGTATTTCTATCCAGAATTGTCATCATAGTATAAATAGCCTCTTTTTTATTTTTAGGTCGAGAAGATACATTCAGCTAAGAATTGTGCTCGTGGGTTCGATATTTTCAGCCATTTTGGGCAATTTTATCTACATTTCAACATTGAATCTTGTTATTTATCTTAGTGATTAATTAATATGAGTTGTTATTCATCTATTTCTCTGTTTTCTTCTTCAATTATGAGTAGCTATACCCATAAGCTAGGGTTCTGGTTCAACCCTAGTATGGCTAACTAATGGGTCTTGTATTTTAGGGCTAAATTGACTATGGGTGTTTGATATTTGGATTAATTTCATGTTTAATTGTTGAATTAGTGGTGCAAACAATAGTTGTGTTTAGTTGATTTTGGCTCTTCTTGAGAAAGAGAGCCTAAGTCTCTAAAATTAGTCCAATAAGGATTTGGGGAGTACTTAAGAGATTGATAGCCCCAATTAAAGGGTTAAACCCCGAGAGAGTAATACCCGATTTGAACCCAAGTTGCTTGTGCAAATTTGCATACCCAATTGGTCTTGAGAAACTCAATTTGGGAAAAAATCACTCGAACCACCGAGAGGTGTAGATTGGGTAAATTCATGCAACGGTTATATCATACTCCCCAAATATGTCAAACGTGCCTTAGACTCAAGTACCCGTTAATTGACCACCTAGACGAAAGTCACTACCCTAGTACCTTTTAGACCATTTGAAAAAACCATAGCATTATAACTCTTAGCTTAATCTAGTTGATAAAATTATTAGTTAATAAAAAGCACAAAAATGTTTAGAATTGCAATCAAGAACAACTACACGACTCTAAATTTGGTAGATACTCGACTCCAAATTCTATCTCTCTGTGGATATCGATCCCGACCCTAAATCGAGTAAATGCTGCTTCGACATTCTCTCGCTACTTAATTAGTAGTGTGGAGTAGGACGTGATCACTTTTTGGCGCCATTGTCAGGAAGCTAACAATTCTGGCTATCTATCGAAGTAGTTTTGTGTTTTGTTCTTCTTTCTTTCTTTGTTACTAATTTGTGTGTGTCAATAATTCATGTGCAAAATGGAATTAAATGCCAATGACCCTCTTGGAAACGTGATTGTGGGGGAGGAGATTAATGACAATGTAGAGGATGAGGTGCCTCTTGTACCTCAAGGACAATGAAGGGGCCACCAGGCCAATTGTAATGGCAATGTTCCAGACCCTCCTCCGCCACCTCCAAGAGCGGTTCCTAAAGTGCTTCCAAACCAAGGCTATGCAAGTGATGTTGTCCCACCCCGAATCTATGCGGGCAATTTCTAAATCACTAATGTGATGCTGACATTGTTGAAGCAGCGTGTGTACTTCATGGGCGCTGCCACTCAAAATGCTTACAAACATATCAAGGGGTTCGTGGATACCTGTTGGGGGAGTAAGCAACCAACGTGTTCGAAGATGCACTCCTGTTGAGACTCTTCCCATTTTCACTTAGAAGGAAGGCTTTAGATTAGCTTCAACGACTCCCCAATCATTCCATTATTACTTGGGATGAGTTGGCGGACAAGTTTATTGCAAAGTTCTTTCCACGGGGACATATGACAGCATTGCAAGATGAGATCTTGGCTTTCAAGCAGGAGCATACCGAATCGTTGCATGAGATTTGGGAGAGATATAGAACTATGGTGAAGGAATACCCCAACAATGATACGACGGAGAATATGTTGCAATAAACTTTCTACTGGAGATCAATACTATAAATCAATTCATAGTGAATCAACTTGCTAGGGGTAATTTCATGAAATTGACGGATGATGAAACTTGTGCCATTATTGATGAGATGTGTCATTGATAAGATGGCTGACACATCCTCAACTTGGCTAAGTAGAGCCAATATGCCCCGAGGTGATGGCTATGATGAGGAAAATGAGGAGGTACAATATGTGAATAATTATCAAGGCCATAGAGGCAATTCTTCCAACCAACAGCAACAATGGAGATCCCAAGGTGATTGGGGAATCAACAACAATTGGATTGGGAAAATAATCAAAATCCGAATTGGGGAAATCAAAACAACTATCAGGGTAATCAAGGAAACTGCGGGAACAACAACAACCGGGATGGAGGGAACAACAACTAGGGAAATCAGGGGCAAGGTTTTCAAAGGCCCCAAATATACCAACAATCAAACAATCCACCACATATTCCATCCAGGGTCCTAGTTCTTCTACCATAATATGGGTAGAATCGCAATGATGTTTGAACAAATGATGAAGAAGAATGCGGATTCGGATGCCCAATTGTCCTGTCACAACACTTCCACTAGAAATTTGGAGGTTCAACTAGGCAAATCTCTCAGTCTATGAATAGACGCCCTAAGGGTGTCTACCAAGTTATACGGTAGTGAACCCGAAAGGTGGGAACAATCATATTTTGGCAGTAACCACTAAGAGTGGACGAGGCAGTGATGTGAACGCCTCCAAACAAAAGAAAGTTTTGGGTCATGAAGTTGAGTTGCAAGAATATGAAGTTCCTTTGGTAGTTTAGAATGTTGTTGATGAAAATGTGAATGAAGAAATGAGGATTGATATTCAAGATGCCGAGGTGGAAACGCAAAATGACGTGAACCCATCTAGGGAACATGTAATTTACATGCCAGAGCCGTTTGTGCCAAAAGCCAAGGAACCCTTACCTAGACCACCTCCACATTATCCTCAAAGGCTAGCCAAGCAGAAAAGTGAGAATCAGTTCAAAAAGTTCATTGACATGATGAAGAGCTTATCCATCAATGTGCCTTTGGTGGAGGCTTTGGAGAAAATGCTTGGCTATGCAAAATTCATGAAAGATTTGGTGACAAAGAAAAGATCCATGGATTGTGAAACTATCAAGATGACCCACCAAGTTAGTAATATAGTGCATTTGACGTCTCCAAAGTTGGAGGATCCCTGTGCTTTCACCATCCCTTACACTATTAGTAGTGCAAATTTTGCTAATGCTTTATATGATTTAGGGGCAAGTATCAACTTGATACCCTACTCATTTTTCAAGACTTTGTGTATTGGGACACCAAACACAACTTCCATGAGATTGCAAATGTTCGATAGATAAATGAAGCGACAATTGGGTATTGTTGATAATGTGCTTGTCCGAGTGGACAAATTTATCTTGCCAGCTAATTTTGTGATCTTGGATTGCGAGGTGGACTATGAAGTCCTGATCATATTGGGAGACATTTACTTGCTACAGGGAAGGCTCTAGTTGATGTGGAAGCAGGAGAACTCACTTTTCGGGTGGGTGATGAAAAGGTAGTCTTTCATGTGTGCAAATCAATGAAGCAACCCAACTGTACTGAAGTGTGCTCATTTGTGGATCTAGTCACAAATGTGATAATTGATGATACAAGTGCAATGACTAATGTGGAAGACCTTCTGGAGGCCATATTGTTGAATGTTGATGTCAAGGATGATGAGGGCCGAGTGGAATGTGTGAATGCTTTGCATGGAATTGGCTCTTATTCTTATGTGCCTAGGAAACTGTCCTTGGACCTGGAAAATAGAAAGACTCCCCCAACAAAGCCTTCAATTGAGGAACCTCCGGTGTTGGAGTTGAAGCCATTGCCTTTACACCTCATGTATAAATTCTTAGGCCCTAGTTCAACTTTACCAGTTGTTCTTTCCTCTTGTCTTACTAACATGCAGGTAGATGCCACTTTGGCGGTTCTCAAAAAGAGGAAGAAGGTAATTGGATGGACTCTAACTGACTTTGGGGAATAAGCCCCGTATTCTGTATGCACAAGATTATTTTGGAGGATGACGCAAAACCCTACTTGGAATATCAAAGGAGTTTGAACGAAGCAATGCAAGAAGTTGTAAAGAAAGAAATGATAAAGAGGTTTGATAATGGTCTTGTGTACGCTATTTCAGATAGCTCATAGACTTTTCCATTGCAGTATGTGCCGAAGAAGGGTGGTATGACTGTGGTGACAAATGATAACAATGAACTAATTCTCACTCGGACAGTTATCGGATAGAGGGTATGCATGGACTACCCAAAACTGAAAAAGGTGAACCGCAAGGATCACTTCCCATTGCCGTTCCATGACCAAATGCTCGATCTCCTTCTTGTGCGTGCCTTCTATTGCTTTTGGGACGGATATTTAGGTACAAACAAATCTTAATCACTCTTGAGGATCAGGAAAAGACCACATTGACTTGTCTATATGGCACCGTTGCTTTCTCTATGATGTCGTTTGGGTTGTTTAATGCCCTGACGACATTCCAACGATGTATGGTGGCCATTTTCACCGATATGGTGGAAGATATCTTCGAGGTATTTATTGGAAATTTTAGTGTGGAGGGTGATTCATTTGATGAGTGCTTGAGAAATCAGTATCGCGTGTTGGGACGTTGTCAGGACATAAATCTTGTACTCAATTAGCAAAAATGACACTTCATGGTTGAGGAGGGCATAGTATTGGGCCATAAAATTTCAAAGCGTGGCATCAAAGTTGATAAAAGCCAAAATAGAAGTGACTTCGAGGCTTCTTCTCCCCACTTCTGTCAAGGGGGCGAGGAGTTTTCTTGGGCACGCATGGTTTTCTCGGAGGTTTATAAAAATATTTTCGAATGTGGTAAACCCTTGTGCAAGCTACTAGAAAAGGATGCCAAGTTTGTGTTCGATGCGGGATGTATGCAAGCATTTGAGCTTCTCAAGCTTAAGTTGACCATTACCGCTATCATTACCATACCAATCTGGAGCTTGCCTTTCGAGCTCATGTGCGGCGTGAGTGACAATGCAGTTGGGGAAATTTTGGGTTAAAAAGTTAACAAAATATTTCATCAGGTGTACTACGCAAGCAAGACCATGAATGAGGCTCAAAGGAACTACACGGTTATGGAGAAAGAATTGTTGGTCATAGTGTTTGCAGTGGAAAAGTTTCGCCATATCTTATAGGGGCCAAGGTCATAGTGCATACCGATCATGCAGGCTTAGGTACTTGATGACAAAGAAAGACTCCAAGGCAAGGTTGATGCGATGGGTATTATTACTTCAAGAGTTTGATATAGAAAATTATGGACCGGAACGGTAGTGAAAACTAAGTTGTGGACCACTTATCTTGCTTGGAGGAGGAAGGAAGGCCATCTGATGGCCTAGAGATCAATGATGCATTTCCCGATGAGCGACTACTTTCTGTGTCAATGAGTGATATTCTGTGGTTTGCGGATATCTCTAATTACCTTGTGACTAGCATTATCCTGTGTGAGCACTCTTCTAACCAAAGGAAGAAGCTCAAATGAGATAGTTTGGATTTCTATTGAGATGGGCCGTATTTGCTCAAGATTTGCACGGATGGTGTGATCCAAAGGTGTATGTCGGAGGAAGAGCAATTGAGTATCTTAGAGGCTTGTCATTCCTCCCCCTATGGTTTCCATCATGGAGGGGCGAGGACAGCTTCAAAAGTTCTGAGTTGTGGTTTTTATCGTCCAACCTTGTTCAAAGATTCAAGTGATCTCGTAAAACGATGTGACCAATGTCAAAGAGCGGGTGAAGTTTCGAAGAAATATGAGATGCCTCTCAATACCATCCTGGAGGTTGATATTTTTGATGTAAAGGGCTTTGATTTTATGGTCCTGTTTGTTAGCTCGTGCGGGAACACATAAATTCTTATGGCTGTAGACTATGTTTCAAAGAGGTTTGAAGCCGTGGCTTTTCCCAACAATGACGCACTGAGTATTGTTGCATTTCTCAAGAAGAGCATTTTTACAAGGTTTGGTATGCCCCGAGCAATCTTAAGTGATAGGGGGTCTCATTTTTACAATAGAGCTTTTGACACTTTGCTTTCAAAGTATGGTGTCAATCGCAAAGTTTCTACTTCCTATCATCCTCAAGCAAGTGGTCAAGGTGAAGTCTCCAACAGGGAAATAAAAATCATATTGTCAAAGATGGTCAATGCAAATAGGACCGATTAGTTAATGAAGTTGGATGACGCTCTATGGGCTTATAGGACTGTTTAGAAGACTCTGATTGGTATGTCTCCGTATCGGTTGGTGTTTGGGAAAGCTTGCCATATACCGATTGAGTTAGATCATAAGGCCATATGGGCCTTGAGGAAATTTAACTTTGAGTGGGATGTAACTGCTAATCTTCGGGTAGAGCAACTCAATGAACTTGATGAATTTAGGTTCCATGCCTACTTTAGTTTGTCCCTGCATAAGCATAAAATGAAATACCTTCACGACAAGTATACTCAGGGGGAAGGAGTTCAAGGTGGGGGATTTATTGCTCTTATTCAACTCTCGGCTAAGGTTGTTCCCGGGAAAGCTCAAGTCAAAGTGGAGCGGACTGTTTGAAGTACTGTGTGTGACCCCGTTTGTTGCTCTTGATTTAAAGAACAAAAGTAGGGAAATTTTCAGAGTAAATGGGCACAAGGTCAAGAATTACTTGGGAAAAATTGATGACAGCCACATAGTGGCCCTCCTTCATTTCAAATGAAGTGATGGTAATCTACTCGTGCCGCGACATTAAATCAGGCGCTTATTAAGAGGCAACCCATGTGTTTTTATTCTTGTTTTATTTAATTTTCTTTGTAATATAGGATTGAGTTTTTGGCTAACTGGTTGTGAGATGTTAGAGGGTTATGTTGATGCAGTGCAGGACTTAGTTGAAAAAAGTGCCAGGTCTCTGAAGTTGCCAATGTAGTCGCATTATATTCTATGCGAACTGCATTGGTGAAAGGAAAAATGACCACCTCTCTGAAGTTACCACTGCGTCGTACTACATTTTGTGCGGTCCGTAGTGGACTACTGCAGTGGCAGTCCATTTTGCGCGGACCGCAATGGGTTACTTGGTCAAACTTTGCAAAAGCTATGTAGTGCAGATCGCAGTCCAATTTGTGCGGTCCACACTGATTGATGAAACTGGGCCCTAGGTCCTTTTCTATAAATAGGGTTTGAGGCCCTCCTTTTACCCTTTTTAACCCTTGAATCTCTGACCAAGTATTGTTCATCATCTCATTTATTTGCAATTAACTGCTTGAACTTGTTCATCTTTATTGCTTCTTACAACTAGTAACATCACTTTCCTTTTAATTATCTCGATTTTGTTAATTTTCTTTTATTTATTGTTTTTCTTGCTTCTCAACCTATTCTCCCCGTATTTCTTTAATTTTAGTAGGATTACATTAGTTCTTTTTGTGGGTAATGTGGGCTTAATTAGTCAAAAGCAATGGGAAAACACTTAGGTGTTAGGTTGAACCCATAATCAAATACATATTGAACCCTAAGTTTGTGATTCTTCTAGGCACTTAGTGTGGATCACAGTCAATTCAGTGTGGTCCGCGGTGCCCTTGTGTAGTGAGCGGTGCCATTTTGTGTGGATCGCAATGATGAAACTCCTTAATGCTGAACCTGAGGGAATGCGGCCGCACTACATTTTGTGCGGACTAGACTACCCTATGAGTGGCCACACGACATTTTGTGCGGTCCGCACAACCTAGATATAAAGGGTGGGTAGTCTGATCCCCAACCCTATGAGGACCGCATGGCCATTTTATGTGGTCTGTATTGACCCCTGTGCGTTCGTACACCATTTTGTATAGTCCGCACTGTGTGACTTCTGCAACTTGTCTGCAATTTTCCTTTCCTGCTTCTGCAACTCTGTTCTTATCTGCTGCAATTGATACTAACATGTCCATTTGGATCATGTTTGTAGATAATGGTGAAACAACAAGGAGGTAAAGGATCCAAACAACCAGGCAGAGGAGAAACCTCCCGGGGAGGGAAGCAAAAAAAGATAAAACTCACTCCCCAAGTCAGGGAAAATATTAAAAAGACAAAAAAGATGATGAAGGATGCTGATAGAGCCATTGACATATCTGGTAGTGAGTACGAGCCCTCCCGGGAGATCTCCTCAGACTCCGTGCAAGAGTTTGTCCTTGATTCACCGGAGAGGCATAGGATAAGAGACACACCTCCAGCATTTCCCACAGCCCAAGTGTCAGTGAACATTTCTTCTGGGTCGTCTGAGGGCTCAGGTGCAGGTAGTGGGGAATACTCTACCTCTTCCATAACTTCATTATTTAGAGAGGGTGCAGTAGGTGTTGAGGAGGAAGTAGAGGGAGAAGAAGAAGTAGGAGAAGGAGGTGAACCACATGCGGGGAGTACTGCTAGAACTAGGAAGACGGAGTTGTTGCAAGACCGATTTGTTAGTGAAGTAGTATACCATAAATTCCGGGAATGGTGCCCGTTGAGGAAGTTGATCCTGGAGGGGAGATTTACAGATAGAGACTTGCTACCTCACAACCCCAATATGAGGAGATAGCTTAGGGAACGAGTCGGATGGGAGTATTTTTTTTAGGGATTGTATGGACGCCAATAAGAACTTAGTCAAGAAATTCTACACCAATGTTTCCCACATAAAAAAGGATACCAAGGTGACCAAGGTGCGGAAATTGAAGGTGTTGTTTGATGGGAAGACAATCAATGATTACCTTGGCTTTAATGAGGAGGATGATACCCTATACATGGAGAAGATGGAACTAGGTGAGGAGGTCCGTCCAAGGTTGGCATAATACCTGGCAATCACAGGTACCACCCCGGATTTATCGACTGCGGGCATCAAGATTTTGAGGCATAGTTTAAATTTCGAGGCAAAGGGGTGGGAGACTTTTGTATGTAGCAGGTTGGACCATACGACTCATGACAACACCCTACCTCTTCACCGGGCAGTTTTGGTGATCTCGATCATGGCGGGGTACCAATCAATGTGGGGAATGTGATGTTGCGAATTATTTCAATTGTGGGTGTTGAGCATGACAGAAACTTCCCGTTCTCCAATTTTCTCACTATGTACTTCTAGGATATGAGAGTGGACAAGAGGACCTTCGACATCAAAGTCAAAGAGAAGGTCCCATTTTCTTGGTATAGCATGCATGGGGCTGATAACCCCAAAAGCAAGACCTTTAAGAGTACAGTTACTGCTCTAACTAGCCAGTCTGAAGAGCCAGTTATGGTAGTGACTCCTGCTCATCCTGCCTGTACTTCCACTGCCATCCCTCCTGGTCCATCCACATCAGCTGCCCTGGAGATCCCATCTTCCCGTGAATATCCAATAACTGCCCATCGACTCAGCCACACACTTTTTAGTATGAACAACTAGATGCAGACTACGTTATCCAAGTTTTCCATCCTCACTACCACGGTAGAGGCTCAGTCGTCACCTCCAACCCCACAGGTTGCCAAGTCGATTGAGGATGTTCTAAAGGAGATACTAGTCAACTAGAAGACAATCATCGACACGTAAAAAGTATTGACTGAGGTAGTTGCTTCACATAGCAAGGCTCTAAAGGAGCTTTCTAAGGAGCACAAGAAGTTGAGGAAGACACGGGCCTCTAAGGAACCCGTGAAGGAGTTGAGAACTGATGTTGACAGATTAAAGGTAAATCACCCGCCTTTAGTTAGCTACTCCAAGACCCAGTACCCCAACATTTTATCCCCAGCCGGAGCAATCAAAAATGCCTCCTAAGAGGTGGAGGATGATTCCAGAGCGGATGATGCGGTCATCCAGTTGGCCTACCCACTGGAGGCTTCCTCCAATCAGCCACAAGATGCACCTCCAGAGCCTCTCTAGGTCCCAACAGTAGAACAGCAGGCCACAGGGAATCTGTTTTAGCTTCCCGAGTATAGTGAGGACCCTGGGACCACTCAGGAGCATATGCAGGCAGATAGGACATAGGGAGTCCCTATATCCTTTTCCTTTTTATTCTGATGCTTTATTTAGTTTAATTGGCATTGAGGAAAATACCATCTTTCATTTGAGGGGGTAGGACCTACTTTTTATTATTTACATGACTGTACATATATATTTGATACTTTTTATGCTTTTTTGATCTTTGGGTTGTATATAATTTTAACATTTCGTACATTTATTGCACTTTTAATTTTACTTTGGGTCTTCATATAAGTTATGTTACAGTGTAAATATCCATCACTTATATTGTATATTCAAATCCCCTCTTGTATATATTCATTCTACTTTCCGCAAATGTTTTCGTTTTTAGCTTCTTATTTGTGATTCATAGCTTCTTGTTTTTAAAGTTTGCAATAAGCCTTTGATTTTCTTAATGCCACGGTTCTTTCCAAAGCAGGAGTGTTGTGTGAGCCGGGTGGCTCTTCCCTGTGATGGATGGCGTGATTACCTTCTTAAGGTTTTGAGTCCATTTTACTTTTTGTTTTTAGGATGCCTTAAGCAAAGATTCACTTGGGTCTAGCACATTTGCCTTTGATCATATGGACAAAAACAATTTGTTGTGTTTAAGATGGTAAAAGTCATGGCCGTGAGACTCTTGTTTTGATCGATAATAATCAAGTGGTTCGGGACCATTGCGTGCTCGAATCTGATCTAAAGTCATTGTGAGCCCTGACTCTATGTCTTTAGCAACTCCAATAGCTTGTGTGGTAAGTAATCGTATTGCAAGTCCATGTCCCGAGCTATTGGTCTAGAACTTGCCCTGAATGTTTGTTGAGGCGAAATTCTAAGTGAATTTTGACTTGAGACAGGATTATAGGCTCTTCTTGGTCCAAATGATAAGTGAAGACATCCATATCCTACCAATGATAAGATCCTTAATCAAATCTTTTGAGCCTTAGACCCTTTTTCTTCGAGAACCATAATACAAGCCTACATCCGTTCTGAAAGATATCCTCTCTTGGCACCCAATCTTTCCTTTTGCACATGGCAAAAGTATAAGTTTTGGGGAAGGGGAGATGAGGATTCAACAATGTGGTAAAAAGGGCACAAAAATAAAAAAAGGAAATGTAATGAAAAAGAAAGAAAAGTAAAAAGACAAAAGAATGTTCAATGTGAAAAAGAATAAAAAGGGATTCAAGAAACGCAAAGAATGAAAGGTGTGGAAAGTTGAAAAATGTGAAAAGGTTTGAAATGCATAAGAATGAGTGACAGTGTGTCTTTCTAACCCATTAGAAAGAAGTAAAATGTCTCAAAGAGTCAAGTGAATATACTGCAACCAAGCCTCCAACATAACAACCTCAACCACTTTAGTTTCCATTTCCGAGACACGAGCAGTCCCTGAAACTCTCGTTGTGTTTCATCTCCAGCTTTGTCAGAGATAGATGATTCGGGACAATCTCGAGATTATATTGAAATTGGCATGCAAATGCTTGCGCTAAGTCATCCCAGGTATACCACCAATTGGGATCCTAACGATTATACCACTCCAAATCCGATTCACTCAAACTCTGGGTAAAGTACGCCATTAGCAATTCATATTCCCCCCCCCTGGACCCCTCATTTTGCTGCAAAACCCTCTCAAATGCTCGACTCGATCTTTGACCATTATATAAGTCAAATTTAGGCATTTTGAAACGTGGAGGCAACTGCACGTCCGGGAATAAATAAAGATCATTGAATGCCACGCTCACCTGGCCACCTAATCCCCGCATGTCTTTGAAGGATTGTTCCAGACTCCGGACATTTCCAAGAATTTCTTCCTGTTCGGAATTTTTGATTGACTTTTCAGCTCACATGGGGATTTTCAGGACGAGGAGCATAGGAGCGAGGTTCCTGGGTTTTTTAGGCAGGTTCTGGTGGATAGTATTGAGGGTCATAAGCTTGAAGTAGTGGTTCACTCGATGACCTATGCAGTGTAGGAGGCGAAGGTGCCACATAGATAGGAACAATTGGAAGTGGAGGGTGAGGAGTGACTTGGGTAGTGGGGTTGGTGGCTGAGAGGTAGCACCCTGATGCTGTGAGTATATAGGAAAAATTGGAGGCGGATTTGTGACAGACTGGTCAGGTGCTTGGGCCAGTGGCGGGATGAAGGTTGGGTTGGCAGGATAGGTAAGGGGAGGCTGTCGTCTTGCCCATGCCTAGTACATCTCGGCCATTTGGTGTTTAAGCTTATACATTTCCTCCTTCATAGCATTAACGTCCAATTCCTCTACCTCCTTCGAGGGGTCAATAATGCTGACATCAGCTTCTTGGTTGGCCTTGACTTGTTTGTTTTTCGACCGCGTGTTGTAGGAGTGAGTTGCAAAAATGCCGCAAGTACCATCCACCTGTCTAGTCTGGAACTGGAATCACAACATCAAAACCTCGTTAGTGGTTAGGTTTCAACACGTAAGCAGCCACATATGGGGTATGCATGCACATAAATGACAGTTGGTCCCTACATGCGTTGATTGCTTGAGTCATCACGGCTTTTATTTGTGAAGCTTTTTAGCCTTACTCTATCCCTATCCCTCATTTATTAAGTCTTTTATTGAAATATGATCGAATCCTATGTAGATTACCTACGTATCATTTCCCTCCATGAATCAGACCGAGCGTAGTTCTTGCAAATAAAAGTGAAGCATAAACTATTTTTGAAAGTTTCCATTTTTATAACAACAGACCTACTTTACAAGGATTTGAAAGGTGGCAGATTAAACAAGAAACTAACAAGCTTTGACAAAACGAACTATAGAATTGAAAAACAACTAACTATGCATAAAGAAAATATAGACTCCCGACAGTCTTTAAAACGTATTTTGACAAAAGGCAGTGCAATATTTATGAATACATTAATGCTTCAAGCATTTCTGGGCCTCGCGAGGCATCATCCGACCTTGCCGCTGGCATACGTGCTAAACTCCCTTGGAGGAGGTGGAGGTCTTCCATCACTTTCCGGACAAAGGTCATGGCGGTGGCAAAGAACATGGATCTTGTCATATCCTCGTTATGGTTGCACTTTATGGTGATGTAGTTTGCAATCTCCCGTACTCTTTCCCTAATAACACCCTTTTCTTGCAACAAACGCCCAATTTTTTCAGCTCTTGGAATTGCCTCAAATCCATCTCCAACCTTGCTATCACGGCATAACAATGTTCTCTCTCAGCTTTGAAATCCTTGGCTTGCTTAGCCACTTTGTTCTCAGCTATGATGACCTTTCGTTCTAACCCAACAACTTCATCATCATGCTTGTCCTTTAATTGCTCAATGATGCGACTTCGTTCCTCCGTACTCTTAGCTAATTGTTTTCGAACCCTGGATAGTTCACTTCTACTTTATTCAAGTCAAACCCATATTCAGTCACTTTTTGCCTTAAATTGTCTATGAGCTTTTCATCTCTCGCGCTCCTGGAGGGATTTTCCGCGACTATTTTCATCTTCTGGATTTGTGCTCGCAACACTTTGTTCTCTTTGGTTAATATTCTCTTTTCCCCCTCATCTACGGAGAATTGCAAACCGTTTTCAAATTGAAGCTCTTTAACCTGTTTTTCTAATTTTCCTATGGTCGCCCTGTACTCCTTTTCCTTGGCTAACCAGTCCCATTGTTCCTGTGTCATTTTAATGAACTCCTGGAGGTGAGGCCTTTTGGGTGGTCTCTCAAACTCAATTTCTCTCATGTACCAGGAAAGGTATCTCAGCGACACTTCGCCTCCGGCTCGATCTTGTACACAAGTGTTGGCTGTTATGTATTGGCATTCATTCCAAATCTTGCGGATCATTGCTTCAGGGAATTGACCGTTGGGCCCAATCTCGACTACCCGGATACCGAGATCTTCATCTTTTGTCACTATTTGGCATCTTCCAAGTTGTCTCAAGACCTGATGCGGGGCATAAGGCTGGATACTCCTGAGACCCATCAAGAGGAAATGAGGTTCTGCTGCTGGCATGTACACGATCTCATCCACAGGCAACCATCCTAGTGTCCATTTTGTTTGACTGGCAGTGAGGGACTCGAGGTAAGAAGTCCATTTTGCTTCACCTTCGGGTAAGCTGAGCTTTTCAATTCTCGTGTGAAACTCCTTTATGCAAGTTTTCTCGGTGGACCCATAACTCATGAATCGAGGACGGTGGCATAGATGCTCCGTCATCCACATTTGCAATAATAGATTACACCCCTCAAAGAAATCTTTTCCGGCCTTGCAAGTTGTGAGAGCGGGAAAAATCTCGGCTGCTATCATGGGCATGAATGTGAACTTGGCCTGTGTGTGTAGAGTGCTGACAACCCCTGCTATCTTTATGTCAATATTCCCATCCTTTCTTGGAAATACCAGAAGCCCCAGAAAAGCTACCATACAAGCGAAGCATCTGTGTTCTTCCCATTTGAAACGGTTTCCCTTACTGCAGATTTTGTTTTCTGGATTGTTGAATCCCCCTATGTGACCATATCTAGTATACAGGAATGAAAAAGTGCAGAACCCTGCCGCCAAGTTCGAATCATGTACCACTCTGCTTATCTTCAAGGTATCTAAGAATTTTTGTACAGTTATCACTCTTGGAGAAACCAGATACATGTGTCTCAAAGGAAGCTCCCCACTTCCAATATATCCCGCTATTTCTTCATACGTTGGAGTGAGTTCAAAGTATAAGAAGTGAAACACATATTGTGCCGAGTCCCATCATGTAATTAATGCTCTTATGATGCTCCTCGGGGTACATTTTCCAATTACTCGGGGAGGCCCGCCAAATACTTCTTTATCTCATCTTTCCCTTCCCTGCCTAAATCATTCCACCACAACCACAACTCTAAAGGGATTCGGCTTACAAATGAAAAAGGTTCGGTTTGGACTGTGCTCATCCTGCACATTTATTAAGGTGAATTAGCGACTTGTAATTTTATTCTGTTTGACTTCAAAATCAAAATAAATTTTCTTTTGAAATTTATTTTCCAAAAGAAAAAACCTAGTTTTGCGAATACGGCCTTTTAGCACTTCCGGAGGAAGCCTTCAAGGCTATGTCCGCTAGCTTGCCAAAAATACAATAAATACCCAAAGGTGGCTGTTTTTGCAAAATCAACCTTCTGGTGTCCCGTTTGGGAACATTTGGCTATTTTTTACAATAAGAGCGTCACCCAATTTGTTCAAGGCGACAAATGAAAATTTGAAAATTATTTTGGCCATTTTTTCACAAGGGCGATTGGACCTAATGGGGGTTGCCTATGTATCCTACACTCGGTCAGAATCAAACACCGTGTAGTTCGGTCAAAACAATTTGTCAAAACCAAAAACTTTGTTGAAAAGCCTCCTTTTCTTTTGTTTTTCCTTTTTCCCCTTTTTTAAAAAAATTCGGCGGCATTTCGGCGCTACTTGAGCATTGGTTTTACAAGACAAATGATTAATCTCAGTCAACCCTAGAACCACTTATTTTCTAAATTTTTTTCACAAGCCGGTCAACATGCAAATCCAAAACAACTAAGCACAAGTAGCATGTAATATGCATCAGGATGGTCTTTGCATTTCGGGTTACCTGTCCTTGACAGACCCAACCCCTGTGTTGAGTCCCCTAAGTCAAATGCATGATGTAGATAAACGTTCCTACTAGGGATATGGCATGAGGTTAAGTTACATTAAGTTCAGCACCTGGGTATTTGTTCTAGACTGTGTACCCGAGCGGACAACTCACCAGTCGAGGAAGGGGCTACGTACTGGGGACCTGCAAGATCGTCCGACTTTGTAACTTGTCCGAGCCTTTTTCTTATTTTTAGGTATGACACTAACACAATAGGGAGTCTCGACCAGCAAGAACATCCTTGAAGATAAAGAGAGAAGGGTTTCGTAACAGTTTATATGTACAGTCCACATAATATTGAAGCGGTAAAACAACTTTTAACACATTGTGTACAATTATTCAAAAAATCAAATAATAAGGCCAGATACAACAATTATTTTAAAGCTCGAACTCTTGAATCCTGAACAAGATATCGGGGTTTGGTCTCCCCAGCAGAGTCGGCAGAGCTGTCACACCTCCTTTTTGGCTACTACAACCCGGCAGAGGGCGTAGATAAGGGAGTTTTTCTAATTAAAGGACAATCGAAACGGGATTCAATTATTTAAGAGAATTTCAGAGTCGCCACTTAGGATATTTTTGGTCTCCCAAGTCATCGGTTAGAATTCCAAATCGAGGAAAGAATGACTCTGTTTAACAGTCCGAGAACTAGAAATCTGTGTCAGGAATTCTGTTAACCCGGGAGAAGGTATTAGGCATTCCCGAGTTCCATGGTTCTAGCACGGTCACTCAACTGTTATATTTGGCTTATATTATCTGATTTTAATCAATTATGAACCTATGTGTCAATATTAACTTTAACCGCTTTTATTTACTTGAAGAGAGTAGCAATGTCGTTAAAACATGCCTCGAACCACGTCATATAAATGCACCCGTGGATTTTGACACATTTCAACTCCGTTGAGATTTGGATTTGGGTCACATAAATGTGCACCCGAATTTAGAAAAGGTAAATTATTAAAGATTCATCCTAAGGCGATTAACGCGTGGTTATCTTTCCGAGAATCCGTAAATATTCGCTAGACGGCTCGTCTCCAATTCTAAGTATTTTAGACGCAACATTTTACAAGAGATAATGTAAAGGACTGTCTGTTACTAACAGTGATTCTTATAAAGTTAACTACGAGGGTTTTGTGTCGATGCCACATCTGAGTGAACTTAATTCATGTATCAGTTGGGCCTCAAGCGAAGCCTAGCTCGTCAGTCCAATCCTTGGGTCCAAGAGCGATCCTTTCATTTGAGCCTTCAATTGAAGTGGGCTATTATTTGTTACCATCTTTCCTTATCGTGGACCCAAGCAAAGATGCAGGGAACATATGTGTAAAACAACTGAAGCATGATTTGCCATTATTCCAGCCGGCCCAAGCAGGCTCAGTATTGCACAAATAGCTGTTACTGCCAGCATGTATTACAAAATGGATGTATACAAAATTATCTATCCAACTCAGATTCATTTAACACAAATCATCTATCATTCTCAAATTTATTTAATACGAATCCTCTATCAAATTCAAATTTAGCCAACACGTAGGAAACCTGGAACGAAATTACACAACTAAAATAATCATATAACTAATTTAACAGTCCAAACAGTTCCATAATCTTTTACAATGAATATTAAAATGAATTAGAACTATTTAAAAAAAAATTTAAATGACAGATTTTGGAAAATAGTGGAGTGCAACAGCTTCATTTCTTCTCATAATGACTTTACATGGATGAGCTAAGTAATGTACATGGAAATCACAATGCAATAGGAAAAAATGGAGGTCAGCAGATTCAACCGCAGCAATCAACAACAGAGAAAGCTTATAACCCAGATGTATGCCCCAAAGACCAATAGAAACCCTAGCAACTTCAGATCTTCATCTTTCAAACCCCAGGAAAGCAATGCAACAGTAAAACAATGAGATTCCAAACAAGCTAGGACTACAGCAACTTCATAACCAAATTTCTAATAGCCAAACTCAATTGTTTCCCTACTAACTGAGGCAAAAATGGTCTCAAAACATGATGTGACCAAAGAATACCAAAATGAGCACTGGCATAGGAAAACTGCTAACGTTTCAGGGATTTTTAGCTTCAGAATCTGAGAGGGTTATAGAGATTTTTTCCAGATTTTTCCAACCCCCCTTTTGAGTGATTTTAACCCCTTTATATAACCAAGGAATAGGGCATCATTTTTATTGTGCTTTACCCTTAAGTCCCTCTTAAATTTTCAAATATTACTAATTTGAACCCTCATTTCATGACTTGTTCCCCAAGTTACTGCAGCAATATTTCCGATTTTGTCTTAAAGACCCATTCTAGAAGGGTCTAAATATTTCTACCATTTTCTATCCTTTAGATGCTACCTATATTACCCTTGTTTGTTCCCAATATTACACAAACAATCTGAAAAGTCCATATTGCCCTTAATAGTCTTAAAATCATCAGAAATGACTGTACAAATCCTGTGCTACCTCTCAATTATCTATTTGGTGTCAAAATTAACTTCTAAGACTAATTTCCTAATCCTAATAGCTATAACCAATTCAAATAGCACTACTCATAGAAAACAAATCCAAATTTAGCAATCAAATTAGAAACTCAAGCCCAATACATGTTATTCGAAACTTGGCAATTGGTTCATCAAAACATGTGAGTCATTAATTGACATTGTGAACTTAAAATGATCAGGATATCACTAACACTAATGAACAATAATCATAACAGTCCAGACCCTTTTCTACTTGCATTCAATTTCAGAGGTCGAGCATGGTATTTCTAGAATCAAAGGAACTATAGAGTTTAAACAAAATCTATCACTCAATTCCATAATCAAAGTTAACAACCATTCAACAATTTAACCAGAGATGACAAGTTTGGGATTTGTTAAGACCAATTAATTTTACATTGACATGGAATAAGCTTAAGCTGATTGCTAACACAAGCAGAAAAACAAAATAATAAAAGACGAAAGAGGGAAAATGGACTCACTGATTCCATGAATTAGGCCAACAATTTAAACAAGACAACTGGATTGCTTAACGAATTTCAACATTCTGATTATGCAAGCAAAAATACATGAATTCCGTTTTTTCATAGGAATTGACTTCAAGAACAACAAACATGGTAAAAGTAACTACTAAGCACAATCATAAATGAAACTAACTTATAATCAGCCTAACAATTTTGAGATTTTGCCAAAACAACTAAAATTTGAACTAACAGCCCTAATTTTCTCAAAACAAAAAAAATCATAAGTATAACGAAAACAAAAATAAAACTTAAAAGAGGAAGGTGGATTTATCGGACACTGTCGGAGTCAATTCAAACCTTCGAGTGATTTTCATTCTTGAACTCGAACTTCAACTGGTTGGTGCCACTACTAGAGGAGTTCTGGGACTATTTGGGTGGGTTTAGGTGAGCTTTTGGGTGGATGAGGGTTAGAGGAGGGTGGGTGTGGTGTTTGAAGGGCGTTGGACGGCAGCCACTGCCGTGCATGGCGGAGCTGCCATATTCAGGTAGAGAGGTTGTCTACCATCGGCCGCCGTCGTAGACGGCAGAGCAGCCATGTTTGAAACAGAGATTCGAGAAGTTCGGTGGTGATTCGAAGGACGATCTCTATGGGATTGGGAAGAGGAGAGTGAGGGGGTTCTAGGGTATAAATCTGGGAGGTATTGGCGTTGCGCCGGCGACGGCGGATGGCGGTGCTAGGGGGGTTCAATGGTAGCGTTACACTACTGGTTAGACTGTACGAGGATGACATGTTTTGTCTCAAATGCTATTGCACAGCCTCTGGACATTTTTATGTAAAATGCTAGGCTCCACGTGAGCAGTAGATTAAGGCCACGGACGGCCAAGATTGAAGATCACAGTCGTTTTAGTATACCATGTGGATGGATCGGGTTAGCTGAACGATTGGGCCTGGTTTGGGTGATTTTTTGGGCTTATTTTAATTAAAAATTGGCCTAAATTGGTCTCTTAATCATGACTAATTTTCAATCTCATCCTTTTCTTATTTATTTCTGATTTTTAATTATTTTCCAAATTAAACTAAAACCTAAATTAATTCCTAAACTCAATTATCTTACTAAGTTATCCTAATTACTAATCACATGATTTATAAAAATTAAATAATCCTCAAACTCAAAGTTTAAAGAGAAGAATGCCAAATGAACTAATTTTTGTGGTCTTCTTTAATATTAATAGAGCACCTAATTGATAAAAATATGAAAATAAATCCTAAATGCAAATGCACGGTATTTGTTTTTGTATTGTTTATGAATTAATACGCACTCAACATGCAAGCAAACACACAATTATGCAATTAAATTCTAAGAACCACACAGATAAAGAAAAACCCTAATCTTACGAGTTTATATGAGTGATTTAATTTAGGAAAAAATCACATGCTCACAGTACTCTGGAGGAGACTCTGCTGGATGTGGGTCGTCTCGAGGAGTGCAACTCACCTAAGTCTCTGCATCGATCATGCCGCTGCACCTAATTAGGCCACTAGACATACATGAGCCTGTGCAATAAAAATGCACATCAAGTGTAGAATGAGTATGAAAATAACGTGTACCCTGTAAGTATCCCGTCCAATCTTGAAGAAGTAGAGACAATAGGTCGACTTCGACACTTCCTATTAGTCCAATAATAATATACCAGTAATATAATAAAATCAAGGATTTTATAAAAAAAATGGTTGTAACTCATTAGCTTAAGCAAGTAAACAGTTCTTTTATTAATAGGAAAATTTCATTATTTATACATCTATCTCAAGCCAAGGAGGCTACATAATCATTTACAACTTGCAAGTCAAGCAAATACAAGCATGCGCAAATCATGCCGATGTCGTCCGACCTGATCCAAAAATATTTAAACGGTGCACTTCCAGAGGGTCGAATGGCGCAAATCACAGATACATATATTTAATGTACTGAGGTGTTTGGCCCGTTCCACAATAGATAAATTCAAACAATCAATTCAAGAATTCATCAAAGAGCAATTATTCAAGAAATGGCAAGCCTCTCTTTTAAAAGTCAAGAAATGATGTCTAGCCTTGTAGAAATTTATTTATACATTTATATGCTTTAAGCATTTTTAAGTTGACAACAAGGTTATAATATTACAAGTAAATCATGCTTTTGGGCCATAGACTATCCAGACTTAAGCATAATAGTAGTTACACACGACTCTCATCACCTCATCCATACGTAGCCCCCACAAATAGGAGCACATATTCCATTTATTTACATATGAGGAAAATTCCCTTTTAAAAGGTTAGAAAGGAGACTTACCTCACTTTGTAGTCCAATAACCGTCTTTCAAGCCCCTTCCGATGACTCCAATCGATGCCTCAATGCTCCAAAACTAGCCAAATAATGTGCAAACCAATGATAATACACCCTAATACTCATAAATTTTCAATATATATAAAATTCAAACTCCACTCGAAAATTTGACAAAATCTCCCTCGGGACCATGAGCTCGGATTCCAAAATTTTTCGAAGATAAAATTTACCCACAACCTCACGATCTCAAATATATAATTGGCTTTCAATTTCATGTTCGAAATCGTGGTTAAAATCCAAGAATACAAATTTTTAGGCTTTCTTAAAAATCCAAAAATTTCTACTAATTTACATGATTTTCCATATTAAAATCTAGATATAATCCAAGTAATTAACTTAGAATAGGTGGAAATCACTTATCTTGATATGGGTGATGATAATGGAGCTCCAAATTCGCTATTAGGTCGGCTCTCATGGAGGAAATGAGGTGAAATGAGCCAAACCCATTTCTTTGCACTTATACACTGCCTAGACGACTCTTCTTCGCGTTCCCGAGACCCCTATCGCGTTCGCGAGGAAGAAAATTCTCAAAAATCATTTTCCAAACTCTTCTCAGACATCCTTTATTATAATGGCCATAATATTTTGTAGAAAACTTCAAATGACAAATAGTTTTTGAAAATAAGAAACCATGATCTACAACTTTCATGTTTTGATTATCTCCCAATTTCTTATATATTGTGAGATATAAGCTACCAAAGTCAGCCCTATGCAACACAAATTTCTTCTTCATCAAACCGGACATCCTGTAGTGTACCAGCCATAACTTTTGGAATATAAATCCAAATACTAAATAGTTTACTTTTATGAAAACTAGATACAAAGATTTACAACTTTTGTATTTGGATCACTACCAAATTCATTATAGATTACGAGATATGAGCCTTTGATGTCAGACATGTGCAACAGGATATTTCCTTCTTCACAAATGCAAAGAACAAAGTCCCTGAAGCCAAATCCTTCTTTGTGAACGTGAGAGGATCCTCGCGAACGCAAAGTATAACACCTGACACCAACATTAGCTATTGTATGATTCCCCGTCCAATCACACAAATCAGTCTTATAACATAACACGGACCTTCTTGAGGCCTCAAATCACATCAAACAACATCGAAATCATGAATCGAACCCCAATTCAAGCTTAATAAAGTTTAGAACTTCAAACTTCTACATTCAATGTTGAAACCTATCAAATCAAGTTTGATTGATCTCAAATTTTGCACACAAGTGGCATTATAACCAACTCCAACTTTTGGAATTGGAGTTCGACCCAATATCAAAAAGTCCACTTTCGGTCAAACTCCTCACAAACCTTTAAATTTCTATCTTTAGCCAATTGATTCCAAAATGACCCACAGACCTCCGAATTCACTTCTGATAGCTCTCCCAACACCAGAATCTCCATAAAAAGCTATTTGGAATCTTAAAATAGACATTGATAACACTGAAATGCATTTCAACCCAAACTTGTGAAAGTCTTCCAAAAATGCTAACTTCCAAAATAGGTGTCGAATCGTTCCCGGATCTTACAAAACTCGATCTCGACATACGACCAAGTCCGAAATAATCACACGAACATGCTGGAACCTTCAAATCTCGATTCTGAGGTTGTTTACTCAGAAATCCAATCTTAGTCAATTCTTTCAACTTAAAGCTTCCGAAATGAGAAATCTTTCCAAATCAACTCTAAACTTCCCGAAATACAATTTCGACCATGCGTACATACATGAAGTCAAGGTGCTCATGGCCTCAAACTATTGAAGGATACGATAGAGATTAAAACGATCGATCGGGTCGTTACAGGGAAACTTAGTGTCAATGAAAGTTACTCAAAACACTCGGGAAGTCAATGCAGGGAAGCTAGGTCCAACATGAGAAGTCCCCTACCAGGTTTCAACTTTCATCGAGAAAAGATCATGCTAGTCAAATAATCAAGATGGAATAAAATTTCCAAGCAAGTGGAACATTGCAACCCTCAAGAGATACTATTTTAGATGAACAATACATGTACTGAAAGTATGTGCTGCACTCTTTTTCCCTTCGTCCAGTTTTTATCCCAATTGGGTTTTTCTAGAAAGGTTTTTAACAAGGGAGCAAGGGAAATCATACTACAAAGGAAATTTAAACAAAATCTATAAGACCTTCTAATGACAAGGCACACAAGTGAGGAACCACTCCAAAGCGGTAAGATAGTCTTTTGCCAGATAACAAAGTTCTTATCGGGAAGTTAGGTTTGCAATCGATCAAATATTACCCGATCGTTCAAAAGTGCAAGCCACTGTGGGATAGTTAGATAATCTTTGGCTCGATAGCATAAATTCCTAAGGATAATTGAAGTTTATTACTGAACTAAAGATTATCTAGCAATTCACTAGTGGAATCCTTGAAGGTGTAAACTTCCGGTGTTCACACATGCATCCTTCGTATTCGAATGCTGAGGGGATGATATGAGAATACAACAATAATGAGTGCTGCTTCTATTGGAATATGAAACATATCATCAGGACCGGGGACTTGGCGTCCATCCCCATAGAAACAAGTAGTTAGCCACAAGAAATGGCAATTTATTTTTAGCACAACGAATGCTTATGTACTTTTGAAAATGGATGGAATAAAGTAAAATCCTTTTTATTTTTATCTTGTTTCTGGCCGGAAGACCTCATTTAGCAATTGACTCCAGCTGGCAGCCTTTAGCGATTTTGACATCAAAGTCAATGACACCCGCTTTAGCCTCTCCAAGGTGTTTCTCCTTATGTTGTACATAACATATGTTTTTTCAACAATGAGGGAAGTCACTCGGTGCTTGACTTCTTCATTATGTTGCTTAACCTTGGTGGAAAGATTCCCCGCCGCGGATCTAGCAGACCGGAGGTTGACATCGAGATCACAAATAGTAGAGTTGGAATGTCTATAATGCTCAATTGTCTTATTATACTTATCCTCCAATTGCACATACTTCACCCCGCCGACAGGAAGCTCTTCAGTCGTTGAGTTCAAGGCCGCCTCAAAATTATTTTATCTTTCAACTCCGACATCCTCGCGATTGGTTGTAGTAAGAACGACACTATGGACTTCAGCAATTTGGCCCTAGCCCCTCCAAATTGAACCCTCAACGGGGTGATATCTTGGCTAAGAGTCTGTACTTATTTCTTTCTTTGCTGCAACCGAGACTCCAACATAACAACCTCAACAACTTTAGTTTCCAGTTCCAAGACGCGAGCAGTCGCTTAGCCAAAAGTTGATGCTCAGAGGCAAGTTCCTCATTATCTTGAATCAACCTTTTGAGGCCATCAGAAGCAAGAAAATTGGCTTGCGAAATGAAAAGTGCAAACTCTAAATACAACAATATTAAAGATAGAAGAGACAACGAAGGAAACAAAAAACATACTGCTACATCAATGTGCATAGAATTGTTCAACAAACACTATCCCTGGAGAGCTTGTATCTTTTCCTTATTTATATAAGCCAAAGGCTTCATATAGTTATAAAGTTCCATCGGCCGAGATATCAAGTCTAACCAGTAGAGACCGAGAGTGTCATGCTCCTCCTCCTTTGAGGAACTTCTGAGGGGTGGTATAATTTTTCCCCAAGCTCCCATGAACTAGGGATGGGGGAGAGGGACATCCTCTTCTCGGAAAGTTACGGGCGGTGGAGATGATATATAAGTTGCTAGTGCTAAAGCAAGAGTTAGTTAAGAAGGAGATGAAGCTGATGGCATAGAAGTATGAGAAGTGGCTGCAGCAAGCATAGTGCTTCTTGTTGGTTTCTCGTCAATCAAAGACAATGGGGACCCGGTACTCAGCCTCACTGTAACGGGCACAACGATTAGATTTGGATGAGGGATTTGACATTTTCCACCATCTCAAACTCCCCTAGAGAGTTGAGGCATCATCCTCGGTTGGTGTAATTAACTCAATAGATTGATTAGTCTGTTGAGCTGAGGAAAGTCGTCGTCTTCTGTAAAGAGAAGCGCACTCCTCGTTGGCTTCCCAAGCATTGCCAATTGGTGTCTATGGTCGTTCTGGGAAGGCGATATCGTCACCATAACTTCTGGAGACAGCTCGGGAGAGGCATTTTTGCTCTTTTTTTCCCCATCCGCGGGAGAAGGTGTTCTCTTCGATTATTCTCTTTGATTGTTAGTTCTCCGCCTGGAGACTCCACGAAGAAGCACTTGCACCTAAAGCAAGCCCGGAGATACCTATCTATGTAAAAGCCTCTTGCAGCAGCCTCACTGCATTACCAAGGTCATCCAAAACGTCCTCCTCGGGAATGATTGATAACTAGGGATTTTGATTCCTTTTATACTCCTTCTTGCTTATGTTTTGATTAGTAATTTGTATAAAATAGTCTCATATGTTGTTCTTGATTGCAGGTTTGATCAATAAAGTGACAAGATGTCAAAGATAAGCTCAAAAGGAGTGAAACTTGCACAAGCACCACGACATGACAAAGCTTAGGCAAAACAAGGCCAGTGTGACCGCACTACATTCTGTGCGGTCCGCACTGTGAGATTCAGAGAGCATGAAATTCAGGCACAAAGGTAGTGCAACTACACTACCATTTGTTTGGTATGCACTGAGATCAACGCGGCCGCAGTGCATTCTCTGCGGTCCGCAGAGCCAAGATTCAGAGAAGTGCTAAGTTGGGGTTTTCAGGCCAGTGCGGTCCATGGTCCATTTTATGCGGACCGCACTAGAAGCCTTCGCGGCCGCATTCCATTTTGTGCAGTTCGCGGTGCCCAAGGTCATAGAGCAATTTTATCAAGTCGAAAGCCCTAGTGCGGCTGCAATCCATTTTTGTGCAGTCCGCACTAACCCCACGGGGGTATTTCTATCCAGAATTGTCATCTTAGTATAAATAGCTTCTTTTTTATTTTTAGGTCAAGCAGATACATTCAGTTAAGAATTGTGCTCGTGGGTTCGATATTTTCAGCCATTTTGGGCAATTTTATCTACATTTCAACATTGAATCTTGTTATTTATCTTAGTAATTAATTAATTAGAGTTGTTCTTCATCTATTTATTTGTTTTCTTCTTCAACTATTAGTAGCTATACCCATAAGCTAGGGTTCTGGTTCAACCCTAGTATGGATAATTAATGGGTCTTGTATTTTAGGGCTAAATTGACTTTGGCTGTTTGATATTTGGATTAATTTCATGTTTAATTGTTGAATTAGTGGTGCAAGCAGTAGTAGTGTTTAGTTGACTTTGGCTCCTCTTGAGAAAGAGAGCCTAAGTCTCTAAAATTAGTCCAATAAGGATTTGGGGAGTACTTAAGAGATTGATAGCCCCAATTAAAGGGTTAAACCTCGAGAGAGTAATACCCGATATGAACCCAAGTTGCTTGTGCAAATTTGCATCCCCAATTGGTCTTGAGAAAGTCAATTCGGGCAAAATCACTCACCGAGAGGTGTAGATTGGGTAAATTCATGCAACGGTTATATCATACTCCCCAAATATGTCAAACGCGCCTTAGACTCAAGTACCTGTTAATTGACCACCTAGACGAAAGTCACTATCCTAGTACCTTTTAGACCATTTGAACAAACCATAGCATTATAACTCTTAGCTTAATCTAGTTTAAATTAGCATTGTAGTTGATAAAATTATTTGTTAATAAAAAACACAAAAATGTTTAGAATTGCAATCAAGAACAATTACACAACTCTAAATTTGGTGGATACTCGACTCCAAATTCTATCTCTCTGTGGATATCAATCCCGACCCTAAATCGAGTAAAAGCTGCTTCGACATTCTCTCGCTACTTAATTAGTAGTGTGGAGTAGGACGTGATCACTTTTTGGCGCCATTGCCGGGAAGCTAACAATTTTGGCTATCTATCGAAGTAGTTTTGTGTTTTGTTCTTCTTTCATTCTTTGTTACTAATTTGTGTGTGTCAATACTTCATGTGCAAAATGGCATTAAATGCTAATGACCCTCTTGGAAACGTGATTGTGGGGGAGGAGATTAATGACAATGTAGAGGATGAGGTGCCTCTTGTACCTCAAGGACAATGAAGGGGCCACCAGGCCAATTGTAATGGCAATGTTCCAGACCCTCCTCCGCCACCTCCAAGAGCGGTTCCTAAAGTGCTTCCAAACCAAGGCTATGCAAGTGATGTTGTCCCACCTCGAATCTATGCGGGCAATTTCTAAATCACTAATGTGATGCTGACATTGTTGAAGCAGCGTGTGTACTTCATGGGCGCTGCCACTCAAAATGCTTACAAACATATCAAGGGGTTCGTGGATACCTGTTGGGGGAGTAAGCAACCAACGTGTTCGAAGATGCACTCCTGTTGAGACTCTTCCCATTTTCACTTAGAAGGAAGGCTTTAGATTAGCTTCAACGACTCCCCAATCATTCCATTATTACTTGGGATGAGTTGGCGGACAAGTTTATTGCAAAGTTCTTTCCACGGGGACATATGACAGCATTGCAAGATGAGATCTTGGCTTTCAAGCAGGAGCATACCGAATCTTTGCATGAGATTTGGGAGAGATATAGAACTATGGTGAAGGAATACCCCAACAATGATACGACGGAGAATATGTTGCAATAAACTTTCTACTGGAGATCAATACTATAAATCAATTCATAGTGAATCAACTTGCTAGGGGTAATTTCATGAAATTGACGGATGATGAAACTTGTGCCATTATTGATGAGATGTGTCATTGATAAGATGGCTGACACATCCTCAACTTGGCTAAGTAAAGCCAATATGCCCCGAGGTGATGGCTATGATGAGGAAAATGAGGAGGTACAATATGTGAATAATTATCAAGGCCATAGAGGCAATTCTTCCAACCAACAGCAACAATGGAGATCCCAAGGTGATTGGGGAATCAACAACAATTGGATTGGGAAAATAATCAAAATCCGAATTGGGGAAATCAAAACAACTATCAGGGTAATCAAGGAAACTGGGGGAACAACAACAACCGGGGTGGAGGGAACACCAACTAGGGAAATCAGGGGCAAGGTTTTCAAAGGCCCCAAATATACCAACAATCAAACAATCCACCACATATTCCATCCAGGGTCCTAGTTCTTCTACCATAATATGGGTAGAATCGCAATGATGTTTGAACAAATGATGATGAAGAATGCGGATTCGGATGCCCAATTGTCCTGTCACAACACTTCCACTAGAAATTTGGAGGTTCAACTAGGCAAATCTCTCAGTCTATGAATAGACGCCCTAAGGGTGTCTACCAAGTTACACGGTAGTGAACCCGAAAGGTGGGAACAATCATATTTTGGCAGTAACCACTAAGAGTGGACGAGGCAGTGATGTGAACGCCTCCAAACAAAAGAAAGTTTTGGGTCATGAAGTTGAGTTGCAAGAATATGAAGTTCCTTTGGTAGTTTAGAATGTTGTTGATGAAAATGTGAATGAAGAAATGAGGATTGATATTCAAGATGCCGAGGTGGAAACGCAAAATGACGTGAACCCATCTAGGGAACATGTAATTTACATGCCAAAGCCGTTTGTGCCAAAAGCCAAGGAACCCTTACCTAGACCACCTCCACATTATCCTCAAAGGCTAGCCAAGCAGAAAAGTGAGAATCAGTTCAAAAAGTTCATTGACATGATGAAGAGCTTATCCATCAATGTGCCTTTGGTGGAGGCTTTGGAGAAAATGCTTGGCTATGCAAAATTCATGAAAGATTTGGTGACAAAGAAAAGATCCATGGACTGTGAAACTATCAAGATGACCCACCAAGTTAGTGATATAGTGCATTTGACGTCTCCAAAGTTGGAGGATCCCTGTGCTTTCACCATCCCTTACACTATTAGTAGTGAGAATTTTGCTATAGCTTTATATGATTTAGGGGCAAGTATCAACTTGATACCCTACTCAGTTTTCAAGACATTGTGTATTGGGACACCAAACACAACTTCCATGAGATTGCAAATGGCCGATAGATCAATGAAGCGACAATTGGGTATTGTTGATAATGTGCTTGTCCAAGTGGACAAATTTATTTTGCCAGCTAATTTTGTGATCTTGGATTGCGAGGTGGACTATGAAGTCCTGATCATATTGGGAGACATTTACTTGCTACAGGGAAGGCTCTAGTTGATGTGGAAGCAGGAGAACTCACTTTTCGGGTGGGTGATGAAAAGGTAGTCTTTCATGTGTGCAAGTCAATGAAGCAACCCAATTGTACTGAAGTGTGCTCATTTGTGGATCTAGTCACGAATGTGATATTTGATGATACAAGTGAAATGACTAATGTGGAAGACCTTCTGGATGCCGTATTGTTGAATGTTGATGTCAATGATGATGAGGGCCGAGTGGAATGTGTGAATGCTTTGCATGGAATTGGCTCTTATTCTTATGTGCCTAGGAAACTGTCCTTGGAACTCGAAAATAGAAAGACTCCTCCAACAAAGCCTTCAATTGAGGAACCTCCGGTGTTGGAGGTGAAGCCATTGCCTTCACACGTCATTTATAAATTCTTAGGCCCTAGTTCAACTTTACCAGTTATTCTTTCCTTTTGTCTTACCAACATGCAGGTAGATGCCACTTTGGCGGTTCTCAAAAAGCGGAAGAAGGTAATTTGATGGAGTCTAACTGACTTCTGGGAATAAGCCCCTTATTCTGTATGCACAAGATTATTTTGGAGGATGACGCAAAACCCTACTTGGAATATCAAAGGAGTTTGAACGAAGCAATGCAAGAAGTTGTAAAGAAAGAAATGCTAAAGAGGTTAGATAACGGTCTTGTGTACGCAATTTCAGATTGCTCATAGACTTTTCCGTTGCAGTGTATGCCGAAGAAGGGTGGTATGACTGTGGTGACAAATGATAACAATGAACTAATTCTCACTCGGACAGTTATCGGATGGAGGGTATGCATGGACTACCCAAAATTGAAAAAGGTGAACCGCAAGGATCACTTCCCATTGCCGTTCCATGACCAAATGCTTGATCTCCTTCTTGGGCGTGCCTTCTATTGCTTTTTGGACGGATATTTAGGTACAAACAAATCTTAATCACTCTGGAGGATCAGGAAAAGACCACATTTACTTGTCTATATGGCACTGTTGCTTTCTCTCTGATGTCGTTTGGGTTGTTTAATGCCCCGACGACATTCCAACGATGTATGGTGGCCATTTTCACCGATATGGTGGAAGATATCTTCGAGGTGTTAATTGGCAATTTTAGTGTGGTGGGTGATTCATTTGATGAGTGCTTGAGAAATCGGTATCGCGTGTTGGGACGTTGTGAGGACATAAATCTTGTACTCAATTAGCAAAAATTCCACTTCATGGTTGAGGAGGGCATAGTATTGGGCCATAAAATTTCAAAGCATGGCATCGAATTTGATAAAAGCCAAAATAGAAGTGACTTCATGGCTTCTTCTTCCCACTTCTGTCAAGGGGGCGAGGAGTTTTCTTGGGCATGCATGGTTTTATCAGAGGTTTATAAAAATATTTTCGAATGTGGTAAACCCCTTGTGCAAGCTACTAGAAAAGGATGCCAAGTTTGTGTTCGATGAGGGATGTATGCAAGCATTTGAGCTTCTCAAGCTTAAGTTGACCATTACCCCTATCATTACCATACCAAACTGGAGCTTGCCTTTCGAGCTCATGTGCGGCGCGAGTGACAATGCAGTTGGGTAAATTTTGGGTTAAAAAGTTAGCAAAATATTTCATCAGGTGTACTACGCAACTAACACCATGAATGAGGCTCAAAGGAACTACACGATTACGGAGAAAGAATTGTTGGTCATAGTGTTTGCAGTGGAAAAGTTTCGCCATATCTTATAGGGGCCAAGGTCACAGTGCATACCGATCATGCAGGCTTAGGTACTTGATGACAAAGAAAGACTCCAAGGCAAGGTTGATGCGATGGGTATTATTACTTCAAGAGTCTGATATAGAAAATTATGGACCGGAATGGTAGTGAAACCTAAGTTGTGGACCACTTATCTTGCTTGTAGGATGAAGGAAGGCCATCTGATGGCCTAGAGATCAATGATGCATTTCCCGATGAGCGACTACTTTTTGTGTCAATGAGTGATATGCTATGATTTGAGGATATTCCTAATTACCTTGTGACTAGCATTATCCCGTGTGAGCTCTCTTCTAACCAAAGGACGAAGCACAAATGAGATAGTTTGGATTTCTATTGAGATGGGCCGTATTTGTTCAAGATTTTCACGGATGGTGTGATCCAAAGGTGTATGTCGGAGGAAGAGCAATTGAGTATCTTAGAGGCTTATCATTCCTCCCCCTATGGTTGCCATCATGGTGGGGCAAGGACAGCTTTAAAAGTTCTGAGTTGTGGTTTTTATTGGCCAACCTTGTGCAACGATGCAAGTGATCTCGTAAAAAGATGTGACCAATGTCAAAGAGCGGGTGAAATTTCAAAGAAAGATTATATGCCTCTCAATACCATCCCGGAGGTTGATATTTTTGATGTATGGGGCTTTGATTTTATGGGCCTGTTTGTTAGCTCGTGCGGGATCACATAAATTCTTTTGGCTGTAGACTATGTTTCAAAGAGGTTTGAAGCCGTGGCTTTTCCCAACAATGAGGCACTGAGTATTGTTGCATTTCTCAAGAAGAGCATTTTTTCAAGGTTTGGTATGCCCCGAGCAATCTTAAGTGATATTGGCTCTCATTTTTCAATAGAGCTTTTGACACTTTGCTTTCAAAGTATGGTGTCAATCGCAAAGTTTCTAATTCCTATCATCCTCAAGCAAGTGGTCAAGTTGAATTCTCCAACAGGGAAATAAAAATCATATCGTCAAAGATGGTCAATGCAAATAGGACCGATTAGTTAAAGAAGTTGGATGACGCTCTATGGGCTTATAGGAATGTTTAGAAGACTCTAATTGGTATGTCTCCGTATCGGTTGGTGTTTGGGAAAGCTTGCCATATACCGATTGAGTTAGATCATAAGGACATATGGGCCTTGAGGAAATTGAACATTGAGTGGGATGTAACTGCTAATCTTCGGGTATAGCAACTCAATGAACTTGACGAATTTAGGTTCCATGCCTACTTTAGTTCGTCCCTGTATAAGCATAAAATGAAATACCTTCACGACAAGTATACTCATGGGGAAGCAGTTCAAGGTGGGGGATTTATTGCTCTTATTCAACTCTCGGCTAAGGTTGTTCCCGGGAAAGCTCAAGTCAAAATGGAGCAGACTGTTTGAAGTACTGTGTGTGACCCCGTTTGGTGCTCTTGATTTAAAGAACAAAAGTAGGGAAATTTTTTGAGTAAATGGGCACAAGGTCAAGCATTACTTGGGAAAAATTAATGACAGCCACATAGTGGCACTCCTTCATTTCAAATGAAGTGATGGTAATCTACTCGTGCCGCGACTTAAATCAGGCGCTTCTTAGGAGGAAACCCATGTGTTTTTATTCTTGTTTTCTTTGATTTTCTTTGTAATATAGGATTGATTTTTTGGCTAAATGGTTGTGAGATGTTATAGGGTTATGTTGATGCAGTGCAGGACTTAGTGGAAAAAAGTGCAAGGTCTCTGAAGTTGCCAATGTAGTCGCATTACATTCTATGCGAACTGCATTGGTGAAAGGAAATATGACCACCTCTCTGAAGTTACCACTGCGTCGTACTACATTTTGTGCGGTCCGTAGTGGACCACTGCAGTGGCAGTCCATTTTTTGTGGACCGCAATGGGTTACTTGGTCAAACTTGGCAAAAGCTATGTAGTGCAGATCGCGGTCCAATTTGTGCGGTCCACACTGATTCATGAAACTGGGCCCTAGGTCCTTTTCTATAAATAGGGTTTGAGACCCTCCTTTTACCTTTTTTAACCCTTGAATCTCTGACCAAGTACTGTTCATCATCTCATTTATTTTCAATTAACTGCTTGAACTTGTTCATCTTCATTGCTTCTTACAACTAGTAACATCACTTTCCTTTTAATTATCTCGATTTTGTTGTTTTTCTTTTATTTGTTGTTTTTATTGCTTCTCAACCTATTCTCCCCGTATTTCTTTAATTTTAGTACGATTAGACTAGTTCTTTTTGCGGGTAATGTGGGCTTAATTAGTCAAAAGCAATGGGCAAACACTTAGGTGTTAGGTTGAACCCAAAATAAAATACATATTGAACCCTAAGTTTGTGTTGCTTCTAGGCACTTAGTGTGGATCGCAGTCAATTCAAGCCCCTTCCGATGACTCAAACCGATGCCTCAACGCTCCAAAACTAGCCAAATAATGTGCAAACCAATGAAAATACACCCTAATACTCATAACAATTCAATATATATAAAATTCCAACTCCACTCGAAAAGTTGACAAAATCTCCCTCGGGCCCATGAGCCCGAATTCCAAAATTTTCGAAGATAAAATTTATCCACAACCTCACGATCTCAAATATATAATTGGCTTTCAATTTCATGTTCGAAATCGTGGTTAAAATCCAAGAATACAAATTTCTAGGCTTTCTTAAAAATCCCAAAATTTCTACTAATTTACATGATTTTCCATATTAAAATCTAGATATAATCCAAATAATTAACTTGTAATAGATGGGAATCACTTTTCTTGATATGGGTGATGATAATGGAGCTCCAAATCCGCTATTAGGTCGGCTCCCATGGAGGAAATGAGCCAAACCCATTTCTTTGCACTTATACACTGCCTAGACAACTCTTCTTCGCGTTCCCGAGACCCCTATCGCGTTCGCGAGGAAGAAAATTCTCAAAAATCATTTTCCAAACTATTCTCAGACAGCCTTTATTATAATGGCCATAATATTTTGTAGGAAACTTCAAATGACAAATAATTTAATGTTTTGAAAATAAGAAACCATGATCTACAACTTTCATGTTTTGATTATCTCCCAATTTCTTATATATTGTGAGATATAAGCTACAAAAGTCAGCCCTATACAACACAAATTTCTTCTTCATCAAACCGGACATCCTGTAGTGTACCAGCCATAACATTTGGTATACAAATCCAAATACTAAATAGTTTACTGTTGTGAAAACTAGACACAAAGATTTACAACTTTTGTATTTACATCACTATCAAATTCATTATAGATTACGAGATACGAGCCTTTGATGTCAGACATGTGCAACAGGATATTTCCTTCTTCACAAATGCAAAGAACAAAGTCCCTGAAGCCAAATCCTTCTTTGTGAACGTGAGAGGATCCTCGCAAACGCAAAGTATAACACCTGACACCAACATTAGCTATTGTATGATTCCCCGTCCAATCACACAAATCAGTCTTATAACATAACACGGACCTTCTTGAGGCCTCAAATCACATCAAACAATATCGAAATCATGAATCGCACCCCAATTCAAGCTTAATAAAGATTAGAACTTCAAACTTCTACATTCAATGTTGAAACCTATCAAATCAAGTTCGATTGATCTCAAATTTTGCACACAAGTGGCATTATAACCTACTCCAACTTTTGGAATTGGATTCCGACCCAATATCAAAAAGTCCACTTCCGGTCAAACTCCTCACAAACCTTCAAATTTCTATCTTAGGCAATTGATTCCAAAATGACCCACGGACCTCCGAATTCACTTCTGATAGCGCTCCCAACACTAGAATCTCCAGACAAAGCTATTTGGAATCCCAAAACAGATATTGATAACACATGCATTTTAACCCAAACTTGTGAAATTCATCCAAAAATGCTAACTTCCAAAATAGGTGTCGAAACTTTCCCAGATCTTACAAAACTTGATCTGGACATACGACCAAGTCCGAAATAATCACACGAACCTGCTGGAACCTTCAAATCTCGATTCTGAGGTTGTTTACTCAGAAATCTAATCTTAGTCAATTATTTCAACTTAAAGCTTCCGAAATATGAAATCTTTCCAAATCAACTCTAAACTTCTCGAAATACAATTTCGAGCATGCGTACATATATGAAGTCAAACTATTGAATGATACGATAGAGATTAAAACGATCGATCGGGTCGTTACAGGGAAACTTCGTTTTAATGGAAGTTACTCAAAACACTCAGGAAGTCAATGCAGGGAAGCTAGGTTCATCATGAGAAGTCCCCTACCAGGTTTCAACTGTCATCGGGAAAGGATCATGCTAGTCAAATAATCAATATGGAAAAAAATTTCCAAGCAAGTGGAACATTGAAACCCTCAAGAGATACTATTTTTGATGAACAATACCTGTACTGAATGTATGTGCTGCACTATTTTTCCCTTCATCCAGTTTTTATCCCAATTGGGTTTTTCTAGAAAGGTTATTAACAAGGGAGCAAGGGAAATCATACTACAAAAGAAATTTAAACAAAATCTATAAGACCTTCCAATGACAAGGCACACAAGCGAGGAACCACTCTGAAGCGGTAAGATAGTCTTTTGTCCGATAACAAAGTTCTTATCGGCAAGTTAGGTTTGCTATCGATCAAATATTCCCCGATCGTTCAAAAGTGCAAGCCACTGTGGGATAGTTAGATAATCTTTTGCTCGATAGCATAAATTCCTAAGGATAATTGAAGTTTATTACTGAACTAAAGATTATCTAGCAATTCACTAGTGGAATCCTTGAAGGTGTAAACTTCCAGTGTTCAAACATGCATTCTTCGTATTTGAATGCTGAGGGGATGATATGAGGATACAAAAATAATGACTGCTGCTTCTATTGGAATATGAAACATATCATCAGGACCGGGGACTTGGCGTCCAGCCCATTAGAAACAAGTTATACAAGTTAGCCACAAGAAATGGCAATTTGTAATTAGCACAATGAATGCTTATGTACTTTTGAAAATGGACGGAATAAAGTAAAATCCTTTTTATTTTTATCTTGTTTCTGGCCGGAAGACCTCTTTTAGCAATTGACTCCAGCTGGCAGGCTTTAGCGATTTTGACATCAAAGTCAATGACACCCGCTTTAGCCTCTCCAAGGTGTTTCTCCTTATGTTGTACATAACATATGTTTTTTCAACAATGAGGGAAGTCACACGGTGCTTGACTTCTTCTTTATGTTAGTTAACCTTGGCGGAAAGATTCCCCCCCGCGGATCTAGCAGACCGGAGGTTGACATCGAGATCACAAATAGTAGAGTTGGAATGTCTATAATGTTCAATGGTCTTATTATACTTATCCTCCAATTGCACATACTTCACCCCGCCGACAGGAAGCTCTTCAGTCGTTGAGTTCAAGGCCGCCTCAAAATTATTTTATCTTTCAACTCCGACATCCTCGCGATTGGTTGTAGTAAGAACGACACTATGGACTTCAGCAATTTGGCCCTAGCCCCTCCAAATTGAACCCTCAACGGGGTGATATCTTGGCTAAGAGTATCTACTTATTTCTTTCTTTGCTGCAACCGAGCCTCCAACATAACAACCTCAACAACTTTAGTTTCCAGTTCCAAGACGCGAGCAGTCGCTTAGCCAAAAGTTTATGCTCAGAGGTAAGTTCCTCATTATCTTGAATCAACCTTTTGAGGCCATCAGAAGCAAGAAAATTGGCTTGCGAAATGAAAAGTGCAAACTCTAAATACTACAATATTAAAGATAGAAGAGACAACAAAGGAAACAAAAAATATACTGCTACATCAATGTGCATAGAATTGTTCAACAAACACTATCCCCAGAGAGCTTGTATCTTTTCCTTATTTCTTTAAGCCAAAGGCTTCATATAGTTATCAAGTTCCATCGGCCGAGATATCAAGTTGAACCGGTAGAGACCGAGAGTGTCATGCTCCTCCTCCTTTGAGGATCTTCTGAGGGGTGGTATAATTTTGCCCCAAGATCCCATGAACTAGGGATGGGGGAGAGGGACATCCTCTTCTCGGAAAGTTACGGGCGGTGGAGATGATATATAAGTTGCTAGTGGTAAAGTAAGAGTTAGTGAAAAAGGAGATGAAGCTGATGGAATAGAAGTATGAGAAGTGGCTGCAGCAAGCATAGTGCTTCTTGTTGGTTTCTCGTCAATCAAAGACAATGGGGACCCGGTACTCAGCCTTACAGTACCGGGCACAACGATTAGATTTGGAAGAGGGATTTGACATTTTCTACCATCTCAAACTCCCCTAGAGAGTTGAGGCATCATCATCGGTTGGTGTAACTAACTCAATAGATTGATTAGTCTGTTGAGCTGAGGAAAGTCGTCGTCTTCTATAAAGAGAAGCCCACTCCTCGTTGGCTTCCCAAGCATTGCCAATTGGTGTCTATGGTCATCCCGGGCAGGCGATATCGTCACCAAAACTTCTGGAGACAGCTCGGGAGTGGCATTTTTGCTCTTTTTTTTCCCCATCCGCGGGGGAAGGTCTTCTCTTCGATTCTTCTCTTTGGTTGTTAGTTCTCCGGCTGGAGACTCCAAGAAGAAGCACTTGCACCTAAAGCAAGCCCGGAGATACCTATCTATGTAAAAACCTCTTGCAGCAGCCTCACCGCATTACCAAGGTTATCCAAAACGTCCTCCTCGGGAACAATTGATAACTAGGAATTTTGATACCTTTTATACTCCTTCTTGCTTATGTTTTGATTAGTAATTTGTATAAAATAGTCCCAAAAGTATCATAAGTTGTGCTTGATTGCAGGTTTGATCAACAATAAAGTGACAAGATGTCAAAGACAAGCTCAAAAGGAGTGAAACTTGCACAAGTACCACGACATGACAAAGCTCAGGCAAAATAAGGCTAGTGTGACCGCACTACATTCTGTGCGGTCCGCACTGTGAGATTCAGAGAGCATGAAATTCAGGCACAAAGGTAGTGCAACTACACTACCATTTGTTTGGTCTGCACTGAGATCAACGCGGCCGCAGTGCATTCTCTACGGTCTGCAGAGCCAAGATTTAGAAAAGTGCTAAGTTGGGGTTTTCAGGCCAGTGCGGTCCGCGGTCCATTTTATGTGGACCGCACTAGAAGCCTTCGCGGCCACATTCCATTTTGTGCAGTCCGCGGTGCCCAAGGTCAGAGAGAAATTTTATCAAGTCCAAAGCCCTAGTGCGGCTGCAATCCATTTTTGTGCAGTCCGCACTAACCCCACGGGGGTATTTCTATCCAGAATTGTCATCATAGTATAAATAGCCTCTTTTTTATTTTTAGGTCGAGAAGATACATTCAGCTAAGAATTGTGCTCGTGGGTTCGATATTTTCAATCATTTTGGGCAATTTTATCTACATTTCAACATTGAATCTTGTTATTTATCTTAGTGATTAATTAATATGAGTTGTTATTCATCTATTTCTCTGTTTTCTTCTTCAATTATGAGTAGCTATACCCATAAGCTAGGGTTCTGGTTCAACCCTAGTATGGCTAACTAATGGGTCTTGTATTTTAGGGCTAAATTGACTATGGGTGTTTGATATTTGGATTAATTTCATGTTTAATTGTTGAATTAGTGGTGCAAACAATAGTTGTGTTTAGTTGATTTTGGCTCTTCTTGAGAAAGAGAGCCTAAGTCTCTAAAATTAGTCCAATAAGGATTTGGGGAGTACTTAAGAGATTGATAGCCCCAATTAAAGGGTTAAACCCCGAGAGAGTAATACCCGATTTGAACCCAAGTTGCTTGTGCAAATTTGCATACCCAATTGGTCTTGAGAAAGTCAATTTGGGAAAAAATCACTCGAACCACCGATAGGTGTAGATTGGGTAAATTCATGCAACGGTTATATCATACTCCCCAAATATGACAAACGTGCCTTAGACTCAAGTACCTGTTAATTGACTACCTAGACGAAAGTCACTACCCTAGTACCTTTTAGACCATTTGAAAAAACCATAGCATTATAACTCTTAGCTTAATCTAGTTGATAAAATTATTAGTTAATAAAAAGCACAAAAATGTTTAGAATTGCAATCAAGAACAACTACACAACTCTAAATTTGGTAGATACTCGACTCCAAATTCTATCTCTCTGTGGATATCGATCCCGACCCTAAATCGAGTAAAAGCTGCTTCGACATTCTCTCGCTACTTAATTAGTAGTGTTGAGTAGGACGTGATCACTTTTTGGCGCCATTGTCGGGAAGCTAACAATTCTGGCTATCTATCGAAGTAGTTTTGTGTTTTGTTCTTCTTTCTTTCTTTGTTACTAATTTGTGTGTGTCAATACTTCATGTGCAAAATGGAATTAAACGCTAATGACCCTCTTGGAAACGTGATTGTGGGGGAGGAGATTAATGACAATGTAGGGGATGAGGTGCCTCTTGTACCTCAAGGACAATGAAGGGGCCACCAGGCCAATTGTAATGGCAATGTTCCAGACCCTCCTCCGCCATCTCCAAGAGCGGTTCCTAAAGTGCTTCCAAACCAAGGCTATGCAAGTGATGTTGTCCCACCTCGAATCTATGCGGGCAATTTCTAAATCACTAATGTGATGCTGACATTGTTGAAGCAGCGTGTGTACTTCATGGGCGCTGCGACTCAAAATGCTTACAAACATATCAAGGGGTTCGTGGATACCTGTTGGGGGAGCAAGCAACCAACGTGTTCGAAGATGCACTCCTGTTGAGACTCTTCCCATTTTCACTTAGAAGGAAGGCTTTAGATTAGCTTCAACGACTCCCCAATCATTCCATTATTACTTGGGATGAGTTGGCGGACAAGTTTATTGCAAAGTTCTTTCCACGGGGACATATGACAGCATTGCAAGATGAGATCTTGGCTTTCAAGCAGGAGCATACCGAATCTTTGCATGAGATTTGGGAGAGATATAGAACTATGGTGAAGGAATACCCCAACAATGATACGACGGAGAATATGTTGCAATAAACTTTCTACTGGAGATCAATACTACAAATTAATTCATAGTGAATCAACTTGCTAGGGGTAATTTCATGAAATTGACGGATGATGAAGCTTGTGCCATTATTGATGAGATGTGTCATTGATAAGATGGCTGACACATCCTCAACTTGGCTAAGTAGAGCCAATATGCCCCGAGGTGATGGCTATGATGAGGAAAATGAGGAGGTACAATATGTGAATAATTATCAAGGCCACAGAGCCAATTCTTCCAACCAACAGCAACAATGGAGATCCCAAGGTGATTGGGGAATCAACAACAATTGGATTGGGAAAATAACAATCAAAATCCGAATTGGGGAAATCAAAACAACTATCAGGGTAATCAAGGAAACTGAGGGAATAACAACAACCGGGGTGGAGGGAACACCAACTAGGGAAATCAGGGGCAAGGTTTCAAAGGCCCCAAATATACCAACAATCAAACAATCCACCACATATTCCATCCAGGGTTCTAGTTCTTCTACCATAATATGGGTAGAATTGCAATGATGTTTGAACAAATGATGAAGAAGAATGCGGATTCGGATGCCCAATTGTCCCGTCACAACACTTCCACTAGAAATTTGGAGGTTCAACTAGGCAAATCTCTCAGTCTATGAATAGACACCCTAAGGGTGTCTACCAAGTTATACGGTAGTGAACCCGAAAGGTGGGAACAATCATATTTTGGCAGTAACCACTAAGAGTGGACGAGGCAGTGATGTGAACGCCTCCAAACAAAAGAAAGTTTTGGGTCATGAAGTTGAGTTGCAAGAATATGAAGTTCCTTTGATAGTTTAGAATGTTGTTGATGTAAATGTGAATGAAGAAATGAGGATTGATATTCAAGATGCCGAGGTGGAAACGCAAAATGACGTGAACCCATCTAGGGAACATGTAATTTACATGTCAGAGCCGTTTGTGCCAAAAGCCAAGGAACCCTTACCTAGACCACCTCCACATTATCCTCAAAGGCTAGCCAAGCAGAAAAGTGAGAATCAGTTCAAAAAGTTCATTGACATGATGAAGAGCTTATCCATCAATGTGCCTTTGGTGGAGGCTTTGGAGAAAATGCTTGGCTATGCAAAATTCATGAAAGATTTGGTGACAAAGAAAAGATCCATGGACTGTGAAACTATCAAGATGACCCGCCAAGTTAGTGATATAGTGCATTTGACGTCTCCAAAGTTGGAGGATCCCTGTGCTTTCACCATCCCTTACACTATTAGTAGTGCAAATTTTGCTAATGCTTTATATGATTTAGGGGCAAGTATCAACTTGATACCCTACTCATTTTTCAAGACTTTGTGTATTGGGACACCAAACACAACTTCCATGAGATTGCAAATGGTCGATAGATAAATGAAGCGACAATTGGGTATTGTTGATAATGTGCTTGTCCGAGTGGACAAATTTATCTTGCCAGCTAATTTTTGTGATCTTGGATTGCGAGGTGGACTATGAAGTCCTGATCATATTGGGAGACATTTACTTGCTACAGGGAAGGCTCTAGTTGATGTGGAAGCAGGAGAACTCACTTTTCGGGTGGGTGATGAAAAGGTAGTCTTTCATGTGTGCAAATCAATGAAGCAACCCAATTGTACTGAAGTGTGCTCATTTGTGGATCTAGTCTCGAATGTGATAATTGATGATACAAGTGCAATGACTAATGTGGAAGACCTTCTGGAGGCCATATTGTTGAATGTTGATGTCAAGGATGATGAGGGCCGAGTGGAATGTGTGAATGCTTTGCATGGAATTGGCTCTTATTCTTATGTGCCTAGGAAACTGTCCTTGGACCTTGAAAATAGAAAGACTCCCCCAACAAAGCCTTCAATTGAGGAACCTCTGGTGTTGGAGTTGAAGCCATTGCCTTCACACCTCATGTATAAATTCTTAGGCCCTAGTTCAACTTTACCAGTTGTTCTTTCCTCTTGTCTTACTAACATGCAGGTAGATGCCACTTTGGCGGTTCTCAAAAAGAGGAAGAAGGTAATTGGATGGACTCTAACTGACTTTGGGGAATAAGCCCCGTATTCTGTATGCACAAGATTATTTTGGAGGATGACGCAAAACCCTACTTGGAATATCAAAGGAGTTTGAACGAAGCAATGCAAGAAGTTGTAAAGAAAGAAATGATAAAAAGGTTTGATAATGGTCTTGTGTATGCTATTTCAGATAGCTCATAGACTTTTCCGTTGCAGTGTGTGCCGAAGAAGGGTGGTGTGACTGTGGTGACAAATGATAACAATGAACTAATTCTCACTCGGACAGTTATCGGATGGAGGGTATGCATGGACTACCCAAAACTGAAAAAGGTGAACCGCAAAGATCACTTCCCATTGTCGTTCCATGACCAAATGCTCGATCTCCTTCTTGTGCGTGCCTTCTATTGCTTTTTGGATGGATATTTAGGTACAAACAAATCTTAATCACTCTTGAGGATCAGGAAAAGACCACATTTACTTGTCTATATGGCACTGTTGCTTTCTCTATGATGTCGTTTGGGTTGTTTAATGCCCCGACGACATTCCAACGATGTATGGTGGCCATTTTCACTGATATGGTGGAAGATATCTTCGAGGTATTTATTGGAAATTTTAGTGTGGAGGGTGATTCATTTGATGAGTGCTTGAGAAATCAGTATCGCGTGTTGGGACGTTGTCAGGACATAAATCTTGTACTCAATTAGCAAAAATGACACTTCATGGTTGAGGAGGGCATAGTATTGGGCCATAAAATTTCAAAGCGTGGCATCAAAGTTGATAAAAGCCAAAATAGAAGTGACTTCGAGGCTTCTTCTCCCCACTTCTGTCAAGGGGGCGAGGAGTTTTCTTGGGCACGCATGGTTTTCTCAGAGGTTTATAAAAATATTTTCGAATGTGGTAAACCCTTGTGCAAGCTACTAGAAAAGGATGCCAAGTTTGTGTTCGATGCGGGATGTATGCAAGCATTTGAGCTTCTCAAGCTTAAGTTGACCATTACCGCTATCATTACCATACCAATCCAGAGCTTGCCTTTCGAGCTCATGTGCGGCGCGAGTGACAATGCAGTTGGGGAAATTTTGGGTTAAAAAGTTAACAAAATATTTCATCAGGTGTACTACGCAAGCAAAACCATGAATGAGGCTCAAAGGAACTACACGGTTACGGAGAAAGAATTGTTGGTCATAGTGTTTGCAGTGGAAAAGTTTCGCCATATCTTATAGGGGCCAAGGTCATAGTGCATACCGATCATGCAGGCTTAGGTACTTGATGACAAAGAAAGACTCCAAGGCAAGGTTGATGCGATGGGTATTATTACTTCAATAGTTTGATATAGAAAATTATGGACCGGAACGGTAGTGAAAACTAAGTTGTGGACCAATTATCTTGCTTGGAGGAGGAAGGAAGGCCATCTGATGGCCTAGAGATCAATGATGCATTTCCCGATGAGCGACTACTTTCTGTGTCAATGAGTGATATTCTGTGGTTTGCGGATATCTCTAATAACCTTGTGACTAGCATTATCCTGTGTGAGCACTCTTCTAACCAAAGAAGAAGCTCAAATGAGATAGTTTGGATTTCTATTGAGATGGGCCGTATTTGCTCAAGATTTGCACGGATGGTGTGATCCAAAGGTGTATGTCGGAGGAAGAGCAATTGAGTATCTTAGAGGCTTGTCATTCCTCCCCCTATGTTTTCCATCATGGAAGGGCGAGGACAGCTTCAAAAGTTCTGAGTTGTGGTTTTTATCGGCCAACCTTGTTCAAAGATTCAAGTGATCTTGTAAAACGATGTGACCAATGTCAAAGAGCGGGTGAAGTTTCGAAGAAATATGAGATGCCTCTCAATACCATCCTGGAGGTTGATATTTTTGATGTAAAGGGCTTTGATTTTATGGTCCTGTTTGTTAGCTCGTGCGGGAACACATAAATTCTTATGGCTGTAGACTATGTTTCAAAGAGGTTTGAAGCCGTGGCTTTTCCCAACAATGACGCACTGAGTATTGTTGCATTTCTCAAGCAGAGCATTTTTACAAGGTTTGGTATGCCCCGAGCAATCTTAAGTGATAGCGGGTCTCATTTTTACAATAGAGCTTTTGACACTTTGCTTTCAAAGTATGGTGTCAATCGCAAAGTTTCTACTTCCTATCATCCTCAAGCAAGTGGTCAAGGTGAAGTCTCCAAAAGGGAAATAAAAATCATATTGTCAAAGATGGTCAATGCAAATAGGACCGATTAGTTAATGAAGTTGGATGACGCTCTATGGGCTTATAGGACTGTTTAGAAGACTCTGATTGGTATGTCTCCGTATCGGTTGGTGCTTGGGAAAGCTTGCCATATACCGATTGAGTTAGATCATAAGGCCAAATGGGCCTTGAGGAAATTGAACATTTAGTGGGATGTAACTGCTAATCTTCGGGTAGAGCAACTCAACGAACTTGACGAATTTAGGTTCCATGCCTACTTTAGTTCGTCCCTGTATAAGCATAAAATGAAATACCTTCACGACAAGTATACTCAGGGGGGAAGGAGTTCAAGGTGGGGGATTTATTGCTCTTATTCAACTCTCGGCTAAGGTTGTTCCCGGAAAGCTCAAGTCAAAGTGGAGCGGACTGTTTGAAGTACTGTGTGTGACCCCGTTTGGTGCTCTTGATTTAAAGAACAAAAGTAGGGAAATTTTTAGAGTAAATGGGCACAAGGTCAAGCATTACTTGGGAAAAATTGATGACAGCCACACAGTGGCACTCCTTCATTTCAAATGAAGTGATGGTAATCTACTCGTGCCGCGACATTAAATCAGGCGCTTCTTAGGAGGCAACCCATGTGTTTTTATTCTTGTTTTCTTTGATTTTCTTTGTAATATAGGATTGATTTTTTGGATAACTGGTTGTGAGATGTTATAGGGTTATGTTGATGCAGTGCAGGACTTAGTGGAAAAAAGTGCCAGGTCTCTGAAGTTGCCAATGTAGTCGCATTACATTCTATGCGAACTGCATTGGTGAAAGGAAAATGACCACCTCTCTGAAGTTACCACTGCGTCGTACTACATTTTGTGCTGTCCGTAGTGGACCACTGCAGTGGCAGTCCATTTTTTGCGGACCGAAATGGGTTACTTGGTCAAACTTGGCAAAAGCTATGTAGTGCAGATCGCGGTCCAATTTGTGCGGTCCACACTGATTGATGAAACTAGGCCCTAGGTCCTTTTCTATAAATAGGGTTTGAGGCCCTCCTTTTACCCTTTTTAACCCTTGAATCTCTGACCAAGTACTGTTCATCATCTCATTTATTTGCAATTAACTGCTTGAACTTGTTCATCTTCATTGCTTCTTACAATTAGTAACATCACATTCCTTTTAATTATCTCGATTTTGTTATTTTTCTTTTATTTGTTGTTTTTCTTGCTTCTCAACCTATTCTCCCCGTATTTCTTTAATTTTAGTAGGATTAGATTAGTTCTTTTTTTGGGTAATGTGGGCATAATTAGTCAAATGCAATGGGCAAACACTTAGGTGTTAGGTTGAACCCAAAATCAAATACATATTGAACCCTAAGTTTGTGTTGCTTCTAGGCACTTAGTGTGGATCGCAGTCAATTCAGTGTGGTCAGCGGTGCCCTTGTAAAGTAAGCGGTGCCATTTTGTGTGGATCGCAATGATGAAACTCCTTAGTGCTGAACCTGAGGGAATGCGGCCGCAATACATTTTGTGCGGACCATACTACCCCATGAGTGGCCACACGACATTTTGTGCGGTCCGCACAACCTAGATATAAAGGGTGGGTAGTCTGATCCCCAACCCTATGAGGACCGCATGGCCATTTTATGTGCGCTGTATTGACCCCTGTGCGGTCGTACACCATTTTGTATGGTCCGCACTGTGTGACTTCTGCAACTTGTCTGCAATTTTCCTTTCCTGCTTCTGCAACTCTATTCTTATCTGCTGCAACTGATACTAACATGTTCATTTGGATCATGTTTGTAGATAATGGTGAAACAACAAGGAGGTAAAGGATCCAAACAACCAGGCATAGGAGAAACCTCCCGGGGAGGGAAGAAAGAAAAGATAAAACTCACTCCCCAAGTCGGAGAAAATATTAAAAAGACAAAAAAGATGATAAAGGATGCTGATAGAGCCATTGACATATCTGGGAGTACGAGCCCTCCCGGGAGATCTCCACAGACTCCGTGCGAGAGTTTGTCCTTGATTCACCGGAGAGGCATAGGATAAGAGACACACCTCCAGCATCTCCCACAGCCCAAGTGTTAGTGAACATTTCTTCTGGGTCGTCTGAGGGCTCAGGTGCAGGTAGTGGGTAATACTCCACCTCCCATAACTTCATTATTTGGAGAGGGTGCAGTAGGTGCTGAGGAGGAAGTAGAGGGAGAAGAAGAAGTAGGAGAAGGAGGTGAACCATATGCGGGGAGTACTGCTAGAACTAGGAAGCCGGAGTTGTTGCAAGACCGATTTGTTAGTGAAGTAGTATACCATAAATTCCGGGAATGGTGCCCGTTGAGGAAGTTGATCCTGGAGAGGAGTTTTACAGATAGAGACTTGCTACCTCACAACCAATATGAGGAGATAGTTTAGGGAGCGAGTCGGATGGGAGTATTTTTTTTAGGGATTGTATGGATGCCAATAAGAACTTAGTCAAGAAATTCTACACCAATGTTTCCCACATAAAAGGGTACCAAGGTGAGCAAGGTGCGGAAATTGAAGGTTTTGTTTGATGGGAAGACAATCAATGATTACCTTGGCTTTGATGAGGAGGATGATACCCTATACATGGAGAAGATGGAACTAGGTGAGGAGGTCTGTCCATGGTTGGCACAATACCTGGCAATCACAGGTACCACCCCGGATTTATTGACTGCGGGCATCAAGATTTTGAGGCATAGTTTGAATTTCGAGGCAAAGGGGTGGGAGACTTTTGTATGTAGCAGGTTGGACCCTACGACTCATGACAACACCCTACCTCTTCACCGGGCAGTTTTGGTGGTCTCGATCATGGCGGGGTACCCAATCAATGTGGGGAATGTGATATTGCGAATAATTTCAATTGTGGGTGTTGAGCATGACATAAACTTCTCGTTCCCCAATTTTCTCACTATGTACTTCTAGGATCTGAGGGTGGACAAGAGGTACTTCGACATCAAAGTCAAAGAGAAGGCCCCATTTTCTTGGTATAGCATGCATGGGGATGATAACCCCAAAAGCAAGACCTTTAAGAGTACAGTTACTGCTCTAACTAGCCAGTCTGAAGAGCTAGTTAGGGTAGTGACTCCTACTCATCCTGCCTCTACTTCTACTTCCATCCCTCCTGGTCCATCCACATCAGCTTCCTCGGAGATCCCATCTTCCCGTGCATATCCAATAACTGCCCACCGACTCAGCCACACACTTTTTAGTATAAACAACTAGATGCAGACTACGTTATCCAAGTTTTCCATCCTCAGTACCACGGTAGAGGCTTAGTCATCACCTCCACCCCCACAGGTCGCCCAGTCGATTGAGGATGTTCTCAAGGAGATATTAGACAACTAGAAGACAATCATCGACACGTAAAAAGTACTGACATAGGTAGTTGCTTTACATAGCAAGGCTCTCAAGGAGCTTGCTAAGGAGCACAAGAAGTTGAGGAAGACACGGGCCTCTAAGGAATCCGTGAAGGAGTTAAGAACTGATGTAGACAGACTAAAGGTAGATCACCCGCCTTTAGTTTACTACTCCAAGACCCAGTACCCCAACATTTTATCCCCAGACGGAGCAATCAAAAATGCCTCCTAAGAGGTGGAGGATAATTCCAGAGCGGATGATGCGGTCATCCAGTTGTTCGACCCACTGGAGGATTCCTCTAATCAGCCACAAGATGCACCTCTAGAGCCTCTCTAGGTCCCAACAGTAGAGGAGCAGGCCACAGGGAATCAGTTTTAGCTTCCCGAGTATAGTGAGGACCCTGGGACCACTCAGGAGCATATGCAGGCAGATAGGACATAGGGAGTCCCTATATCCTTTTCCTTTTTATTTTGATGCTTTATTTAGTTTAGTTGGCATTGAGGACAAAACCATCTTTCATTTGAGGGGGTAGGACATACTTTTTATTTATTTATATGACTGTATATATATGTGATACTTTTTATGCTTTCTTGATTTTTCATCTTTGGGTTGTATATAATTTTAACATTTCGTACATTTATCGCACTTTTAATTTTACTTTGGGTGTGCATATAAATTATGTTACCTTGTAAATATCCCTCCCTTATGTTGTATATTCAAATCCCCTATTGTATATATTCATTCTACTTTCCGCAAATGTTTTCGTTTTTAGCTTCTTATTTGTGATTCATAGCTTCTTGTTTTTAAAGTTTGCAATAAGCCTTTGGTTTTCTTAATGCCACGGTTCTTTCCAGAGGTGGAGTGTTGTGTGAGCCGGGTGGCTTTTCCCTGTGATGGATGGCGTGATTACCTTCTTAAGGTTTTGAGTCCATTTTACTTTTTGTTTTTAGGATGCCTCAGGCAAAGATTCACTTGGGTCGAGCACATTTGCCTTTGATCTTATGGACAAAAACAATTTGTTGTGTTTAAGATGGTAAAAGTCATGGCCTTGAGACTCTTGTGTCGATCGATAATCATCAAGTGGTTCGGGACCATTGCGTGCTCAAAACTGACCTAATTCCATTGTGGGCTCTGAATCTGTGTCTTTAGCAACTCCAATAGCTTGTGTGGTAAGTAATTGTATTGCAAGTCCATGTCTCGAGCCATTGGTCTAGAACTTGCCCTGAATGTTTGTTGAGGCGAAATTCTAAGTGATTTTTGACTTGAGACAGGACTATAGGCACTTCTTTGTCCAAATGATAAGTGAAAACATCCATAACCTACCAATGATAAGATCCTTAGTCAGCCTTTTTGAGTCTTAGACCCTTTTTCTTCGAGAACCATAATACAAGCCTACATCCGTTCTGAAAGATATCCTCTCTTGGCACCCAATCTTTCCTTTAGCACATGGCAAAAGTATAAGTTTTGGGGAAGGGGAGATGAGGATTCAACAAAGTAGTAAAAAGGGCACAAAAATAAAAAAAGGAAACGCAATGAAAAAGAAAGAAAAGAAAAAAGACAAAAGAATGTTCAATGTGAAAAAGAATAAAATGGGATTCAAGAAACGCAAAGAATGAAAGGTGTGGAAAGTTGGAAAATGAGAAAAGGTTTGAAATGCATAAGAATGAGTGATAGTGTGTCTTTCAAAACCCATTAGAAAGAAGTAAAATGTCTCAAAGAGTCAAGTGAATATACTGCAACCAAGCCTGCAACATAACAACCTCAACAACTTTAGTTTCCAGTTCCGAGACACGAGCAGTCCCTCAGCCAAAAGTTGATGCTCAGAGGTAAGTTCCTCATGATCTCAAACCAACATTTTGAGGCCCTTAAAATCAAGAAAATTGGCATGCGAAACAAAAAATGCAAACTCTAAATACTACAACATTAAAGATAGAAGAGACAACGAAGGAAACAAAGAATATACTGCTATGTTGTTGTGCATAGAATAGTTCAACAAACACTATCCCGAGAGAGCTTGTATCTTTTCCCTATCTTTTTTTGAAGCCGAAGTCATTAGATAGTTAGAAAGTTCCACCACTCGGGATAGCAAGTTAAACTGATAGAAACTGAGGGTGTTATGCTCCTCCTCCTTTGAGGATCGTTTGAGGGGGTGGCATAATTTTTCCCCAAGCTCCCATGAACTAGGGATGTTGGAGAGGGACATTCTCTTCTCAGAAAGTTGCGGGTGATGGAGGTGATATAGAAGTTGCTGGTGGTAAAGGAAGAGTTAGTGGAGAAGGAGATGAACCTGATGGCATAGAACTACAGGAAGTGGCTGTGACAAGTGTAGTGCTGCTTGTTGGTTGCTCGTCAACCGAAGATAGCAGGGACCCAGTCCTCAACCTCACTATACCGGGGCAATGACTGGAGATGGAAGCGCGAATTGAAATTTTCCACCATCTCAAACTCCCCTAGAGAGCTGACGCATTGTCCTCGGTTGGTGTAACTAACACAATAGATTAGGCAATCTGTTGAGATGAGTAAAGTCATCATCATCTATCAAGAGAAGCCCACTCCTTGCTGGCTTCCCAATCATCATGGTGTCTTTGGCTGGCCTAAGCAGGGGAGCTCGTTACCACAACTTTCGGAGACAGCCCAGGAGTGTCATTCTTCGCTATCTTTTTTTCCCCGTCCGCAGAGGAATATCTTCTCTATGATTGTTTGTTCTCTAGCCGGGGACTCCAAGAAGAAGAACTTGCACCGGAAGCAAGCCCAAAGATAACTGTCTATGTAAAATCCTCCTGTAGCAACCTTGCCGCATCAGCAAGGTTAGCCAAAACATCCTCCTCGGGGACGACTAATTACTAGGGATTTTGATACCTTTTATACTTCTTCTTGCTTATGTTTGATTAGTAATTTGTACAAAATAGTACCAAAACGCTCATAAGTTATGCTTGATTATAAGTTTGATCAACAAACTGACAAGATGTCAAAGATAAGTTCAAAAGGAGTGAAATTTGTACAAGTACCAAAACAAGACAAAGCTCAGGAAAACAAGGTTAGTGCGGCCGCACTACATTCTATGCGGTCCACCCCGTGAGTTTCAAAGAGCATGAGATTCAGGAACAAAGGCAGTGTGGCTGCACTACTATGTTGTATGGTCCGACTGAGATCAACACAGCCGCACTCCATTCTCTATGGTCAACAGATCAAATATTCAGAGAAGTGCTAAGTTGGAGTTTTCAAGCCAACGCGGTCTGCGGCCCATTTTATGGTGACTACACTAGAAGCCTCCGCAACCGCAATCCATTTTGTGCGGTCTGCGGTGCCCAAGTTCAGAGAGCATTTTGTCAAGTTCAAAGCCCTAGTGCGGCCGCATTCCATTTTGCATAGTCTGCACTAACCCCACAGGGGTATTTTTGTCCAGAATTGTCATCTTAGTATAAATAGCTTCTTTCTCATTTTTTGGTCAAGCAGATAGATTCAGTTAAGAACTGCGCTCATGGGTTCGATATTTTCAATCATTTTGGGCAATGTTATCTACATTTTAACATTGAATCTTGTTATTTATCGTAGTTATTAATTAATATTAGTTGTTCTTCATCTATTTCTTTATTTTCTTCTTCAATTATGAGTTGCTATACCCATAAGCTAGGATGTGGCTCAACCCTAGTGTGGGTAATTAATGGGTCTTGTATTTTAGGGCTAAATTGACTATGGGTGTTTGATATTTGGATTAATTTCATGTTTAATTGTTGAATTAGTGGTTGCAAATAGTAGTTGTTTTTAGTTGATTTTGGCTCTCCTTGAGAAAGAGAGCCTAAGTCTCTAAAAATAGTTCAACAAGGAATTGGGGCGTACTCAAGAGATTGATAGCCCTAATGAAAATTAAACCTCGAGAGAGTTATACTCGATTTGAACCCAAGTTTCTTGTGCAAATTTTCATACCCAATTGGTCTTGAGAAAGTTAATTCAGGCAAAATCACTCGAACTACCGAAAGGTGTAGAGTGGGTAAAGTTATGGAAGAGTTATATCATACTCCCCAAATATGTCATACGTGTCTTAGACTCAAGTACCCCTTAATTGACCACCTAGGTGGAAGTCACTACCCTAGTACTTTTTAATCCATTTGAACCACCCGTAGCATTATAACTCTTAGCTTAATCTAGTTTAAGTTAGCATTTTGGTTGATAAAATTAGTGGTTAATCAAAAACCCAAAAATGTTTAGAAGTGCAATTAAGAACAATTACATAATACTAAATTTGGTAGGTACTCGACTCAAAATTCTAGCTCTCTATGGATATCAATCCCAACCCTAAAGTAAAAGCTGCTTTGACCCTCTCTCGCTACTTAATTAGTAGTGCGGAGTAGGCCGTGATCAACGACAATTGAGCCCTAGGGTAGAATTGAATTCAATAGAAGAGAAGGGTCAAATAAACTTCCTTATATGAAAGGTAAAAATAAGATGAGATCCACTTATCATGATTTTTGGCCTTCCATCCATGTTTAATGGACAGTTCTTTCCACATGCGAGTTTCGAGCGAAGTAACATCCAAAATTTCATGGACCCTTTGGTCCAAGCCTTCAACCGTAGGTGGAACCCATCGAGTCTCTAAATAAGTAAAAGAAGAAGGGTAAATAATGATGTGGAATGATCATTAACGGAAGAAAAAACAAATGATAGACTTACGAGTGCGGTTCCATAGTTTTGCTAAACGCTGGAGCTGTGGTCGGGATAATGTCACTAGAGGTGATTGAAATGAACTGTTCCATCCATCCACAGTCGTTGTCATCATCCATTGTGGATACCATAGCATGGCGGCTGAATTTTATCATTCCCCGTGGAAGACGTTGGTGGAATATAGGTTCATCACTCGAGCTATGTTTAGCTCTTCTCCCATCTCCTAGCACAAGCGCCAAAGACAAGTAATCATCCTCTACATGGAAGGAATTACTTGTGCCAAGCACACTTGGTAGTAGAGGCGAAACTCCATGATGACGGAGTCAAGCTCTCCACTCAAAGAGAAAGCTCACAAAGTAAAGGGATACATGTCAAAATACGTAAAACCCTCCTTGGATAAGGTTACTCCACGTCGGGAGCGATTAGTCCAAATCATGACAGTGACAGTCTTCCTTCATAGTAGAGATACTGAAAGGATGGATGGAAGAAGCATATACGCTAACAGACCACGTATGATGTTGAGTAGAAGGATATTTCTCTTCAAAATCTTTGGTAGTGACCAAACTCTTTGGGTTTATGGTGCTCACCGTAGGAGGAGCAACGTCATCAGCTTTACCTTTGTTCTTTGAAGAACTAGAGTTTCTAGAAGAGGAGACCATTTTTTGTCAGAAGGAAGGATTTATCTTAAATATTACACATTCTCCAATGGCCCTCATAGTTGACATTAAAGAGAGGCTTGATCCTAGGATCTTGTTCCCTAGCTGTAGCTATGAATATTGAACTCTATTATCATTGTAAGGGACAAAAATTTTCTGGCAAATATATGTTACACTTTTTAAAGCTCAATATAATTTTATCTTCTTGTTTACTGATATCGTTTCTATTGTCCCCGGAAGCCCTGCTTCCAGAATTACAATTTCTGCTATTCTATCCATCTCAAGGCTAAGTAACAGATTTTTTTCTAATTGATCTATTATTTTAGGTTCAAAATTAATTCACTTACATATAAACTGTATATAAATTTAATTGTACTATTTTACAGGTAAACATCATGAAACTGTATAATTTCTTTCTTGATATCTGTTACATAAAACAGTCACCTTCCCTCTTGAGAGCCAAGTTCTAGGATTTGCTTCTTCTATCCGTCTCTCATCACAACTGAAAAGTAGCTAGTGTTGGCATCTTGAAGTTTTAGCCACATCGCCCTAGCCTTTTGTTGCATGACACTCTCTTCAATCATAGACCATTTCTCAAGTTGGAAAATGAGGTTCTTCTCTTCTACTAGCAGTTCATCTCAGTACTCTTTGCTTATCTTGGTTTGAAGCTCTTGTAGGTCATCTCTTTCTTGATTTAATCTTGTTGCAATACCTTGAACTCAATTTCATTTAGCATCTTTAGATTCTCTATCAGATCCTTTTGTTTCATCCATATATTTCTCATCTTGTGCAAGTTTTTGTTTCATCCATATATTTCTCATCTTGTGCAAGTGAATCCTCTATGTCTAGCATTCCTATGCTAATTTAAGAAATCTGTCATATTTGACATTGAAGAATTTGAAAGACGATTTGATCCTTGGATCTCTAATGTTAGCGTTCATCATCATAGGAAAATCATTTGATATATATGGGTATTTACACTCATCGATTAAATGCCCAAATTACATAATTCATTCTACATTTCCCATAGCTCTGTCTATTGTGTTCCAGATTCTATCTCCTCCTTATAGTTTATTTGTCTAAGTGTAGTAGTTTCCCTTCCAAGGTAGTTCATTGAGCATTAGTTGTGCACACAATTGGAAAAGTCCCTTATCTCAAGATGAGTAACTGTTGCACCATGTAGCATGTCTTGTATACATAGTATTGAATTAAAATCTACACAAATAAGCCAAGGCTTAGAACATGTCTGTGACATAATCACTAATTGTCGCCAAAGTTCTTTCATCTACTCCAATATATTATGACCATAGATCATTGTCATGTTACAATCTATTGCTTGATTTCTACTAATCACATTACAGTGAATGAGTTGTGCTTCCTTCTTCGGAATCTATCTTAATCTTTTATACATTACCGTCCATAATAGCCAAACTCTCCCATTCATTGCATTTGTAAAATTAGCTTCAAAACCCCATCCAGGAGCAATTTTATTGCTAGTCATATGCTCTATAGTCTTTTATCCTTGTCTCTATTACCCCTGCTAACTTGACTCTGTTTTCTCTGAGGTATCTAGTTAGTTCTTTCTGCTTATACCTCTTATTTAACCCACCCCACCCCATACCTCTCACATTACATGCTAACCAAGATATTAATTATGGAATATAAAGCCCCCTTCTATGTCAGATATGAGTAATTATACTACTACGACATCATCAATTGTAGAACATAAAACTTATTTCTCATTGAGATAGCAACTTGACCAGTCACAGGGCTACCATTGATTTCTGTAGCTGTCTTCCCTTTCAATAGTTGTTTCTCTTTAGATTGTAAGTTCAACTTACTTATCGCCACTCTCTATTGGTTGTTGATCCTGCTCAATGATCTCTGCATAGCTAGCTCCTCTCTAATCAGTAGTGGACGCAGCTGGAACTCTTTTATCAACCTTTGGTATCCAAGTTGACACCACTTTCTAAGGACTTCTTCTCCTTTTTGGCACGTTGGGCTGCTTGAGTTCCTCTTTCTTCAATCCCTTCATTTTTTGTGCAGTACAGTTATGTCCTATCATTTGACAATCTTCACAGTGCTATGGTTTCTGTTATAATGTCATTGGCTGCTGAAATATCTTTCCTGAAGGGTTTATCACAATTACTTCATTTGGTAGAGGCTTGGTGACATTGACTTCTATAAGCATTCTACCAAATGAGATTCTAGTTTGCTTTGTTTTTTTATTGTATAAAGGAAACTTTATTAATAAACTATGTAATATTAAAAAAGGCTCTATCAGCCATCCGATTGGCATCAAAACTGATAGGGCTTACCAAAGTAGTAGAGTTTTGCATGGCATTAATATTGCCCATACTAGCTAATCTACTACAAACTTCTTCCAAAATAGACCTAGAGTATTTGTTTCCTACAACATCATTCTTCAAAGCTGGCTCCACTTCCTGTGTTGGTTCATGATGAATGACTGTTTTATTCATAAATATTAACTTCTTACTGTTTCTTGCCAAAATATGGGCTACAGAGTTAGCTTCTCGGAAGTTATGCCTGAGCATTGGTGTTCCTAGTTGTGCCATTAACTACCTAGATGAGGAGATAATGTGATCATAAATTTGGTGTTCTTTGTCAAATAGGGATATTACCTTCGTAGAATTAGTTTCAGTTTTCAAAGGATGAAGTCTGAATTACACCGCCATTTGAAGACCAACTTCTAGAGCCAGAAGTTTTGCATGTGTGTTGCCAATGACAGTAGTTGTTCTTTCGTAACCCACTATCCATTTTACATGACTATTACATATGATTCCTCCTAGTCCACCAATCTTGGTGTTATGTGTGTAGGCACTATCGTAATTTAGCTTATAAAAACCTTTCGAGGGAATTCTGCCATTTGATAGGAATAACGATAGGTTTTAAAGGAGAATTATTGTAACCCGTTAGATATTTGAACTCCGCTACTTTTTTGAGAGTTAGTGCTACAGAAACTTTACTGGAGAGATTGTTAACATTGTTGTTATTACGATTGAGCCAGATATTCCAAAGGCAAAAGGGGTAGATATCTTCTCATTTGAGGGGTTTGAATGGGATTACGGGATTTAGTGGTTGAATGGATTCTATCCAATAAGAATCAGGGTTGATGTGGGGGGGGGGGGTAATCCCAAGTTACCCCCAAAAAGTTTTTGCAATATAACAAATTAAAAAGATTTGGTGGATGTCTTCCTTATTTTTTCTACAAACTATGCACACATCATCTATGTTAAGGCTTATGTGCATGAGATAAGACTTAGTATGGAGTTTTTGGTGGTGGAAAACCCAGAGAAAGTAGCTAATTTTCTTAGGAATTCTGAATTTCCAAATCCACGATGTGTTTGTGTTAGTGTCTTTGGGTGGTGCAAGGATTTCTGTAGCAGATTTTATAGTAAAAATTTCATTATTGGATAACCTGCAGTAAGCTCTATCCTTAGCTGTATCTGAGGGACTTAGGTGAGTACTAAGGATGGCATTTCGAATGTCATGAGATATGAAAAAAAGAGCTTGTCAAGGTTCTATTTATGATTAACAATGATATCACTAACTAATATCTGATCCTCGTTATTTTTTAGACTGCCACTTATTAGGGATCTGGGGGGGGGGGGGGGGAGGTTGGAAATCCAATTATTGTCCCATATTATAACCTTGTTCCCATTCCCAATTGTCCAAGCCAATCCTCTATTGAAAACATTCCAACCCTTAATAATATTCTACCATATAAAGGAGGTGTTCTTAGGGGAGATTTCATTAGGGTATTGGCTAGTGAGAGTCCTAGCCCAAGGAGTCATAGGATTAGTGAATAAGCGCCAAGTAAGATTAGCTAGAAGGGGTTGGTTTTTAACAGCAGCTTTATCTAGGCCAAGACCCCCTCGTTCCTTTGACCTAATGACAGTATCCCAGTTAATTAAATGAAGACGTTTTTTCTCCAACTTAGAACTCCAAATAAAATTTATTTGGATCCAATCCATAAACTTGAGGGTTTTTTTGGTATGAAAAATTATTGCATCACAAGATTAGGAATATTAGTAAGTGTTGATTGTATTAAGATTGACCTACCCACCAGGTTTTGGCAATTGATCTTCCAATTGACCAGTCTAGACCTCATGTTGTCAACATAAAAGGGAAATCCCTATGCTTGGGACACTTGTTGGTCATGGGGAAACCCAAATATTTTTCAAAATTCTTATTAACTGAGATGTTAAGAGTTTTGACGATGCTATTTTGTAAATGTTGAGGGCAATGAGAAGAAAAAATAATTTTTAATTTTTGATAGCTAATCTTTTGTCCTGATAGTTGGCAAAACATGTAGAGGATTTTAGAAATCGTCTTACAAGATTTTAGATTGGCTATAGCTATTAAAGTAAGGTCATCCGCGAAGAAAATATGCGATAAATTAGGACCCTTTGGGCTAAGCTTAATGGGATCCCATATTGCACAGTCAACTTGTTGATGTATGTAACAAGAGAACATTTCGATGCAAAGAACAAAGATGTAAGGTGAAAGAGGATCTCCTTGGCGAATTCCTCTAGTTGGCTTGAAGAAATTGGTACGAGAACCATTAACTAAAATGGCAATGTTATGCATTGCATAATAGGTTAGGTTATTTTAGGAGGGAATTTAAAGTAGGCGATAGTCCTATAGATAAAGGACCATTCTAGATAATCAAAGGCTTTTTCCAAGTCAAATTTTATAATCATACTAGAGTTAGAGCCTTTGATGGTGTTGCATTTATTAAGCACTTCCTGGATAATAATACCATTATCACAGGCCCTCATGTTCTTAATAAAACTAGCTTGAAAAGGACTAGTGACAACTTTATAAATCGTATTACAAAGTCCAATAGGTCGGAAGTCTTTTAGTAGGTTGGCATTCGAAACTTTAGGAATCAGGCAAATATGAGTGTGATTAAGAATTTCAGGAATGATTTGAGCCTTAAAAATATTTTTTACAAAAACATTTATTGAATTGTCAATGATAGGCCAGAATTTTTAAAAGAAAAATAGGTGTATTCCGTCCAGGCCTGGTGCTTTCATTGGTTTAAAAGAAAAGATGTCATTAGATATTTCTTGATCTGGGATTGGGGTATCTAAAGAGCTTAAGTCTATATTATCAAAGCACTTGGGAAAGTTTAAGATGTCAGCCTTATTAGAGGTGATAAGAGAAGTAGTGAAAATGACCTTAAAATATTCGAGAGTATGGTTAGATATTTCTAAAGGATCATCAATCAAATTTCCATCCTCATTTTTAAAGTGGGAGATTTTATCTCTTCTTCTAAAAATAAGCGTAGAGATGTGAAAGAACTAGGTATTAGCTTCACTATTGCTAAGCCAACTAATACGAGATCTAAGCTTCCAAAAATCCTCCTCCATTATAAGAATCTCATCGTGGACAAGTTGTTTTTCTAAGTCAAGTACGAAGGAACTCCTAGGATGATTTGGAAAATTTTGTAAGCCATGGAATCAGGCTAGAAGAATTTTCTTTTTTTCAAAAAAAAAAAAATTCCCAAAAGTGATTTTAGTCCACTTAGTGGCTTCTTGCTGAAAGATGGGAAGGGCTTCTTCAAAAGAAGTGTTTGTCCAGCAAAATTTAACAATATTAGGGAATTAGGAATGGGAACACCACATGGTTTCTAATCGTAACGGCCTAGTGCTAGAGGTGTTAAATTGAGGATTTAGCTTAATTAGTAAAGGATTGTGGTCACTATAGGTTCTAGTCAAGTGATCTACTAGTGCATTAGAGTAAAGATTGATGCAATCCTCATTCACAAACCTCTCATCTGCATATTTTAGGACGCTAATAGCACTAGCTATCCTACTCAAAGAGTCTTGACTCCAGCAGATCATGGGTAAACTTGAAAACTTAATCCACGGAGGTAGTTTTGTGAGAAACTCAATATTAAAATCAAACTCTAGGCACCGTTATTCCAATATTATAGGCTTGTAATTAATACTATACTGGCTTGCATATTTAATTTCATTCAAATATGCTATAAATTGGAATTTAACAATATAGTACTCATGATAATAAACTTCAGGTTCTGCCACCATATTCCAACTTTGGGTCACATACTTCTTCATAAAAGTGTAACCTGGCGTTTCTTCCATAACTTCCATATATCAGTTTCCTTATTTGTTTCTTCCTTGTCAAGTTTGATCATAATATTTCCTTCAACCAATTTTGGAGGTATGTAATCAAGAGACATACCAATTTTTTGTTGCTTGATTTCGAGTGAATAATCCGGACCAAATGGTTATCTGGAATTTGCTTTCTCGTTGCCGGATTAGGATTCCTCGTTGATGGTTGTTTAGGTTATGTTGTATGTTGTTGCTCATCAATTCCTGTCAATTGCTCATATGGAGCTCCACTAAGATTTAATTTCTTACCCCAGTGGTTGATTTGGCTGTCGATATCCAGGAAAAAATAGAGGGGAATTTGGTTGCTAATGGTGTTATAACTCGTTGTTCATTGCCATTTTCTCGGGTTTCGGCCATTACCCTAGCACTGAATGAGTTATAACTGCTTCTTCTTCTTTTTTGTACTCCTCGTCCTCTGGCCATGGCTACCACCATCTGTGTAGGTTATTTAATGTACCCTGAGAGCCCTAGGCTAGAGAGAAGTCTTTTTTTTAGGACCTGCTTAATCCTTTTCAACTAAAAAATCCATGAATTACTCATTCTTGCAATAAACTTCCAATTCGTATGTCACTGCTCTTGCTTCTACAATTCATGAGTTTTATGACTTTGTAATTGTTGGCTTTCTCCAAAGAACCCTTCCTCCCCCCTCCCAACCCAATATGTCTTTCCCTTTGTTTCATTTTAATAGTTTAGACCATATTACCATTAATTAAAAAAAATTATTCGTTTCAATTCATGTGACTTATTAAACTTTTTAAGTAACTTTTAAATATATAAATATTATTTCAAAATATTAATAATCTTATATTCGAACATATTGTCAAAATTAAGAAGATCGGATCTTAAAAACGAAAAATATCACATAAATTAAAATGTAGGTAATAGTACATTAGACGAATTAGATATATTACATAAAAATATAATTAGAATAAGACTTCAATTTGAATTTTCGTGCTCATAATAGGGTTGGCATCTCAGTTTCCGAATTTCCCAACAAATTTAGGGTGGAGTAACTCCTAGGAGAATGTGAATATGTGATTCACCTTGTTACCAAAACTGAAATTAACTTTTCAGCCTATGATTGTCTATAATTGCTAAGCATGTTTTGCGCATTTCCATCAAGATAATTATTTTACAAAAAATAACATTTTTGTTATAAACTAAAGCAAAAGACAAGAACAATAGAACAAGAACAATAGCAATAGAGAGAAGAGTAGAGAGAGTTCTTCTTATTGAGTTGAGAGGGGTCTCAAGGGATGATTTACAATGGTAGGGAGCACCTCTATTTATAGGGGAGAGGAAGATTTAGCTACCACTAATAGAACTCTAAAATCTCTCTAATTAAGTACATTAAAGACATTCACCTTAAATAGAAGTGTAAGAATCTTCTATTTCATAACACTCCCCCTTGAATGTCTATTCAATGATGTGCCTCATAAAACCTTAAAACCAAAACCCAATGGGAAAAATTAAAGTAAGGAAAAAGAGTACACATGTTTGAATATGCGCCTATTGGTTGCCTCGTTAAAAACCTTGCAAGGAAAACCCAGTGGGACAAAACCTTGTAAGGGAAAAAGAGTGCAACGCGCATTGACTCCCCCTAATGAGTACATCGATTTATATCCTTGAGCATTTGCATTCCAATCTTGTGCATCATCTTCAAAACGATCTTTGGTAGATGCTTGATGAATAAATCAACCATATTGACTTGAATAAATATTTCGCACCTGGAAATCATCATTCTTGATAGATATGAACATCTTCATATGATGTCGTGGAATAACACTTCAATATCTCCATAGATGCATTCTCAATGCCATCATGCTTATAGTTATGGCAAGATACATATGTACACAAATTGTACTAAGGATGTGGTACTTCAGGACCAAGGATTGCATATGCTTCAAGCAACTTAAATCTTTCAAGTTAAGTCATGTAAGTCACATAATAAACTTTAGCTGCATATCAAGCTTTCATTAGTGATACTGAACAAATAAGATATCGAAAACTGACTATACATACCTTTGCCTTTATACTTTCAAGCATATGAACTATAGGTTCAAAACTACATGTCTTTCATATGGAATCAATTCTTCTTGAATTGTATCTCTTCCATTTAGTTACTTTCTTTGAGTCAGCAAATGCGTATAGCATGCTTTGCAATATGTTGCAATTGCATTTCCTTTTTATGAACTACAGGTTCATATCATGATATTCGGGGATATACATATGCAAATGAAAATTCATCCCATGTAACACTTTCTCAAGTGTTTATCATGTCTCCCCCTCATGTTAGTAAAGCTAACATGTTTCCTCAACTTTGGGAAATCATCTTTGTGCATTATGTCAATATACACAGCACCTTAGTAATAAGATGAAATTATTTGGTTCCTGACCTTGAACCACTTGTGAGGGGAGAATATACTCTCGTATACAACTTATATCAAACTGATATATACAACTTCGTTCTCATAATGAACAGTTTAGCTATTAAGTGGAAGCACTCAATAATTATCTTGCTAAACCAACTTTGATATAAACCAACTTATCAAGATGAACTGTCTTGAGTAGAGAATCTGGAAACTATGCTCGAAGTTAGATTATTGAGCGATTTACCTCGCAAGCACTGCCAGGCTGCGGGTTAATAACAATGGCGCATGTAACCATATCATAGATGCATCATATGTGGTATACATGGCAGGTGAATGGGCCCATATTCACCTTTGATATTTCCAGAATCAAGGGGCTTCAACCCGAACTCTTTAGTTGGTCAGTTCATTACTGAGAACAAGAACTTCTAGTTCTTTGATATTCACCTATGTGAATTTGCACATCATACTTCAAATGAGATGGCTAACACGAATGTCAACTGAATAAATTATCAATATTGGTAAATTTCAAATTTACACCATGACATGTGCACTTATCAATAAACTTCGGGTTTATTATGACATGGGTTTTATACCAATAGATATCCACTTTATTATGGCATTCTTTCGTTTGTGTAGTACAAACTGGAGAACAAAGCGGGTAGCTTTTCATATACAAATTACCCCGCTACAAGTTGTAGTAATAGGAGAATCAAAGCCTTCCTTTATTTATAGTCTCAATATCATCAATCGCCTTTGCGTGTACTTTTGGAAACTGGATAAGTTTCTTTGAGACTTACTACAGCACAATACTCAATTGTGTTTCTCCAACATAGTAATAATTGGCTCTTCGAGAGCTCTCAATTAACTTTGTACTACCACAGGTTCATCAACATCCGTGTGGTGAATATCTTTCTTAAAGAGAAAGTTATACCATTATGGTCATGTCAAACTTATATGCAAGATATGTTTCTTGCATTATCGTTGTCCTTTAATGGTCATATTTCCAAAATACTTTGGCGTACAATAGGTACGCGACCAACGATCATTCATGCCATATATCATCTCAAACCTCCTTCTAGGGGTGAGGGTGGTATCATCTCAAGCCTCCTTCTAGGAGTGAGTGTGGTATATTCAATACCAATTTCATGTTCATATTCTTCCAACATTGAATATGTATTTGTGAATCACATTCACTTCGAGGATATGTGATTTTGTTATCCTTTTCAAATCTATAAATGCTTCAGGCATTTGATTTGCTATTATTTGCAAATGGATAATCTTTTGTGCCTCTTTCTTTCAAATAGAGGTATGTGGATCAAGATGAGATAATGATGCATTTTTCCACAAAATTTCCCGTTTGGTTTCACCAACTTCTCCCCCTAATTTTGGGAAAAGTGTCTCATCAAATTGACAGTCTGCAAATAGTGCAGTGAACAAATCTCCTGTCAATGTTTCGAGGTAGCGAATAATGGAGGACGCGTCAAACTCAACATATATTCCTAACCTCCTTTACAAACCCATTTTGGTGCGGGATGGCGGTGCTACAGGCACATATACTGCGCATCCAAAGCTTCTTAAATGGGATATATTGGGTTCATGACCCAAAACCAATTGCAATGGGGAATATTTGTGTCAATTCGTCAGTCAGAGACGAACTAGCATTGCTGCATGCAACATGGCGTGACCCCAAACCGAAGTGGGCAGCCGATGAACTAGCATTGTTTCATGCAAAATGGCGTGACCCCAAACCGAAGTGGGCAGCCGACAAACTAGTATTGTTGCATGCAAAATGGCGTGAACCCAAGTCGAAGCGGGCAGCCGACAAACTAGCATTGTTGCATTCAAAATGGCGTGAACCCAAACCGAAATGGGCAGCCTCGTTTTCATGAAGAATTCAAGATTATTCTCATCTATTGTCTCAATATGATATCCATTTTGAATGATATCTTTAAAACTCAACAAGTTCCTTTTAGACTTGGAGGAGAACATTGCATTCTCTATGATTAACGTCATGCCTTTGGGCAGAGTTACAATTGCTCTTCCGGAGCCTTCAATCAATTTATTACTTCCATAGATTGTAGTAATGTTTGCCTTACACAATTACTCTTCTTTTCTTTGAGTATTGTATGTGTAGTACATGAATCAACTAGGCAAATACTTTTACAATTGGACGTTGGTCCAAGTTCGCTTTGTGAGATATCCATATTTGCTATCCCATAGTTTAACATACAAAAGAAATACACGAACATAAGAATAAACAAGTTCAATTCTTTTGTGTCACATAATATTTTCAAAATCTGCTACTAACAGTTGGCTAACAAAATCAGATATGTTATCCATAATCAATTCCTTTGCAGTTTGAAAATTTCAGCGTTTTTCATAAGACAATCGATTATTAAACACACACAATCGATTGTTTGAACATAGACAATCGATTGTTAAACACACACAATCGATTATTTGTTATTTTTGAAAAACTTCGGATCACACTGTCTTAAGACAATCGATTGTTAGACATAGACAATCGATTGTTGGTTATTTTTGAAAAATTCCAGACCTCACTGTTTCAAGACAATCGATTGTTAGACAAAGACAATCGATTGTGGATGATTTTTGAAAATTTCCAGACCTCGCTGTTTTAAGACAATCGATTGTTAGTCAACGACAATCGATTGTTGATCAATTGTTTTTCAACTTTAATGCGAAAATAGTTGATAATCGACTAGTTTTTCAGGCTAGTCGATTACCCCCACTGGAAAATAAAAGTTTTATTGATATTTGAGCATATTGAGAACTAATACAAATATCATATCATGAACTAGCTAATACGAACTAATACTAATGACTATTAGTTTATTCATTAACTAATACAAATAAATCAAACAGCTCCATCTTCTTTCATCACCGATCCATCATCGATTAGGTGGTCTATCTTCCCATCGGGTTGCTTAAAGAAGTCTGACATATTCAAGTTGTCGTCAGAGACAAAATTCGTTATGGGGCGTTTACTCTTTTGAGATGCTTAATAAAGGCCAACCAAATGTCTTGGTATACGGCAAGACTTAGACCAGTGCCCGTTTTCACCGCAACGATAATATATAGTTTATGAACTATTTGCTTTTGGATTCTTATCGTATCGTGCTAGTGGCAGATGGGTGAATCCTTGATGTTGAGATATTCAATCTTCAAACTTTCATCAAGGTGATGGCGCAAGAAAATCAAGGCCTTCATACAGTTTCAAACCTTCCTTAAGGTAATGGCGCAAGAAAATCAAGGCCTTAGCATAGGTTCAAACCTTCATCAAGGTGATGGCGCAAGAGAATCAAGGCCTTAGTATAGTTTTGGGTGGATGCACTATTTCTGTTTTTAATGGCGTCTTCGAGACCCATAGCATCAAAGTGGATTTCATCATCCAACACCATAGTTCTTGCCCGAAATTTCGAGGGCAACGAACTTTCTTTTCATATGACACAATTACATCAAGAGCGTGTTCATACTTACGGGCTCTATTACAATTATCACATTCACTTCAGGGAATGGATCAAAATCATGTGCTTTACACAAGCTGCTACCACATTCTCTAAAGGGAATGGAGCAAATTCAATTGGACGGAATTCTTTGTCACGTCCACAATCATACATGAATTTAATCATGGCAGGACATAGAGATTTTACCACTTCGTGTGGTTATAATTTCTCACAAACTCCATTAGAGTTATAATCAAACTTTGTATATAAAATTTATAGAATTCCAAGAATTTGAAAAGAAAAAGTAAATTACTTACCTTTAAGGTATACCAAATATATTTTCAATATTTTCTTCCTTTCTTCCTTTCCTTTCTTTCTTTCCTTTCTTTCTTTCCTTTTTCTTTTCAACTTTTCGTTTCTTTCTGCCTCCTCCTTTTTTTTTTCTTTCTTCATTCTTTCTTTGAAGAAAAACCCTACACAAGTAAAAGTTAAGACAATCGAAAATTAAATTAGGAAGAGGGAAATACCTTGGATTTTCGAGAATGATACTTGAGACGGTAGAGTCTCGTGCTGATAACGTGTTATAAACTAAAGCAAAAGACAAGAACAATAGAACAAGAACAATAGCAATAGAGAGAAGAGTAGAGAGAGTTCTTCTTATTGAGTTGAGAGGGGTCTCAAGGGATGATTTACAATGGTAGGGAGCACCTCTATTTATAGGGGAGAGGAAGATTTAGCTACCACTAATAGAACTCTAAAATCTCTCTAATTAAGTACATTAAAGACATTCACCTTAAATAGAAGTGTAAGAATCTTCTATTTCATAACAATTTTAACTATTTAGTTTTCCGCATAAAAGTAACTTTCTTAATGATAATATTGGCACATACAGTATCTTTTTCTTGGATGTTCCTTTATGAAGATAGTTTTTTTTTTTTTGGATAAACGGAGATATAATTAAATAAACAAAATTGTGGGCATACACCAAATAATTAATGGAAAAGGCCGAGAAATGCCACTCAACTTTTAGAAATAGTTTATCTATGTCATCCGTTATGCTCATTTCATGCCACTGTCGTTACACATTTAGCCCATTCATGCCATTATTAACTAACGGCAGTGACATGAATGAGCCAAATAAAAATTGAACTAGTCAACAATGCCATGGTTGGACTAAATGTATAACGACAGTGGCATGAAATGACTATTTTTTTTACGGATGACATGGATAGATCATTTCTGAAAGTTGAGTGGCATTTTTAGGTATTTTCCAAATAATTAAATAGTGATAAGTTTCTCAAAAAATGATTACATTAAGCGTTATCAGTTTTTTTTTTTTTCACAAGCATTAGCAGGTATGGCCGCTGATAATTAAAAATCAAAATGTGAATTAGGTTCATGGTTCAAATCTTATTAGGATCAAATTGTGATTTTTCTCGTGAATCTCTTGTCCAGACGGATTGGCCTGTTTTGATCATATCATGAAGGTGATATTTACACTAGAATACCACTTCTGTGTCAGACGTTGTATGTTTTAAAAAAAATTAGCCACTCTTTTAAAATCAGATCCCTGATTTGAATAGAATTAAATTTTAAATTTTATACTTCAGACCAAGCGCCTAATTTAGAACTTCAAACCACTGGTCGATATTGTAAAAGTGTTAATTTCTAAGCATAAGTCTACAAAAGTGGCTATCGGCATAAATTGGCTGAAGGAGGAGTGTCACGACCCAAATCGATGGTCCATGACAGGCAACTGTTACCTTACTCAACAGAGTATCAATGTAACATGTCTTTTGTATCATTCTATCATAGATAAATTGTCACGACCCATATATCGATCGTGATGGCGCCTATCACATTACTAGGTAAGCCCATCAATTAATTAACCACAATCCATTTTTACTTTAACTTTAAGCCAATTTTAACACTAGTTTTAAATACTAAATTCATGATAAGCGTTAAAATAGCAGAAATATACAGAAGGTAAAAATAACTATAACTACACAGCTCTAACAATCTGGTGTAACGAGTCTAGAGTCTCTAATGCAAGTCTGAATACCTACTACATTGATAGTCTAGGAAATGCGAAAAAGATAGCAAGATAAAGGGGAGAAACAGGGTTGTGGACGCCATGCAGCTATCTGAAAATCTACGTCAACACACTGGATCAGCTAAACAACCGTCACTCAGCCGCTCGTGCACCTGGATCTGCACAAAAGGTGCAAGGAGTAACGTGAGTACGCCACCTCAGTAAATAACTAAAGTAAATAATGATTAAAAGCTGTGACGAGCAGTGCAAAAGCATATAACTGAAAATCACAAGATACAGATCCACTTTACAGCTTAAAGACCAATTTCGTCAAAGAATCAGCTTTTCCAATTTAAATCACATGAAATCAGATACTTAACAATATTTTAAACAGAGGCTTATTCAAATACATAGTGACATTAGTGAAAAACATCATAAATGGGCCCCTCGGGCAAGGAATCACTCAATATATGGTCTCCCAGGCAGCCTCTCAGTCACTCGTGACTCAATCCTCGTCATTCAGTCTTACAATATCTCATCATAATAGAGATCATAATAACCGTCGCGGCATAAAGTCCGATCTGTATTTTTATAGTCGGCTACGCTCACTGGGGTAGTGTAGACTCCGGAGGGGTTTCTATAGCCCAAGCGTGGTCATATCGCTGCGGCCCGCAGCCCGATCCAATATATATATTAATATCGTTGCAGCGTGCTGACCCATCCATAACTCACCTAAATATAAATATCCTCACCATTATGTCCTCGACCTTTCTAAGTCATAAACCTCACAACCTCTCGGGCACAATAATGAAAATTAGGGAACTCAGTCCAAATGATTTTATCTTTTGAAAGTAACAAGAATAAACCAGTTTTTTACATTTAACAGGTAAAATATGGCTAACGATATGCTTTTAACAAGTAAAGTAAGAAAAACAGTCAAAATGCCCCTAAGGATTTTCTACAGGTCGGCATAAGGCCCCAAACATGGCATACAACCCATAATACTGTATAGTATCCAAATAAGTAATAATATAATATTTTTTAAACCAAATACGCAACTTAATAATCGCTACAGGACGGAACAAGTCACAATCCCCACTGGTGCACGCCAACACGCTCGTCACCTAGCATATGTGTCACCGTGTTTATCAAAAACAAGTCAAATATCGAGGTTTTGTACCCTCAGTGCCAAATTTACAATGGTTACTTTTCTCAAATCAGTAATACTACTCTGCGATACCTTTGCCTCTCAAATTGGCCTCCACTCGCATTGAATCTATTCAAAATTAGAATCACGACGTCAAAATATACTAAGGGAATGAAGCCCAAGCGAAAAAAACCAAAAATCCCGAATAACCAAAACCCGACTCTCGGGCCCACGTCTCAAAATTCAAAAAATTTTACACTAATAGATTTTTTATCTCCCCACGAGTTCATACATATCAAAAGTTCTCAAATTTGACCTCAAGTGGTCCTTCAAATCCCAATCAAACAACGTCTGAATGACCTAAAGTTTTACATACTCATCCCAAATAACACAACGAAGCTACTGCAACTCTCGAAATTCCATTCCGACTACAATAACAAAATCTCACCTTCAAATTGGAAATCAGTAAAATATCAACTTCACCAATTCAAGCTTAAATCTATTCCGAACCTCCAAAACCATTCCGATCAAGCTCCAAAGTCACAAATCACCTTTCGAAGCTAACCGAACCATCGGAACTCACATCCGAACCCTCGAATACATAAGTCACATTCGGTTAACTTTTCCAACTTAAGTTTCCTTAAATGAGACTAAGTGTCTCAAACCTTACCAAAATCATTTCGGACTCGATCTGAACAAATCGATACCACAGAACACGGATAACAAAGCATAAAGAAGCAAAAATGGGGGAAATAGAGCGGTAACGCATGAGACGACTGGATGGGTCGTCACATAAATGAACCAAAGTAAAGAATGAGGAAATACAATCTTATACAAATGATATACTGACCTATAAGACCAAAACGATTGCTCGTACACTAAACATTAGGATGACAAGGCCGTACACTCTTTTATGTATACGACATATGTCTACAATCCTCTAATAGTACAAAAACATCATAAAGGTCGGGATAGGACCCTGCCTTACTAATCAATACATGTCTTACTCATACTGACCACATAAGAAACTTTGGAGAAAATAGAGCGCACCAACACCTTTCGTTGAGGTGTAGCCTACTTTGAGGGCTCTCAACCTGTTTATTGAGATCTTCAGGCATGAAATGCAGAATTCCCAGGAAAAAGGACGCCAGTACAAATAGTGTACCAAATATATGAAAATCAGTGAATAATATACATGAGAGAAGCTTGGAGTAAAGGACTCAACATGTATGTCTGAATAGCTCTATGAATAATTTAATATTATAATGTCATGCATATTTATATAAATGTCATAACCATGCCTGGGTATATGCGTTCATAACATCATCAAGCCTCTGAGGGCATCTCGTCATATCATCACAGCCACTATAGGCGAATCATCAATGTACACCAGCTAATCAGGTGGTGATGCGTATAAACGCCATAACTTGTTCCCATATCCCCCTCCCCCATATATATATATATATATATATATATATATATATATATATATAACATCATATGGTCATGAGTTAATGTACATGTATAAATGAATTCGATGCATGAGAAGTTCGTCAATAAAATCTTTCGAAATGTCATAAGACCATTATGCCTTTGATAAATATCATGAAGTAGAATTTGCAACTTACGTATTTTCTGAGACCTATGAACAGATGATAGAATAATAGGAGATATGGGGAATCAAGAACATAAGTATCTCTAGCATTTCTATGAATAGAGTCATTTATGAAAATTGTGCATTTGCTTATCATTGGTATCCTATGGATCATGCCACAAGAAAATAAGAGATAACCTTAACATACCTGAGCTGATTCTCTTTACAATCCCTCTAACACACGTGTTTTGTAAAGAACACATAACGACGAATCAAAGTAGGGAAAAACCCGTATGATATTCTTGAGGAAGGTTGTATCGTGTTCTTTTAGAATCGCAAATTCTGACATTGCTAAGTAGTCCTGTATTAATTTTTGTATCAAATTCCATATGATCTCTTTGTGAATTTAATCATAACCTTGTGTGATATTTGATAAAGCCATCACTTTGAGATTGTGACTTTTGTGAATTCCATCCATAAGCTTAGCAAGCTCATACATCTTCCATAATTGTTTTTTATCAAAGTGGGTGATGACTTGGCCACCAATCTCATCAATTTTTCCACCTAGTTACATAGTGTAAAGTCACTCATTTGAGTTTTAATTGCATTTAATTTGCATCCACGTTTTGGGACACCTTAAGCTTTATCCAAAATCTTAATTACTTAGTTAATCTTTCATTAAATATTCATAAATATCCAATTATTCATCTCAAATTACTTAAAATATTACTCATTTTCAACATACTTTATATGTCTTACTATTTTGGTCATGTGGTACTTTATATAGCACTAGTTCATAAATACCAGGTATTATAGCCCGGACCGTATTTTATCCCAAAATGTCAAATTTCGACGAAATTCATTTTCTTCGATTTGCTTACCCTCTCAACTTCAAAAATTTGCTCATCACTTATTTGAAGTAGCATAATGCTTATAATCTTCAAATAATCGCATTCCTGAACTTACGTCAATCAACTTACGATGAAACTTTAGCGTACAAAAATATGGATATAACATCTCATTTTCGAGTTTATATTAATTTACTTATGGTGCACTTTCACGTACGAGAACACGGGGTATAACAATATTATTTTCATAACTTATGTATTCTAAATACTTTAGTACTCTCCTTGCCATATAAGCAATTGTTTCGTGAATAATTCCAAAGGCCAAGGTATTCCCTCCTTTATGCCTATTTTTCACACCACAGCTTCCAATCTCATAACTGTTGCTACCTTTTATCATGCAGCCTGTATGATGCTGACCTTGTACATGCGCCTATGCAACTCTTCTCTAATTTTTTCTCTAGCTTCTATCCAATCTCTAGGCCTCACATTACAAACATATATAGAGCTTGATAAAATATCCCTATGTACATCTATAGGTATACTGAAGTTGTTCGCTCTGTACTTTGTTGAACTTATGAATGTTGCTATACCTTATTTCACAAATCCAATATATCCATCCGAATGACTTTACTGCATCTAGGTAGGTTATACTATACCATAACGCTTACTTTGATTTATAATTACTGAGGTGTGCTTCCAAAATTCTAGGTTACTCTCGTTGCTTATCCTCAAGACTGATGGCCTAATCTCATCTTATTCTTTGTAACTTTTATCCATCCATTGTTGATTCACCTTAATATTGATCTATAATCTACCACTGATAACTTGAAACTTTATACATTATCACTAGGGATGATGTCTCATCGGGGAACATCTGAAATGATTAGACCGATCCACTTGGGGGCGATACCATGCTTCCACAATCATATTTCATAGCATCCCAATGTAATTTACCTTACGTAGATATTTTAATTCCGTACAATTCATGAATCCTTTCTTTTCTTTTTCATTTTTTTTCTCAAATCTTACTCAATCGAAGGCCTAAACGTCATCCTTTATCGATCACACTTACACCCTCATTACTACCAGTGCAACATTCCACCTCTCCCAAATGCTATTAGCTTTAGACTCCTTTATGTTCGTTCAGGCTATGCTGAGCTTTCTATAACTTAGAGAAACTATTAGATCTCTTGTTTTCATGGTCTTAATCCTGAGAACTTATCCATTTCTCATCATCTTCTCACTCGTCCTTTCTTATCCTTACTCCTGTCATAAAACCTTGTCGCTTTACTATACTTTACCGACCTATACATACCTACTTATGCAACTCATAACCTCCGTTCAACTTGCTTCCACCATAGATTTTCTTATGTTATTGTGGAACATCAAGTGATACATCACATTGTCTCTAACTCTTCTTTACTCTCCTGGCTAGATCTCTCCAAAGCTAGAAACCATAGGCTAGAATATATGCCGCTGACCATGCCGCTATAATTCCTGGATGCAGAATTCCCGTGCTTCTAGATATCTGTTCGAAATATGAAGTGTTCACAACCTTCTACATTTAAGTATTTCACATGTTGTTTACCTTTACCTTAAAATATTGCATCATATCTTCTATCTCTGCCATGACCTCCCTTCCACGTAGGTATAATTTACATCCACAACTTGAAGCTCTTATTATAACACTTGTACCTTTAGTGCATACACGATCCTGTAAAAGCTTCATATTGACTTCTTATGAGGCCGATACTTTTCTAACTGACTTTAATGTAGAATAGTTATAGAATATGGCTATTGTACTATCTCTCTTGTACCTCTTATATTAAGAGTGATTCAGCAATGTTCTTAATCACTATTTCTATAATTTTTTTGTTCCAATAATCAGACTCTTGATTTATTTGGTTGATGTAACTCTTTATTTTCCTCTTCCTTCTGATCAAACTTCATGTATGCTTAAGCTATCTTCCAATCCGTAGCCCTTGATATTAGTTATTACATCAGCCATTCATGGGTGCTATGGAATATCTATGATACAATCTTCTAACAATTCAATCCTTTGTTTATGCCCCGGTCTCAATTCTTTCTTTTAACTTACACCGGAGCAATCTACGGCTGCATGAATGTCATTACGTTTGTTGTATGGACAATATTCCGAAATCTTAAGTATATTCATAACGTAACTACTCTACATCATTGATCGAACAATTCTTTTTGTTCCTTCTCAACTTTCTTCAAACATAAGCAATTACTTTTCCTAGTCTTTTTACCCCATTTTTGCGTGTAAACTTAGCTTATCTTAGTTCTCGCGCATGTCAGAGTGATCATGCAACTTCATATGATCTCAAATATTACTTTTGATTTTTCTTCCTGCTCAGTAGCCATGGTAGGTCCCACTTTCTCATGGTGTGCGTACAATATTGTTGTGAGACTTTTTTTACTTGACCGCTTTTCCTTCAAGTTACCATGTTTAGGCTGAAGCCTTCTTCCTTATTCTTTAGCTAGTCTTTTATTGTAGTTCTTTGGGACTTTTGATTCTTGTAATGTTCCGAGTTTATCGCATCCGACGGAATTTTTGATGTCTTTCTTTGCCTATTATTATTTATACTTACATATATCTACGCCACTGTGCTTGTAGGATTGCTTTTGAACTATTATTTTGACTGACTTCCCAGTGGCATCCTCTTTTATTTCTGTAACACTCATACAGCACCTTTAACTTTTCCAACTCTTATTTGAACATACCTCAAGTATTACAATGTCATATTTGCGAGACTGAATTCCCTACGTTGGGGTTCACTATGTTTATCTTGCACGAGTATCTTCTTGTCTAGTCATAACTAGGCTCTTCCTGAATTAACTATTAACTACTCGTTGGCCCATTTTCATATCAATATTTCGCGTAACCTTTCTTGGATTATTTCCTTTATCTTAGATTACGTCTCGTACTGGCTCCTTATTTATCAATAATGTCTGGGGAAGGAACCCTTACTTCATATCCTTGACATTGTGTTTGCATAATGTTCTAGAATCGCAACATATTTGTAGGCATTGAATAGGTGCAATTTCATCCCTTTATCATTTTTATCGCATTCCTTCTTTAACACTCCATAGTTACTAGAACCACTTATTCTGGCTTAATATCACGTCACTTCATATTCCCCCATTTAGGGGAGTACTAATAGCTGGAGCTACGACAATCTACTTATAGATATTTTACCTCTTCATGTTTAACGTCTTTTTACATCATCGATGACCCTTACTCACATGTGGTAATCCTTCTGTACTAAGAATAATGAAATTCCTTACTCACGAGGGTGACCATTCCTATAACTGGAACATACAGTCTCTTAAGCTTATATTTGCTCACATTTCTTGCTTTAGGAAAGTGTCTTCCTGAATGACCATTATCTAAATTTCTCATGAATCTTCTTCTGTTGTCCATTATGTTATCTCCTGAATGAAATATTAAATTCTCATAATGTCAAACACTATCAAATAGCTCAACCCATATTTCATATTTAGTTTATCTTCTTCACCATCCCATATTGATTTCCATTATTCTGAGGTCTAACTTTTCCTTCTGGTAGTCGCGTTGGAGTCGAACTTATTTTTCGAAATGAGGATACGGATTTATGGCCTATACTCTTTTGTTGTCTCAAGGCTTGTCATTTCTTTTCTTTTCCTTCCTTTGGGCGTAGACTCTGTAATATTGTTATTTTTTTATCTACCGTTGTCATCCATGTATCACGTCTTACTCATAATTCTCCATTAACTCTCTTTTTATTTCTTGTTAACAGCTCTAGACGAAATCCATACTAAGGTAATATTTATCCCTTCTAGGCTTTCAGTGTTTATGTTTGTAGTACTCACATCCATATGTACTATTTTAGAGTACACCATCTGGGTGTCTCATAAGGAGATTTATTAGCACATTTGAAATGTCCTTCGAAAATGTCAAGAAAACAATCCACCAATCATTTTGGGCCACTCTAACCCCAATCGGATCCTAATATCCGTCCTTTTCTTATTCTACTTCTGTTAGCCCCCATGGGGCATAAATGAGATGGATGTGGACAATTGTATATAACTTTGTTACTTTGAAAGTAACTCAAAAGGCTTATATTCCTCTGATTGAATTGTAAATACTGATAATTTTAATTAACTGGGCACCTCGTATCCTTCTTCATCTTGTTTCTTTGTTACAATCCATGTTTTCGTATGTGAGAGTACGTCGTAAACCAATTTATGTAAGCTCAGAAATGAGATCATTTTTGAAAGTACATAATGTAAGTATCATCTTGTTATCTTGGAGGTTACAAATCTATAAGATCATGAATAACAAGTACCAAAAGGGTTGGGAATCTTAGACGTTAAACAAATAGAAGAAAAAATTTCGTCGAAAGTCGACAAATTTGCAATGTTATAACATGTACTTTGGGGTGAGACTAGGGTTCTTAACATGATAAGGAGGTTACTCTATGAGTTATATTAGTATTATGATATTCATTTTCTACATTCTGAAGGCAGCAAGTTGTGGAACAAGAGTTGGCAAAGGTCATCACAAGTTACATTCATAAATTTATTGAAATTTAGGTCAAATGTAGATGCACTTTTCTCCCAATATACTTGGAATCGAGGGATGATCTATATACCAAGTTAAGATATTCGAGTCTAGTTTCCAACGCATTAAACCGTTCACCTATACGTCATCGGAGTAGAGAGATATTTGCGTTTTCGCGAGACTGCGCAAGCAGCTCCCAATGGGACCAACTATGGTGGTGGTTGAGCTACTTCAATTTATAAACGATTTGGATGCCTAATTTATCTCATTTTTCAACACAAACTCATCTCCAAACTTCTCCAAACCCTTCTAAGTCGGTTCCACAAGGGTTTTAAGTGATTCCAAAGTGATTACACCATATTTCAACATCAAACCTAGACCTAGTGAAGAACAACACCTCTTTGAGGTTGTGTTGTCATTGAGGATTGTTGTGAGCTGTATTTTGATGAAATTACAAGTTGTTGCTGCTGTCTAAGGTGATTCTAACAGCCTACCAATTGTTCTTAAGCTTTCTCGTATGTTGGTTAAGTTGTTAGGATGATAAACTACAAGGTAATACTTGGATTAGCTTAAGTCACTTCTATGGTGTTATATTGCCATTGAGGGTTATTGTAAGCTGAATATAACTTGTATTTCAACTTGAAGTTACTGTAGGAGGTTTTTATATTGTGTTCTTGCATGTGCCTAAGGTTATATTAATGTTGATTAAGTTAAATGGATGGAGTAGACATGAACTAGTCAATAAAGTTACTAATAGAAGATAGTTAGAGTTGTGGATTATTTCCTTTGTTATAAATATATGGTATAAGGATGGAATCATTGATGAATGACTTCATTATCATTTTAATGATACTTTTAAGTTAATGTAAGAAGTCTGTAAGGGGTAGATGGGTTATACGGATTCCAATTGGAGCTTGTCGCTCGTCGTGAAGAAGTTTTGACTTATTGTTGTTATGTGGTGTCTTGTTATTGAGATTTATATGTTGATGGATCTCTCTAGTTGTTATTGTTGGTATATGGTATTGGTGGAGGCCCTAATTACAAAGGAGATGCTGCCCAAATTTAAGTAAAACGAGCTACTAGCTTAAGTTATAGACTTGGCCTTTGATCAACACTAATTTTGAATGTCTTCATGCTATGATAGATCGAGTTGACTTGTTTGAAGAGACATTTGGAAAGAATTAAGGACTCAAAATGTCTTAGATATGTTAAGGATAAGATCCATCCTTTCTTTAAGCACGAATTCTGAGAAATTCCTAAGACGTCAAATGTGATATTTTACTATTCTATTGCTAGAAAGACCTTCTGTGGAAGGCATTGGGATCACAGCTGAAATATTTTCATAACGCTATTAGGTTTATATTCCACTCTTTCAGTTAAATAGGGTATTCACATCTATAGATGTCATTTTGTCGGCTTTCTTAACTGTATGTCCATATATATGAATTCTTATTTGTCTTTGGGTTGTGTAGCTAAAAATAATATAGTAAAATAAGTAAAGGCATTTAGTATTCGCATTCAGTATTTCTTCCTTATTAACGTGTATTTTAAAATCTTTGAAGTGACACGTCGATTTCAAGTAATCTCAAATATAATTTTTATTTAAACTATTAAAACACTTTGTTTTTTTTGAAATAATTTCTTTTGTTAAATATCAAGAAATCAGGTATAAGGACTAAGTGAAGAACCTTAAGCTTTTTATGAACATCTTCAGAGTTAAGTTATCTTTCTAAAAGTCGAGTTAAGTATTCAAGGTTATTCAAAAGATAAGAAAGATATGAGGGTCCACGAGACAATTGTATGCAATACGGAGGTGATTATGAGATTATGATAATAAGGGTACTATGAGCCAAGATTGGCTAAGTTCTTATTATGTGCATCCAAATTTCATATCATACATGGCATATTATGCATGTACTTCGAGCTATAATCGAAGGTAAGGGGCCTATTTGCCCGAGAAACTATATATTTTACAGATGGCCACGGCTTGGCAATATGATACCGGTTAGCTACCGGAAGAGACCACCACTCCTAGCATTTGGTTGGGTATGTCATGCATTTGCATCAATATATATATGTGTATATATATATACATATATATATATATATATGTATATATATATATACATATATATATATATATATATATATATATATATATGTATTCACGACATACGATTAGACCAGCATACCATGCATATTTGTTTACTATAAGGTCGGATGTCATCCAAGGAGGCTATCAGAGTTTCACTGTCAGGTGGTATCTCTATTATTTTGTTTACATCAGATATGTGTGATTCTACTTTCTGCCTTACATACCAGTACATTTTTATTCGTACTGATGTCCCATTGCCTGGGGACACTGCATTTTTGTTTCGTGCATGCAGGTCCAGGTAGAGACTCTAATTGACCCCTCCACTAGGATTTCGAGGTGCATCTGTGAGTTGGTAAGCTCCACCTCTTCCTGGAGCTTCCATAGGATTGTTATTTTTGTTGTACAGTTTCGGTGTAGTCGGGGCCTTGTCTCGACGATGCTTATGACACTCTAAGAGGCTATTGTGGACATAGTATTCTGGGTTTCTTTTTGCAGCTTGCACTCTCCAGCACATAGGCTTGGCATGTACATATATGTATGTAGGCATGTATATCTCCAATCAAGGCCTCGTCGGCCAGCTAGTACTTTATTATTTTGACTCGTCTACTTTTGGTTATATGGCTTATTGTTGTTCAGTTCATGACCTTAATGGTCCAAACTTAGTATTTCAGATGTTTTGGTGCCTGATTCGTTGGGCCCCTGTTTAGTTAGCTAGTATGATTAGTGGCAAACTCGATCAAATACAGTATCGAGGGCCAGTCGTGCCTCCCCTAGTTTGGGGCATGACAAACTTGGTATCAGAGCAGGTCGTATCCCAGGGAGTCCATAAGTCATGTCTAGTAGAGTCTTGTTTATGGGCGTGTAGTACACCACACTTATAAGTAGGAGGCTACAGGGCATTTCAGACTGTCACTCTTTTTTTCTTACTCTAGATCGTGTGGTAGAGCTCAGCTATAAGAACTCAATTTCCTAAACTCTATCTTATTCATGATACAATGATGCCTATATCAAGAAAGACAGTTGGAAAGAGATTGAATGTGCACGTGGAAGAGTTTATCAGAGGAACTTGATTTTGTATCATGCTTATAATTCATAAATGTTAGGTCTTCAGCAAATCATGTGTATACTGAGATATGTGAGCCTCTTGATAAGTAGACCCAAGGCATGAATATATATCCACCCATATGGTAAAGAGCAACAAGAGAATTAGGAGGTGGATATATGTTTCAATAAGTGAAAGAAATAACATGAAAAAAAAGTATGAGGTACCTAGACAATGAAGATTATCAGTATTTGAAATTCAGGTACAGAAATATAAGCATTCTGAGTTACTTTCAACAATAACAAAGTTTTATACAATTGACCACATCCACCTCAATTATTTCCTATGGGAACTGAAAAATATAGTTTAAGAGAATGATGTAATATCAGGATCAAGTTGGGGTTAGAGTAACAAAAATTTGTGGATGGATTGTTATCGTTAGCTAACATTTTTGAAGGGTACTGCAAGGTGGTAATAGATCTCACTGTAAGGCACCTGGATGGTGATCTCTAGAATAGTGCAATCAGATATGAATACTAGAAGATTCAGCAATTTCAGAAGATAGGCGGCGGAATACTAAAAGGGATAAAATATTTACCTTAGTATGACTCCTAGAGAGGGAGAGAGAGAGAGAGAGAGAGAGAAAGAGAGAAAGAGAATTTTAGGCATGCCGAGGAGCCAGTGAGATGAATCAAGAGGAGCTAAAAGTGAAAGAACATTTTGTTGAAGCTTTCAGAATAAAGTGATAGATAGAAGTATTAGTCGGAGAATAAGAAGAGAGTAACTAAAATATTATGAGTAAGTTGTCATAAATGGTATGACAAGATGACAAAGTCTACAGTCAACTGAAGGGAAAGACAAAAAATGACATGCCATGACGAAATAAAAGTGTATAAGCCATAAAACAATATCCCTATTTTGAGAAATGAGTTGGTGACTCCGACATGATTACTAGAAGGAAAAGGTAGAGCCCAGAGTAATAGAAAGAAGTATGGGCTGGTGAACAAGATAAACTGAGCATGAATTGGGAATCAAATGATTTGATAATAGTCGCCATCATCAAAATTTTAGAGATTGCATTCTGGCGATAATAGAATGGACAACCGAAAAATAACCTTTAAAAGGTCATTCAGTAAAATATTTCCCTAAGGCAAGCACTGTGAGCACAGTTAATTAAGTGTGCCAGTTATACTAGGTGTCGCTTTCATGCGTAAGATATTTAGTTATTGCAGGTACATAAGATTACCATAAGGCAATTAAGTTCACTGATGATGTGAGAAGACACCAAAGATGAATAGATAAAACATCTATAGATAGATCGTCGTAGTACTAATCAAAAAGGGGGAATATGGTATGATATGGCATTAAGTCAGAATTAAGCGGATCAAGTAATTATAGAATGGTAAAGGAGGAATATGGTAAGAAGGAGAGAGGAATGATGTTGCATTTATTCAATTCCTACAGATATGTTGCGACTCCAGAATATTATACAAGCACGACACTAGGGAGAGGTAGTAAAAGTTTCTGGCCAGGATGTTATTGATAAATAAGTGTGAATGGACACTTGATACATCAGGAGATAGCGGCTAAAGGTAAGTTAAGATAAAGGATATATCCCAAGAGAGAATTCCATTAAGGAGACAATCAAAATTTGAGCCTAGAAGTAACCCGACGAGTACAAGGGCACAAAGTTATGTAACTAAGGACTATTATAGGCGAGTAAGAACAACAAAAATTTCCTTCGGGTGCATGATATAACAAGCTCGCAACTTTAAAAAAACCTAGAAGGTCTCCCAATATATTGTAACAACAGACTAGCTGAGGAAATAAGGGAGAAGGTTTCCACCTAAGCATAGCGAGCTTATGAGTTACAAGAAATTACAGTATTTGTGGGCAATAAGATAATCCAAGTATTTATGAAACAAGTGTTAGAACGGCCAGGAAAATTATTGCTTAATTTTAAGGACAACTGAAAAGGCACAAAAGGAAATTTATGGTGCTAGCAAGTTAAAGGAAGGTTGCGAGTCGTATAAATTGATAGTTGTAGGTCATAAGGTAAAGTATCGTAGAGAAACAAGGTTTTAGGTAGATAGGGGTAAGGTTAAGAAAAGACGCGTGAGAAGATGATAAGAATAGGTGATTCCACAGGATTAAACCCATAACAATAAGAGAGCTAATAGCTTTCGTAACTTATTGAAAGCTCACTATAGCTGGAATGAACTCAAAGGAGTCTAAGACTAGGTGCACTTAGAAGAGATGGAATGTTGCACTAGTAGTAAAATGAGGGTGTAATTGTGATAAATGATAAGAGAATAATGTTTAGGCCTTTGATTGAGTAATGATTTAAAGAGAATGGATTTCATGAATTGCACAAGATTTGAGTACCCCCATAAGACGAATCATGTTGGGATACTATGAAATATGGTCATTGCAGTGTAGTATTGTCCCTATGTGGATTAAACAAGTCACTTAAGAGGTTCCTCGATGAGACATGAGCCTCAATGACAAGGTATTACGTAAAAGGTCTCAAGTTATGAGTGGTAGATTAAGATCAACATTAGGACTGGATCAACGATGATGGATACAAGTTAAAAAAAAAGTATAAGAGGAGGGTAGGTTGTCCTTCTTAAGATGAACAACAACGAGGAAGCATTAAAGGACTTAGATTTATACATGTAGGATAAGCAGCAAGGGGATAACCTGGGGTTGGGTAACAAGCCTCGATAATAATAAAACAAAAGTAAGAGTTATGGTGTAGTTTGACCTTTCTAGATGCACCGAAGTCCTAAGAATGGATATTGAGTCTATAAAACAAGATATATCAATAGTCGTAAGTTCAACAAAGTACCAAGTGATGAACATCAGTACACCTATAGATTCCTATAGGGACAACTTGTCAAAATTCTGTATATGTTCATAAAGTGAGGCTTAGAGACTGGCTAAAGGATGGAGGAAAAGGGAAGGATAGTCTATAGGCACTCATACAAGGACACAATTGTACATACTGCATGACATAAGCTAACAAATGTTACGATATTAGAAGAATTCCAACCACATGTGATGGCATGAGAAAGAGGCCTAAAGGGGAGAATGCCCAAGCGTTTAGATTTATTCACAAAATAGTTGCTTAGATAGCAAGGTGAGCATAAATGTATTTGTAAGAGCTATAGTTTATGAAACTGATAAGCGCATTAGTCAACATTAGAGGGCGAATGTTCCAAAGGGGGAAATGATGTTACACTCCATGTTTTCGTATGTGAGAGTACATCGTCAACCAATTGATGTAAGCTCAGAAATGAGATCATTTTTGAAAGTATATGATGTAAGTTTCATCTTGTTATCTTAGAGGTTATAAATCTTTAAAATCATAAATAACAATTACCAGAAGGGTTGGGAAGCTTAGACGCTAAACAAATAGAAGAAAATAAGTTTCGTTGAAAGTCGACAAATTTGGAATGTTATAACATGTACTTTTGGGTGAGACTAGGGTTCTATCATGATAAGGAGGTTATTCTACGAGTTATTTTAGTCGTATGATATTCATTTTCTACATTTTGAAGGCAAGCAAGTTGTGGAAAAAGAGTTGGCAAAGGTCATCACAAGTTACATTCATAAATTTGCTGAAATTTAGGTCAAATGTATATGCACTTTTCTCCCAATATACTTGGAATCAAGGGATGATCTATATAACAAATTAAAGATATACGGGTCTAGTTTCCAACGCATTAAACCGTCCATCTATATGCCATCGGAGTAGAGAGAAATATTTGAGTTATCGCGAGACTGCGCAAGAAGCTCCCAATGGGACCCACTTAGATGGTGGTTGAGCTACTTCAATTTATAAACGATTTAGATGCCTATTTTTGCTCATTTTTCAACTCAACCTCATCTCCAAACTTCTCCAAACCCTTCTAAGCATGTTCCACAAGGGTTTGAAGTGATTCCAAAGTGATTACACCATATTTCAACATCAAACCTAGTCCCAGTGAAGAACAACACCGCTTTGAGGTTATGTTGTCATTGAGGATTGTTGTGGGCTGTATTTGGATGAAATTCCAAATTTTTTCTGCTGTCTAAGGTGATTCTAATAGCCTACTAATTGTACTTAAGCTTTCTTGTATGTTGGTTAAGTTGTAAGGATTATAAACTACAAGGTAATACTTGGATTAGCTTGAGTCACTTCTATGGTGTTGTATTGCCATTGAGGGTTATTATAAGCTGAATATAACTTGGATTTTGACTTGAAGTTAGTGTAGGATGTTGTTATATTGTGTTCTTGCATGTGCCTAAGGTTATATTGATGTTGATTAAGTTAAATGGATGGAGTAGACATGAACTAGTGAATAAAGTTACTAACCGAAGATAGTTAGAGTTGTGGATTGTTTCCTTTGTTATAAATATATGGTATAAGGATGGAATCATTGATGAATGACTTCATTATCATATTAATGATACTTTTAAGTTAATGTAAGAAGTCTGTAAGGGGTAGATGAGTTATACGGATTCCAATTGGAGCTTGCCGCTCGTCGTGAAGAAGTTTTGACTTATTGTTGTTATGTGGTGTCTTTTTATGGACATTTATATGTTGATGGATTTCTCTAGTTGTTATTGTTTGTATATGGTATTGGTGGAGGCCCTTATTACAAAGGAGATGCTGCCTAAATTTAAGTAAAACGAGCTACTAGCTTAAGTTATAGACTTGGCCTTTGATCAACACTGATTTTGAATGTCCTCATGCTATGATGGATCGAGTTGACTTGTTTGAAGAGACATTTGGAAGGAATTAAGGACTCAACATGTATAAGATATGTTAAGGCTAAGCTCCATCCTTTCTTTTAGCACGAATTCTGGGAAATTCCTAAGACGTCAAATGTGATATTTTACTATTCTTTTGCTAGAGAAACCTTCTGTGGAAGGCATTGGGATCATAGCTGAAGTATTTTCATAATGCTATTAGGTTGATGTTCCGCTCATTCAGTTAAATAGGGTATTCGACATCTATATATGTCATTTTATAGGCTTTCTTAACTATATGTCTATATATATGAATTCTTATTCGTCTTTGGGTTGTGTAGCTAAAAAAACAATAGTAAAATAAATAAAGGCATTTAGTATTTGCGATCAATCTTTCTTCCTTGTTAAAGTGTATTTTAAAATATCTGTAGTGACACGTCGATTTCCAGTAATCTCAAATATAATTTTTATTTAAACTACTAAAACACTTGATTTTTTTTTAAATAATTTCTTTTGTTAAATATCAAGAAATCAGGTATAAGGACTAAGTGAAGAACCTTAAGCTTTTTATGAACATCTTCAGAGTTAAGTTATCTTTCTAAAAGTCGAGTTAATTTTTCAAGATTATTCAAAAGAAAAGAAAGATATGAGGGTCCACGAGACAATTGTATGCAATACGAACGTGATTATGAGATCGTGCAAATAAGGGTCCTATGAGCCAAGATTGGCTAAGTTCTTATTATGTGCATCCAAATTTCATATCACACATGGCATATTATGGATGGACTTCGAGCTATAATCAAAGGAAAAAGGCCTATTGTCCCGAGAAACTATATATTGTACAGATGGCCACATGTTGGTAGTATGATACCGGTTAGCTACTGGAAGAGACCACAACTGCTAGCGTTTGGTTGGGTATGTCATGCATTTGCATCAATATAATATATGTATTCGCGACATACAATTACACGAGCATACCATGCATATTTGTTTACTATAAGGTCGGAAGTTGTCCAAGGAGGCTATCAGAGTTTCAGTGTCAGGTGGTAACTCTATTATTTTGTTTACATCAGCTATGTGTGATTCTACTTTCTGCCTTACATACCAGTACATTTTTATTCGTACTGATGTCCCGTTGCCTGGGGACACTGCATTTTTGTTTCGTGCATGCAGGTCCAGGTAGGGACTCTGATCGACCCCTCCCCTAGGGTTTCGACGTTCAGCTGTGAGTTGGTAAGCTCCACCTCTTCCTGGAGCTTCCATAGGATGGTTATTTTTGTTGTACAGTTTCGGTATAGTTTGGGCCTTGTCTCGACAATGCTTATGACACTCTTAGAGGCTATTGTGGACATAGTATTCTGGGTTTCTTTTTGCAGCTTCCACTCTCAAGCCCATAGGCTTGGCATGTACATATATGTATGTAGGCATGTATGTCTCCAATCACGGCCTCGTCGGCCAGCTAGTACTTTATTATTTTGACTCGTCTACTTTTGGTTTTATGGCTTATTGTTATTTAGTTCATGACCTTAATGGTGCAGGCTTAGTATTTCAGATGTTTTGCTGCGTGATTCGTTGGGCCCCAGTTTAGTTAGGTAGTATATTTAGTGGCTAATTCGGTCAAATACAGTATCGAGGGCCAGTCATGCCTCCCCTAGTTTGGGGCGTGAGATTCTTTTACTTGTTGAAACTTATATCTATCTTTTGATTCTCTCATTGCCTTTCACCATAAGGGTGAATAGATATTCTTGCTTTAAGACTCCTTATCAAGAGGCTTACATGTCTTAGTACACACATGATCTACTGACAACCTTACGTTTAATCATAAACATCATGAAAAATTAAGTTTCTCTGACTCAATGCTTCCATAGCCACATTCAACCTCTTACCAACTATAGGTATC